>CM067345.1:44616657-44984030 GCA_034190875.2 Urechis unicinctus
TTGAAGGTTCACAGACCCTCAAATTACGTCACTTGGCTTAGTAATTGGGCGACACGAAGGGCTCGCCCAAATGTGTTGGTAAATGCAGTTATAACATTCTATCAGCCATGTTGACAAAAAAATGCCACCTCAATGGGGGGGGGGGTAGCTAATATTTGGATGGATGGACTGGTTACATTCGGGAAAACAATAGAACCGCATGAGTGGCATGCTAAATTTGCTACAAGCTGCAATGACAAAATGTGCCACATAAATGCACCAGACACACCCATTCTTCATTTGACAGTGTGACCCTAAGAATGAGAATGGCCGACCTTTAGCTTCACTTGGCACAAATCTATTTCCCACACAGTACTGTGACATTCCAACCCACTCTACTCTCTCGGGACAGGTGTCCAACAGTGTACCATAGAGCCATTTAGGAGATGGGACCACCACTTTTTTTGATCATCCAAGACACAGTCCCTAAAAACTATGGGTAGTCACATTGTCACCCCTTGGAATTAAACCACAAACATGATGGTCAAAGGCAAAACAGCCAACAACTGCTTCACCAGAACCAGCTCCCCAATGTGTTAGCTTACAATGTACTTATCTTATGCCAAATCACCTGCATATGGCCACTGTGTTGTGCTTACTAAAGCCTGAGGTAGTTCCTGACAAGTAGACAAAAACCTCAGCTGGCAATTGCTGCCTCAGCACACTCACCGTAACACAAACTAGGAATGTTAAACCTCAACATTAACACACAAAAAAACTGCTTTGGTGTCTATATTGTTGCAGTGATTCTTGCAATAGTATAAATACACACCTTTGAAGTAAGTTGGACTTCCTTGTCAGATACCATGTCGCACTGAGAATCGAGAATATCCTGAAGAGGATGCAAAGTTAAAACGCAAAGTGACAAACATCACAATTCATCACAGCAATAGATGAAACAGTATACAACAGATTCAATATCAATGAACAGATTAAACATTAACAAATACTAGATATCTGACAAAAGAGCCTCTCAGATCAGAATTCAATTTATCTTTATAGCAGCACCTTACATATCGATCAATATATATATATATACATATATATATATATATATATATATATATATATATATATATATATATATATATATATATATATATATATATATATATATGCATATATATATACTTATAATATACAAGAAGCTGGTTTAGATCTAACAGGACACGATGCATCATGGTCACTGATAGCTCGTTGTGATGATCAAAAGAACCGACACGAATGATGCCTGTACCAAGTGTGCTAGGAACCATAAGTATCAGAGGGGTCAGGTAGCTATTTCAGCTACCTTGCTTTATAGCAAAACATGCCATCAGAAGTTATTCTCAATCGAGTTAACATACATATGAAAAGTTTTTCTATAATAACTTAGGGTCATAGGTCATGTGGGGCTGATTTTTGGATTACACGTAGCCATCAACATAAGAGGGGTCCAGGTGTAATTTGGGCCAGCAAGCTTGCTTAATAACGAAACATGACATTAAAAGATATACTCCACGGGGTTAACATAGGACTAGAGATTTTCTCTAAGTTTGGAAGTAGCTATCATCATTAGAAAGGCTCATAAGAAAATGAGTCACCCGAGGTTTATGAATGGACGGACAGATATATAGATATATATGCGGATGTCAGTTCAAAGGTATGTGATAAGCTCTGCTCAAGAGCAGAGCTAACAAGAAAACTTGCCATGAATGAATGAATGGACTACTGAACAGATGGATGGAAGGTATATAGAAAAGGTATATAATAAGTTCTGCTCAAGAGCAGAGCTTAAAAAATAATCCTGGTATATGTTTATGATACCCAGCTGAACCGAAAAGCCTGAACTTGAAAAAGCATATTTAGATATTTCCAGCAAGTGACTATTTCATTTAATGTGGTATCCAGTTACATTACCCTGTTGTGACAATATGTGGATGATATCAGCCTTAAGCCACCGTTTTTAATAGGGCATTGTTTCACTTATGTCCAACTGGCCAATGACATTGCATCCCAGGCATCATAACAATTTTGTTATGAAGCAAACTTTGTGATAAAACTAAACCCCAATTACTCCTGATCGACCAACTGATTTACCATAGAGGCAATGTTTAACCATGCCAAACAAGACAGACCTGTGATCTCCACGATGTATGGTGTTCGTAATTCGGAATTCCCTGGAATATATTGTGTGGTTACAAACTGTATAGCCAGTGGCTTTGGTGGCCAGTAGTCTAAAAAGTTTACTGGCAAAATAATCTTGGATAAGATATCTGCTAGTTTCACCTGAAATGACATTAAAAAATGATGCAACATAATATAGAATAACACCTTTCATTTAACCTGAATCTGGTTCGTGACATAAAATAGAAGCTGTTGGTAGCAAATAAATCAATGCCTATGTTGACTTTTACCTCACGGTTGGTCCACAGTGTTTCTCCATACCTCTACTCAGTTATCAATGATACAAACACTTCACAGTTGCTCACTGCAAAATTCAATGAATCTTACCAGTCGACTCAATATTTAATTTCATCCATACCAAATAGCAGTGGGTAATTGTCAGATGTTTTTCGTTAGTGATGGGTTATACGGCATTATTGTGCCAGATGCATACCAGGAAAACACTGAAGCCAAGATATGTGAGGGCTTGTTTTCTGGAAAGAAGTCCATCCATATCAGCAATTGGTCTACGCTCCTCATCTATAGTAGTAGGCCATAGGCATCGGGATCCTTCCCCATGACACAAGTGTCTGAGATGTTTACAGCCCTCGATATATCATGTCCGCATTCCAGCTGTTTTCTTTTGAAACCATTATTAAAATTCGGGGCGAGGTATTACCGCCCGCCGTCAAACACCCGTTCAAGCACCACGTCATCAGACCCTGACTATTGCTCGCGGTTTGATTGGTCCACATCATCATTCTCCCGTGGATATATATTGAATGAGCTTGTAATAACGAACTCGGCAATTGGAGATTGAACTAACGAGATATTAGTGACTAGCGGATTCCAATAGTGAGACACGCGAGGCGATGAGGGCGACCCTGTGGGCTCTTGTGACCAGCTGGGCCGACCTGAACACCAATGCCGAGGGCATTCATTTTCTTCACGATCCTCACGGTGATGTCGCAATGTGAAATGGAGTCAGATTTGAAAATGGAATCAGATCATGATAAATCTGGTTAGTTTGTGAAAATACAGGATATTTGAGGTTGTTTTTATCGAAAATTGTATGATAAGCTTAACTTTCCTCCACTTGGCTGATCATGATTACAATAATACTGTGATTCCTCAGAATGGATTGTCTGGAAGTTGTGACCACGTGCCTTCCTGAACTAAATTAACCGATCCCGTCCGAAAGATTATTTTACTATTTTACTTTGATTGTTCACCAAGGCTCCCCATTCCGTCTCACCGTCCTATCGGGACTATCAATAATATAATAATAATTAGACACAGTGGGTACCCCATGTATAACTCAATACAGTGAGGCAGCAGGTCGACCCAGTGGGTACCCCATGTATATCTCAATAGAATGGGGCAATGAGTGGACCCAGTGTGTACCCCACGTATTACTCAATACTCAATAGAGTGAGGTAGTGAGTGTACCCAGTGGGTGCCTCATGTATAACTAAATACAGTTAGGCACTGAGTCGACCCAGTGGGTACCTCATGTATAACTCAATACAGTGCTGCAGTAGGACGATCCAGTGGGTACCCCACGTTTAACTCAATACAATGAGGCAGTGAGTTAATCTCAATTCATTAATTTATTGTGCATTTTCACAATATTCTTCAGGTTGAGGAGGTTTGGAGAGAACTCTCATTTAAGCTGGCGATGAGAAGTAATGGAGTTCTGTATGATTTTGCATGTGGTGAGCTTTATAGTAATTGAACATATGTATTGTGCTGTATAAATGAATTGTAGTTATTTATTACTGATTTTGTTTTTCACTTTGGTAACATAGATGATCAGTTATATTGTAAGATTTGTCTGACTTCATATATATTTTGTTGTCGTCCATTTTGTACTTTGATTTCTAGGTAATCATCAATCAGTGGTTGATGAGGAAGTTTCTGCTGCCTCTTTGTTTTCCTCAGAAGTGGCCCCATGTCCTATCTGTCCGCTTTGCCAGATTTCACCATGCCCTCCAAAAATCATGAGACGCCACCTAAGTTGTTTCCATGAAAGACACAGTTTTTCATACAAAGGTGATCAACATTTCTTCCAGTGTATTGTCAATTTGCCTCATGCACTCTGCGGCTAGTGCTCAAGATTGCGCAAAATTTTCGCCTAGATGATATCCACACAGAAACGATTAATAATTCATATTTTCTTAAATAAAAACAATGTTAATCAACAATGGATCAAGCATTATGATGACTAGCTTTTCTTTTTATCTCGTGCATTAATCGTACAGCATTCAGTTGATTATTCAGGCAAGAAGTTTCTGCTCTGTATGCTGCCCTGCATGATACACAAACGTTCACACAACTCTGCATATGTGATCGTCAACCTCGACTGCATTCCACTGCTGAACGACATATTCAGATATGTCCAGCGTTCAAAGTTAACATCGCAGACGAAACAGAATATGAGACGGGTGTATGTGATGAGCAACCCCTCGAAGCAACTGATCAACCGATCACAGTGGAGAATAGTGTTCCCAGCACTAAGAGCTCAGACAATCAACCTGATTGTTCAACTGTGAATGAAAATTAAAATATAAAACCCTACAAAAGATACTAAACTGGAGTGCAATATCTGCAAAAGAATTGTTTAAAGGAAAAACATCAGGAGGCATTTGAGTACCCATCAAAGGACGCATCAATTTCACACCAAGTCTGTGGTGCAGACAAAAAGGGAATATTTCTGGTTGACAAACACACCGGTACTGGTCCTGTTGTCACAATACATGTGTAAGAGAGGACTTTTGGCGATGATTCTGGTCAGGTTTATACAGAAAGAGAATGCATGGAAATCATGCTTGCCATAAAAAAGAGGACAGCAGAACTTTGAATGCCAGCACCTCAGGAAGGCGATTAACGCCCCAAATCACTGCTGAATACAACTTGCCACTCATCAGTAACGTGAGATGTCTTCAGAAATGAGGGAACTTAAAATATGAGGCTGACCAGCATCAAACATCGCTCATTGGTAGATGGCCGTACAGCGTCCAACCAAACGTGCCATTCTTCTCTGTGTACACTGGCATCGTGCATCCATGGTCCCAGCATGGTCGTACAGTTGTTACTCTGCCAGATGGATATGTTACTTGTCCATGCGTTGGGTAACTGCACAACTATGTGCACAAAGTAGCAGTAAGGTGGGTACAGAACTTGTCCAAAGGGAGACGGTGACATTTTCAACAGTCTCTGGCTCGATTTTCTCTGAAAAAAAAATTTACCCTGTTTCCTGCCAAGAATTCGGCAACTCGGTGGAGTTCGCCCCACTGATGCAATCAGAAACCGAGTGCCCATGGTGCAGCAGTCCTTTGGATTTGCATGTCTCGTCAGAGAAAGGGACCATCCTCGACCAACACTTCATCAGACATGGCGATATTTTCTTTTTTTCCTATTACCAGGTGGATTATTTCATGAAGCGTGTTGATGCATTTCCTCAACCTGCCTATCATTTCTCCGGGCCTTTACGATGTATAACAAGAAGGGCTTTATTTTCAGATGTAAAAGTGTTTGAGAAAATTTGCACAGCATGTGCACGTTTTGTCAGATATCATGATACCCATGATGGTCTATTCAATTGGAATAACCGAATGTTCCTGACTACATGGTTTTGCAAGTAGATCCGGTGCTGCATTCAGGTTTCGTGATATTTGCGATTATAAATTACATAACTGAATACTGATACAAACATCAACAGTATTGTTAAGATAACTTGCTACCCCCAAACAATTACTCTCAGAGAAATATATTCAGTTGTTGATCTAATAAAAAAAAAAGCCAAATCTAACAATGTTTAAACTTTTTCCATGAGAGATTGATTTTTAAAAATACACCATGAGTCTCTATATGTGTTTTTGTAATGTTGATGTTATCAGACTTATACAGCTGTAGGGAGAGAGCTTTATCTCCAGGTTAGGTTTCCACCCCGCCAAGACATCACGAAAGGCTACTTGATGTATGAGGCGCTGTATGACCACTCATATGACGCTGTGTGCATATCTTGTGGTGTGTACCCACCTATCATCATAAATGATGTAAACAAGAAGTGTTCCTTCAGATTGAACAGTGAGTAATTAACTACATAATGTAAGGTTGTTTCTCCTACACATAACCTCCTTTCGCTCCTCCGTGGTCAGGAGGCGCTTTCTGGCTCCTTTTTCTGTCCTTTCCTTTTTTCATCCCATCTACAGCTGTAAGTTGACTGAGGAGTCACAAACTTGTTCCACCCATCCTCTTCTATTCCTGGGGTGTTGACAGGCGAATTGTCATCTCCGGGTAAGGGCTGGGTAGGTTCTGCAGCAGATATGCAACGGAGAGACTAATCAGGCAACTGCACCAGTCTCTCTACAGAAGAGTGGTAGGTCGGGCTGTTGGACTAAGAAACCAGCCTCCCTAAAGACTTATTTGCATAAACAAAGACGCATACTGTACATTTGCCAAGTATTTATATAACAATTCTCTGTGTTCTACAGTGCCTGATGTTGGTGGACGAGATGAGGCTTCAGATACTGTCAATCAGGAAGAATTCTGGAATAGGGTTGAAAAGCAGATCCTTGCTGCTACGCATCACGGTAAAATATCATAATTGATAGCTATTTTGTTCAAATTCTTCCGTAACTGTGGTGAGTTTTGTGGTGCTCATCCATCATGCCTCATTATTGTAAATGTCATTTCATTACATCCTGATGTTTTGCATAATTGACCCAATTCCCAAAATAATTCCTCTAGATTTAGATAAGGAATATTTCATTATGAAGCATCTGTTAATCTGTGAGTATATGACTATATATTTGCTGGATTTGGCTTCCATTTAAGGTTCTGATGATGATGATTTTGTGCCATCATACCATGGCTGGTCACCCTTCATTGGTGGAGCGCGTTCACGCTCTGATATGGTGAACACTGAGTTCAAGAAAGGTTCAGGGTCAAGAAAAGCAGTAGATGGTGATAAAAACGAAATAGAAATTCAGTTGTCAGAAGATTTGCTGATAGAACTTATCAGTAAAACAAAGGTTAGTAATGTCACTTAAGACATATTTTTCAAGTGAAGTGTTCAGTGTAGTGGTATTATAGATCAAATACATTTATTGCACCATTCCAATATTGTAACAGTTGCCAGACATCAAGAAAGTTTGTAAATCCATCGGTGTGTTAGACAATGGAAACAAGCTTGAGTGCCTGAATCGCATCAAAGATTAGATCAGGGATCAAACTTGTTTTGACAAAATCTTTACAACATTTTCAGGAAGATTTAGTGAGTGATATGCTTATTTTCTGTTGGTTAAAATTATGCTAAAAGAATTTGGTATTTCACATACTTTTTACATATATTTATTCAACATGATATAATTGTGTGTTCAACAAGGGGTTTACTATCAGCCTGCTGTCCCCATGGCATTTTATATGCCATCAAGTTTCTCCTCAGGGGGGAGAGCCCCCGTGACCAAGCTGACCTCCTCATGTCATTCAAATATCAACCTACTTTAGTGATTTGTGTCATATCAGGCTTTGTGTCCCTGCATGGCAACAAACGGAAACCATCCACATTCTATTTATCTAGAAAATCTGGCTCTCTTGAGAGTAAGAGCATTAACTGTTGATATTCCAGAGCTAGATGTGTCAAACGTGATGTTCAATGTCACATCAGTTGATCACCCCTACAGTGACAACCGTCATTCATTGACCATTACTGTGCATGTGATCGCTTCCATCAAACCAATTCCAGCAATGAGAAAGAGAAATTGAGAAGGTTGGACATAGTGAGAGGGCTGCGAGGTGCAGTCAACACTCAGATTGTGGAGGAACTATTTTCTTCTGCTCAACCAGATGAAAGCTGTGAATCATGTGTTTGTTGTGAGACTTCTCCTTCATCTGCAAAACATGCTGAAAAACCAGGATAGAAGGGCACTTATCGAGAAAAGCATCAAAGCAACACATCTCGACTGTGTGCTGTCTTTTGGATCAGACAAGCGAATCATAATTTCTGCATCCAAAAACTAGTAAAACATTTTGATCAAACCATAGGATAAATTTTAAATCAGTCCCAATTTCATCCTGCTTATAGATTGTTGGAGTTGGCTGCTGAACATATATTCATATACTATTATATTAAGTAAAGCTTTCACTTTACAGCTGCGGCGATCAAAGTGTCCCCTGCTTCAGCTCCCACACAGCGAGGTGAAGTCCTGTGTAATGGGAAGCATATGATGTATTAACTTGAGCCTCTGACTCTCGTAGTGTAAGTGTAACACATTATATGTGAGTCAAGGAACATCCATCGGAAATAACATTATCTGTATTTTCTCTGCTGGTATGAGGAGTAAAGTGCTTTTAATACTGTTGTAATGTTGTAGATGCCAACAGTGATCCAACAAGAGCTGCTTCTCTGATGGGTAATCACAAGCCACTAGGTAATATATTTGAGTGGTGATCTGCATTAAACCGTTTAGCCTAGGTGGCCTCATTCTTACATATAAAAGGAAAAAAGTCCACTTTGGTAATGATATTCATTGAACATCTTAGATAGATGTATCATAAGGCAATTTTTGATTTTATATTTAATTATTATTTTGTTATAGTCCATTCCCCTAAGATTTGGGCAATTGCCAAGAGAGCACAAAGGCATCATATTCTTGCCTACCCATTGACTACTGAAGATTTTGTTAGTTTACAAAGTACATCATGGGTTACTGATCAGGTGAGTTAAGGAATGATTAAACTGATTGATGTAATAAAACCTACTTCAAACCTAATGGAGACACATTATTTGATTGTTTTTGCTCTGCAACATTGAAATATATTATATAATATCATGCTGCTGTAGGTAATAGATGCTTACCTGCATTTGATCACCGCCAAGAGCTCTGTTAGTGCTATTATCCATTTGCCCTCTAAGACCATGACTGCCATTCTCAAAAGAGATCGAGCTCCTTTGATGCGTTGGGTAACTTTCAATAATTATTTGGCTTACTGTTTGTCTTACTATGAAATGATTTTATTGCTTGTTTTACCTCTTTAAATCATTTCGTGTCTCAGGTCAAATTTCATGACTTCCGTACCGTTGTACAGGACATCTATGTATTTGTGATTTTTTTTTTTCAATTTTTTCTTGCCTGATGCAAATAAAACTGTTTTGATGCTTTATGTAAACACAACAAAATGTTCTTATCCTTTAAATGTTGATGTGGCCATTGTGCTGAGGTTATGTTAATCTTCATCCTTGTCCTTGTCACTATATCTGTCAATCGAATATAATTCAATGCTGAAGGTTGTAGAATTTTTGGCTTTGCCACATTGCCTTTTGCTTTTTAGTGCTTTTAAATATATATATTCCATTAAAATCACATAATTCTTGCAAGTAGACCTATAGATTTATTATACTAAACTAACCAAAACTTAGATTTTGCTACTATAGTTTACTTATTTTTAGTGGCAATGTATTCAGGCAGATGTTGAAGTAATAATATGTGTCATTTTTGTCCCCCGAGATAATTGTTTATTCAAAACGTAGTGTAGAATTTTGAAGGATAGTTGTAGAGGTGATAGCTTATATTACATTTCTTTTTAATAACTGGCTTGGACATGGTTGGCTCTAAAGTGACTACCTCGGAATCTACAGACAGACAAAGAGACATATGTGCTTTAAAAGTATGCATAGTTCTTCATTCAGCAAAGTAACAAACCATCGACCAAACAATGATACCTTAATCCAGTGTCAATCTGTCATATTTAACATATGGGATGCAGTTATTGTACAAGGCAGTATGCAGAGATATCCTGCCTGCGAACCCTGAGGATGCCAGGAGCTGCATAGCCACCAGTTTATATGTGAAATCAGGTAGATTTTTGTTACTATGATTATTACACGAAGTGAATAAAAAGCATTTTTCTGCTTATCAAGGACTAAATTGCCAAAATGATTTTGGTTTAACATTTAAAGGAAGTTGCATACGATGTGGCCAGGATTCTGGCCCCTTGGTAATCATACCATTATAGAATTGCACAGCATTATGAACTGACTTACAATATAATGGAAAATGCTAGATGAGATAGGTAGAATATTAATCAAACTTCACCTCACAAGTAAGGCTCGTTTTATTTTCCATTCTACCTATCTCATCTGCATATCGAGATCACGTGAGAATTCAAAGCCACAGGGGCATTACAAATGAACAGCAAAGGTTCTTGAAAGAAAGAAACATTATATTCATGGCTTATCTATGCATACAACAACATTGATAATAGAGTTTTGAAACTCACTGATCAAGTCATTAAGTACACTGAGAATTCAGTGTGTAGAGGAACGCATAATGAAAACGTTACCGTTTCGTGGAGAGAATATTTGTTCTATAGTTATTTGCACTTGCTATGTGTTTGTGGTAAAAAAAAATACAAAAAAAGTACATTGAGACTGCCATCCTCCAGTTTTGAGAATCGCACTTAGTGGTGTGGCAGAGGCCAATGCTGCACTTGATGAAGCAGCGCGTGCGCTATGCAGCTTGAAGATGGTTGCGTCCACCCCAGAGGCGGCCAGTGTTGACTTAACCCAGCGTGAGATCGTAGCCCGACTGATAGGCGGGTATGGCTTTTGAAAAGATATTAACAGCTGAGATGAGTAGGGAAGACGTAAGGTTGCAGTTCTTCTGATGTATTCGTGTTGGTTATCGCATGGTCACGTGGGTGATATGGGGAAAGAACACGAGGACGCAGAGAATATATAATACTTATCAGTGTCTTTCCCCATAACATACTTATCGCGATCGCACCTACACGCGATAATCAAGCACGACGCTGTCTCCTAATGATGATAATTAGCGTGAACCTATGTTATGTAAGGTATCTTTCTGGGACCTGTAAATATGAGAGGTAGATCTTAATCCCCCATTCGGCCTCAGCTGCCTGTGTTTCAGTGATGATCAGATAAATTCTTTTGTTTCTATACTTGTTTTTTTTTTATTAGAATATGCTGCGATAGTTAGTTTTATCGCATGGCACCCTACACTCAGCCAATCAGAGATCGAGAAAAAGCTCGGTCTTTTTCCCATATCACCTCAGACGCACAGTTTGCCATGCGATAACTGCAACCGTGTCGATATTTCACCGAGAAACAACTTCACTTGAGATGGTCCCTCACAGAGCACCGCTGCTCTAGCATGGCAACACTACGGAGGTTCTTAATATCACGCACACTTTACAACGAAGGTTTTCTCAAGAGGCATTTGCTTGCCAGCCGCTAATCTGGTTGCGTAACGCTCATCGGGAAGTCACGGTATTATCGCATCTCCCCGGAATCATGCTGAGGCGCGAAATTGTAACACCTGCCTAGCCGTGTCTGCTGAGACAATTCTTTCAAGTTCAAAATCAGCCTTAAAGTACCCTGTTTCTAGGGTCTCAGAAAAACTGAAGAAATAAATTCGTCGGGCTCATGCATCGACTTAATAATGACACCTTTACCAAATAAATGATCAAATTCTACGTGTTCTCAGTGTGTAACGTGAACGCCGTGGTTAATACCTTTTCACTGGTTTAGAGACAAATTCAATAGATAGACCTCGTACAATGTTCAAAATGTTCGGGTATATGGTGACAGCCTTCCAGCTATGAAAGTGTTTTTTATTGTTGCCGGCCCGAGTAATATTCAAAGGAATCTCCTCTCTCACCTCAGCTTTTGCAAGCACAGTGTTAACGCATTGTTGTGCTTTTGAGATTTGTCCCACCTGGTCGTGGGTTGGCGCTTTCCTCGATAAGGGCGACTGGATAGCTGGGTACGGCTGCTGCCGCTGTCGTAAGGTCGGGGGCGCCACTGACCCCGCTGGCTTGACCCTAAAAAAAGGAAGCGTTTGCGTGACGAAGTGAAGGTGCGATCATGTGCCCGGCCTCGCGAATGTCTGTTGTATCCAGTCAGCTGGCGGGTAACCTTGGTGGTTTCACTAAGGTTTTTACAGTATTTCCCAGCTCTTCTCTGAAAAGCAGGGTAGTGACAGGCTCTGACTCACTGCACAAAGTGTCTAAGTCCTCTTTCAACTGAGGTTGAAACGATGCTTACATCCAGTGCATGAGAACTATCACAGAGACTTATGGCTTCTGATAGTCCCGACATGGTTTGCTGAGGAGTGGGACAATTACCTCCCTCTCTCTCTGCTGTAACGAAGTCGTTCAGGACGGTGACCGTAGCAGTGATGCCAGCGAGCAAAAGTTCTGGACACGCTGAATCATAGCGTCCTCGTGATGCTGTTATAAATCTCAGGGTTCACGCGCACCGGCTCCAATTTCTCACAGTTAATTGGCCTTGGAAATTTGTCCAGCGCCAGAGATTTATTGTCTTTCGACATCCCTTGTTTAAGCAGTTTGTCCACAACAGTGGCCAACTGGTCGTCTATTCTCTATTCGAGGCCCAGTGTCATCCTTGTTGCTTACCACATCTGTCCAGCTTATCTAGCAAGATGAGCGAAGTTTGTTGAGTGGGTGGGGCGCTGGTGCCTTTTTGGTCACTATCGCTAATTTCACCTCCCTCCTGCTGTGCACACACATGGGACGCATCGTCTTGAACTGGCTCGTTAGAGGCTAACGGACTTATGCTTATGTCATCTTGACAGCAGTCATACGATGCCTTGAGCTCAGTGACCACGGGGTTAAGGGCGTTAACTGACTCCTAATGAAAGCCATATCATCTTGCAAAGCAACAGGCTTGGCGCCCTTACCGGACGGTTTGGTCAAAAGTTTCTTTGACTGTGTATTCTTTATAGAAGCAACTTTTTGACGAGCAGAGTCTGCAGACACTACAAATTCTGCCTTTGCGCTCTTATCCGTGCACTTGCCAGATACTGGCTTGGCACTATGTTCGGGCTTAGAGTTAACTAACTCTTGGTCATCCGAGGCGGCCATGGCCGCCATTATGCTGCCAACAAGGTCAGCACCCGATTCCTGCGAGAAGTTTTTTGATCCACGCGGCATTGTTCAAATCACACCAAAGTCCAGCTAAGAGTACACAAAACAAAAACCCATCACACAAAAGAAGCAAACAAAAACACAAAGCTAATGGTCACAGAACATGTAATCCAGAGACGTGTGAGAACACGTGTAAACTCCTTGAGGTAAAACACGCTAATGATCTCCTGGCTCGGCCGCGCTCTCTCACGTCATCTCGATATGCGATTTGTTGTACTACATATGATTATGTTAGACGGTACACAATTACAGACAGGCTTATTTTTACTAAGCATTAAGCAGATTCAAGTTAATAGTTCATCATGTTACAAGTTGCATTAAGATATCAAGATAGAAGTTAATAAAACTCATTGGATATACCATACATCATATACATAACATATTATACATTTCTAATATATTTCTAATCATATGTTCTAGGAGATCCTGTGGCGGCAGATTCAACCTAAAGTGTACAAGCCATTCCAAGCGGGCGAGACCATTTGTTTTTCTTGTTCTGAGTAGTATCAATTCACTATTTCATATTGTTTTGAATTGATGGGGTTTAATTAGCATCTTATGTCTAGTGGATATTTGGATTATGTGGATAACTTGTTTTCTTGTACTAACAATTTAAGCAGTTTTCTGGTCTTTTGAAACTGCTGAATATATTCATCTTCAAACATAGAGGTGCTTGTGATAAGAGAGGCAGTCATTTAAAATATACTGAAGATAATGTGGACCAACTCTAAACCCTATGGTTCTCAACTTGTGACTCTTGTCCATGAAGAATATTTACATCATAGGTCCATTCATGGTCTCGTTCCTATCAAGGAAAGTGTCTCTCAGTCAGTCTAGGACTTGTCTTTGGTAAAGTAGTTTTTTTATGTTTCACTATATAACTCAAGATTTTATGTTGTTATGCCTCCATCTACATGGTTTAAGTTTCGAATAGGTTGGTCGCTGTTGATTTATCTGAATTCACCGCTTGGACATGTTTCGATTGATTGGCGATAAAGTTTGTCCCAATTATATGAAAGCCTAAAGCATTACTTTTCAAGCAATTGTCACATGTAAGCTGTTGATATCTTTATGCATATAAAAAAGGGGATTTGTCGGATTAACCTCTTTGTTTACTATAACAAATCACTTCTTATAGTCTCCAACTTCTCCCTTCTTACCTAAAGAGCGGATGTTTTTATTCTAATGCATGTTTGTTAACTTTACTCAAAGATATATATTTGCCTCACCCTGATAGTCATGTAGGGTATTGTTGACATCTAATGCTGATATGCTTTCTCATTTCTCAGTTATGTTCTGTTGCATATAAATGCAATTGCCAACTATATGGGTCCTGTTTCTTGTGGACTTGAATAAACATAACAAAGGGTTAGACACAGCTTAATGAGTTGTACTGATACATATGATGCTTAACACTTACCTTGGTGATACATGAACAGAGAACTGTAAACAACTATAACTTTAGATGTTTTGTAGTGTAATTTGTGTATTATTGGATATTTTAAGTAATACAAACTATCAATAAGAGATTATGTAAGCTTGATTAAGTGTCATTACAAATCAAGTCATTTGTAGAAGACACACAGAACCCTGCTTAATACACATGTTAAGTGAAATAAGTTTCAGTGATTTAGCATTCATGTAAATTCTTTGTGAAGTGGGTTGGGGAAAGTTGCAATAGCAGACTCACTGCCTCACTATATTGAGTTATACATGGGGTACCCACTCGGCCGACTTGCTGCCTCAATGTATTGAGTTATACATGGGATACCCACTGGGTTGACCTACTGCCTCACTTTATTAAATTATACATGGGGTAACCACTGGGTCGACCTACTGCCTCACTGTATTTAGTTATACATGGGGTACCCACTGGGTTGACTCACTGCCTGACCGTATTGCGTCATACATCGGGTACCCACTGGGTCGACTCACTGCCTCACTGTATTGAGTTGTACATGTGCTACCAACTGGGTCGACCTGCTGCCTCACTGTATTGAATTATACATGGGGTACCCACTGCGACCTGCCGCCTCTATTTATCATATAAAACATGGGATTCCCACTGGGTTCACTCACTTCCTGACCCTGACCTAGAGGGTAATCGATACTAATTTAAATGAATACAGACTTCATTAAAATTGACTGAAGAGCTATTATAAGGGTAAGAGAGTTAAGTAACAGCCTAAACTTTCCTGGTTGAGATTTTTCTCTTATTGCCAGGGGGGCGGATTTGAAATTGCGGAAGGGTGGTTTAACGAACGGGCCATAAATTCTACCTAGTTTCTTTTCATGCAGCATTTTTTCCTCCACTATATGAGTCTGCATTATGGCTGATTGTGAATTCTTTGAAAGAAGGGGCTATTGTTGCCTTAAACTGAATGAAGAAACCTTTCTGGAAACCATTCGGGAGTTCGCGTAGTCGCGCGCGCCGCCCTGGTGAGCTTTGTGAAATTAACTTCTGTTTACTTCCGGTTTCTGCTTCGTCGTGCTCCTGCTGTAAGTGTTACCCAAATGTGCTTTGTTGTGACACTAATTATGCATAGGGTTAGTCGTGCACAGCGTCTAATAATAATATATGTATACACCCGTCCGACCTGGTCAGGGCTAGTATAGTGTATGCTATCTGTATGTAATGTGTTGTGACACTGGTTGTTTAAATGTACATGAGTATGGCACTAGTTAATACACTAAGCATGCACTATTAGTGTGTCATAATATTGTCATTTAAACATGTATTAAAGTGTGCTGTGTCAAAATAAATTTTATCTTTCAATAGGCTTATAGTCTATGAATCATTACCTATCAGTGTTTTTCAGCTCATCTGTTGTTGGTTACAAAGTATTTTAAAAAAACATTTACTTACATCAATACTGGGAGCAGTATAAAGACATGTGCATGTAATAATGATAACAACAGCATGAATTTATATGTTTAACTTTTAATAATGAATTGGCATTCTGTATGGAATGCTGTACCCTGTATACAAAAAAAACATTTAGTCATCAGGTAGTATCACAATAACAATGTACAGGTTGGGAGTGTTCAAATATTTTTGGATATATATACATGTAACAGTTCGTACAAAGGTAATTGTGAAAGTTTCAAGAAAGGTTGTTTGAAGTTGACAAGGAATACACATGCTTTGAAAATGTTTTTCAGAATACCCTAACTTCTGTAGTGAATTGGCAAGTTAGTTTGTTTTCAAATGGGAAATGACCCCTAGAGGCAAATTTCCTGCAATAATTATACCTCTGTCCACCATTACTACGTCACCAGTATCACGTGACCTGCATCAATACATCCAATTTTGATGTCTGACCTCCCCCCTCCCCCCTCCCATGTCAGACACATAAATAATAGTACAAGTAAGACACATCCCCGGTGTCTGACTAAACAGGTCTGTACAATCTAGAACATTTTGGATGTTGGTAATGTCATCAAAGCATTGAGCTGCTTTCTCTCGCATTGTCTGTGTTGAGGGCATAGAACATATGATCTCCAATTCCTGGAATATCAAGATACACCAAGGGCTGAACAAATTTGAGAAAGTACTTTCCACAATCCCAAATTGCCGCGCCAAATTTTCAAAGGCAAACCTTTGTCAACCAGGTTTCGATTTGAATTTCGAAGAGTGATGATCACTGCCAGTCTGTGACACATACTGCATGTTCTCTGCCTTATCCTCCAGGTAGTGAAAAACTGAATGTTTCATATGATGGAATACTGTGTAATAGTTTTCCTTGATAAGGTTCAAACTCAACATCTGGCCCTTTTCTTCCATCAACTTGTGAAGTTCCTCCACTTTTTTGGTATTTCTGGATTCTTTCGTTGAGGGTGTGTGCCAATGAGGATGTCCAATGTAGAAGCCAAATGACCAGCCCTCAGTGTTTGCATGTAGTCATGGTCGTAACGTAACGTTTGCTTGTGAGTGCTGGTGTTGAAGGTGTGGGCTCGGCACAAGAAGATTGGGTGGTGTTTTTGTACATTTAAGTCAAGTATGCTTGAATGTGCAGTTGTGGGAAGGGCACCTGGAGCCTGCAGAATGGAAGCGAAAGCAGTACCCTTTCGAAACATGGGAGGTTTTGTTGGGGACAAAAAGAACTGCTTTGGGCATTGGTAGGGGGATTAGGAGCAGCTGTTGTTTGGGAGCAGAGGATTTGCAAGTCGAGCCTTATTGAAGCCCACGAGCAAACTGTTAGCTCCCGGTCTTTCCTAAATTGCTCGTCGTAAAGGCGCCAATTTTGCTGACGAGTCATGAGGTTATTGACTGACTTTACGTAGGTGATAAGGTGATAGAGTTCATGTGGATGGGCCTTAGAGTAGATTGAAAGAAAATCGTCGTCCCATGCGGCACACCGCTTGGTCTCCGTCAGGGGGCGGCGTTTTTTGGGCGCAAAATTGAGTACTGGCACATCAGAGGGCGCGGTCAGGCTCATGGAGTATGCCTGGTCAGCGTCGAGGAGTACTATATTGTGATAATCCACGAATTTATTAGTGGCTATTTTAACTTTGATTTTCTCTGGTAGGTGGTGACCATCCCTGACACCATTGGAGAGTAGAACAGGACGCTGGGAGGTGGCTGATAGAAAGGACAAATTGTTCTCACCATAGTAAAGTTCTACGGGAGGCTGAAGAGAAGAATCGACCACGTTTATTTGTTCTAGCTGAGGCAATGATGGCACCTGGGCTTGGGGTTGTGGAGAGCTCTGAGCACTTTGGGCCTTGACCATATAACACACGATCTTGGTGAGTGAAGCGACTGTGGATTGTAGGTGGTCCACTCATGAAAGGTATTGCACGAGTTAACTTCGGCTGAAAAGTTATCCTCGGTGAGATTTTTAAGATTGGCACCTCTGTAGAACACGGAGCAAACAGTGACGTGTCGAACACCATGGTGGACGATTAAAGTCTTTGTAATGTGTAATCGATTATGTGTAAAGCTAGTACTAGGGGATCCGTGATTTGAACAAGATCGTTGGATCCTATGTCAAGAATGACAATAGTAGGGGTTTGTAAGTGGCTATTAACTTCCCCTATATAAATATTCAAGCGTATATCAACTCTGGTTGATTTCACAATTTCCTCAGATATTTCACCATGCTGACCTTTGCTAACACGACAGTTAAGTAATACCCCATGTCAATGACCGGTAAATATATTGGGGGTGTATATTAACACGAGAGGGTGGTCTCAGTTGATCATTTACCAAGGCTGGCAAACGACAACTGGAACCTTTCTCTGAGGCGAGCAAACGCGGTAGACTGATAAGCTATACAGACTTGTTACGATCCATGGAACAAACGAGAGATGGAGCAAGTGAAACCGCTATGCACTCCTTACTTTGCGCAGTAGATAGTGGTTTGGAGTAAAGATGTGGTATTTATGAAAAACAATTTCATGAAATGTCACATAGAGTGGGGGATGAACTGTTGATTGGACAATTTCCTCAGATATTTCACCATGCTGACCTTTGCTAACACGACAGTTAAGTAATACCCCATGTCAATGACCGAAATATATTGGGGGTGTATATTAACACGAGAGGGTGGTCTCAGTTGATCATTTACCAAGGCTGGCAAACGACAACTGGAACCTTTCTCTGAGGCGAGCAAACGCGGTAGACTGATAAGCTATACAGACTTGTTACGATCCATGGAACAAACGAGAGATGGAGCAAGTGAAACCGCTATGCACTCCTTACTTTGCGCAGTAGATAGTGGTTTGGAGTAAAGATGTGGTATTTATGAAAAACAATTTCATGAAATGTCACATAGAGTGGGGGATGAACTGTTGATTGGACTGTGGGTATGAAATGGCTGCTGTCACAGAAACTTTGAAACAGGTAGAAGCGGGAAACGAGAATCGTGTTGAGGTATTAATTGGCACAGATGTAACGTTGAATGTACAATATCCGTCCCTATGGTGCTGATCAAGTGAGGTCACGTGACAATGAAATTGGACGGTTACGCGTTGCATGCTTTAAGAAGCGTGGGAGAGAGCAAAATTGATGGAGGAATTTCTGATAATGGTGTACACAACCAACGCTTGCCGGCTTAATAGAAACCCTAATAACACCTGAGGAACAAGTACGGATGTGTATGGCGGACGCCCTCGAACGTGTTGATGAAGTGTAAGATCATGGGAATTGAGTATAGCTTTAATTGACTCCAGCCCTTCATGGTTGGAATGTAGCAAATGGATGTGTGTAGACTATAGGAAATATTGGTTAGATTCAGTGAAATCAGATATTGAAATACGTGTGATAAACAGATTGTGCAATAAATGAATGGAAATATACGACGGTGTTTTTATTTGGGAAAAATTAAAATGGGTTGTCATATATGACTAAGATAGCATGGGAGTGACATCAACATGACGGATGCATATAGAAGGTGGTCTGTTTTAAAATACAAGTTACAGATGTATACACAATTAACTTACTCAAGAACTGAGAGACAATAAGATCTATAGACAAATTAGTATAAATCATTAGCGATTGATGGAGCGGTGTTATGATTTTTTACACGGCTCTTAGTACAGCGATGGAAGCTAGACAGTGTTCACTGTAAATATAAGCTCTACATTCATAATCGAAAATTAAGAAAAACAGCAGACACAGCAAAGCAGAAGAAGGCTGCCTCGACGTGATCAGAAAGCTTAAAGATCAAGAACAAAAAACAAAATATTCCGTTGTCAGTCATTAGTCCGTATTCCAAAACAATAGATTCTGCCTATGTATGCGCAATGAGACCTTTCCAATTAGTGAAATTAATTATTTTTTTATCAGTTTACGCGCTCAGACAGGATTTCTTTTCGCTCGGCAAACTTCGTGAACACTCGACTCGTGACGTGATTTCTGCTAAACAAAACTGAACGCGCTGACCTAGATTCCACTTATGTTTACACGGTAGACCGCGTCACTTTTAGCGATATTTTGTACCGTTTTGAGAAGAATATGCCGTACTGTTGCGCTGTTGATTGTAAGAATGGGGAAGGATCGGGTAAGAGCTTTTTCACCTTTCCACAAAAAGAATCTGACAAGGCAAGGCGACAAGTTTGGATAGCCAAAGTGAAACGACTATTTTCGTGGAAGCCCAAGAAAAGCACGGTGCTATGCTCTGACCACTTCACTCGTGATTCCTTTAAAGTCGATCAGGAGCGCATGAAGCAACTTGGCCTGAAAAGAAATGCCCGACTGAATGATGATGCTGTTCCCAAGTTATTTGATTACGCCAATTATGTTGGAGTTGAGGAACAAGCGAGAGGTGCTTACAGGAAACGAAGACGACTTGAGGTAAGGTCTTTAATGTCAAGTCAAGATCCTAATTTCTAGGTCAACATTTTAAGTGTTTGTACGAAGCTATAGATTGCAACCAGTGTGAACACATTGTTACATCTGTTTTATTGGTACATTATAACAGCTGTTATTCAATTGTCGACTGCCGACAAAGTCCTTCCAAACCAAAGATCATTGTTTACTGGCCCAAGGACATACTCTAGAACCATACAAGTTGCTGTCAGCCAAAAACACGCACCCAAGAGTGTTTCCACTTCCCGTTTTGCAATGGAAGCAAGGGTAAAGAATAAAAGCTGGGTAATAGTTTTGATGATTGCATTTTATGTGCAACTCCTATAGCGGAGTTATATTTCTAGAACATGGATTACTTATATGTTCATTAACTGTAGGTTTTCTTGTTCTGGTAGACTACTGCTAGCAGTCCTTCATTTAACCAGAACTCAGATCGAGCTCAGGGCTGTCACTAAACAAGGATGGCCCAGAAATGAAGACACATGTTTGGGATGGATATAATAAAGCCCTTATACCTATAGCGTTACCAATGTTCTGTTGATATACTATGTTCTTTGGAACATGAAAGCCCATTATGTCATAGCTGTTTGTACGTGCATCAGAAGGGTGTTTTAACATCAGCGGTAAATGCGCAGGCTTATCAGTAAATGAACAACAGGTTTATGAATTAAAACTAATTCGGCAGGGCACGCCATCGCAAGTCTTCCAATGGCAAAGCAATCGGTATGTTGATTTGCGCCTCTGTTAAGAAACCCTATGCGTACATCATTTACCGTGATGTCAGCGAGGGGAGTTGTAACGCGCACTAGGAGCAGCTAAGATGCCGCGTAATTTGTGTCACCCCTAGCACTGATGCGACATGCCCCTTAGGGGGGGGTCCATCAATGCAGTTACTAAGGCACCGGTAACAAGAGGGGCGAGGGGTGCCCCTTAAGTGGCAAGTTGGTTATTGGCCACCTTTTGTATCACTCGGGCTGTGGGTTCGATCCAAGGTGTGAAACCTGACCCTATGGACGGTGGACTGTTGACGCAAGTTAGTGCTGGTGGTTACATCTTGAAACGGGATCATGTAATAATCCTTTGTTGGACACGTGCTCGCAGACAGTTGACCGAGTTTTTGATGTATTTACCCAATGTACGTCGTACATATTTAGTTTTGTAGCATACCTCAAAGAATCTAAAGCCGTAGCAACACACACACTCACCGGTCCACGTTAAAGCTTGGTGGTGTCGCTTACGATAAATTTAGACTTCTGTAGTGGTGAAGCTCCGGGGCCATACGGCCATGTCTTCGTTGAGCACAACTGGATCACCGACCCACGGTATGGTCAATTAACTACAGGGACAGACAATTCTCTCTACAACAAAACCTATATGCGCGTGACATATGAGAGTATATATAATTCGTATATACCATATATATATTCTTGCTATATATATATGTAATTTATCTCTACACCCAATTACTATATAATATATGTAATATATGTATATCATTGTATATTATATATGTGGCCAATCATTATATTATGTAGCATCTATATAGTATATGTCGACTATAATCTAATATATATAATTATCTATATATGCTTTATTTATTTATGTAATTATACTAAAGGTATATTATAGATAGCATGTATATATATCTATGGTAATATATAAGTATATCTATTATATATATATAAGCATCTATATTTGTATGATTCTTACATATATTGTATATATATATATCTGTCATATATTATATGAATTATATTATATATGTATATATCTAATATGTAGATATGTATATATACATATATGTGTATATATATCTGTAAATATAATAATATTATATATATCTATGTACTAATTCAGATATCTATATATATATTTCCCTACACTATATCAATCTCTCTATGTATTCTCACGTATCTAACACCACACACGTACGGGTTTGGGCTACTTAAGTTGTCAAACATGCCTCTACTGCATGTCTCGATCGGCAACTGGAACGACCATCTACGTACCGGACTATACCACATATGTATCCTCGCTATCGCTCTATGTTGTAATATATATATATATTATATATATATATGTATATATATATATATGTCATAGATATAGATATATATGTATATATCTATAGATTTATACATATAGGTGTATATTATATGATGTATATGTATAAATATGCTAATATGTATCTATAGATATATATTATTAGATATATATACGCTCCATGTATATCTAATATGATAGTCATATATATCTATGTGTATATAATAGGTATCTATATAAGATATATTCGTATTATCTATATATATCTGTTCCAGATATATATTATATATATATATATAATCTCTCTATAAACACACGCACTTATAAATATTCACATATATATGCTATTTATAGATAGCTGCTCGGCGCTCGGAAGCTTGGCATCGGAAACCGTGATGTGTGTATACAGTATATATATATATATGTGCGTGTGTATGCGTGTTTGTGTATATACCCCCACACCGAGAATAGCTGGTAACGCGCACAATTATAAGATCACAAGCTGCTGCTGCTTAGATGTTTTGACATGACCCCTACACCAAGTCAATACACGGCGAAAGCGATGAATGCCGCTGATTGATTACGTAAGGTTTGGCCTGTTTTGACATGACCCCCTACCCAAGTCAATGCAAACCCAGCCAAGGCCTCTGGTCGATTACGTAAGATTTGCTCTACTTAAACACGAACTGCTGTTAGCCTGCCGCTAAGCTAGTTTGATTCAGTGCAACTTGGAACGTGAACCCTGACCGATTGCTGGCGCTATTGCAGCGCCCAGTATATGCCTTCAATCTCTATAAACTAGTCCGCAACCAAACTTAACCTTACACAAGTGAACGACCGGGAATAATTCAACCGAGTGAAATAACCGTGACATTTAAGGTAAAAACAAGTTTGATTAACTTCTTATACTGCAAAATCGCGACACTGGCGACCAAGTAAACGACGCCCTCTAGATTAGGGCGCCAAAAACCTGAACGCTAACAATACAAATTAACACTAGAAGTCAAACCAACGACGCCCTCTAGAATAGGGCACCAAAACCCGAACACTAGAAATACAACGAACAGGGTACAAATGCAAATGCAACAAACAATGCAATGCAATGACACAACCAGCCACGCCCTCAAAAATAGGGCGCCAAAACCCGAACCACTATTAATACAAATTAACAAGGCCCAACCGCAACTGTTACGAGCAACGGCGCCCACCAAAACAGTACCACTAATGGTACTTAGCACAAGCGATGTTATTCCGACTAATCAGAATAAAGCTGGCGCTTGGATCATCCGACTAATCGGAATCTATTGGTGAGGCTTCTCCAACTTGCTCGGAGACCGACTAATCGGAATCTGACCTGACGGGCTCATGCCCCAGGTTAAATACAGTTAAAGTGGGTCACGGACCACACCATTACAAACGATAAATATTAAAGTTATAACAATCAAAACAATAGAATAAATTGGCGAAACACATTAAATAGCGAAATACATAACGAAAACCACCAATGAACCTTTGCCAATAAAAATACATAAATCATAAAAATGCAGGTACAGCCGCACAAACGGTAATCCCCAGAATGATAAAAACCGTGTGCGTCAAACAGCTTTGCGTGCTTGGTCTTATCTAGTAGCTGGCGTACCTTTGTTGGAATGACATCATTCTCACGTAAGGCGTCTTCAAACGAGTCACGGTCCTTGGTGTGAAAGAGCACCATCCAGCGAGTCTGCTCACGTAGGTCCTTCAGCACAGAGTTGTACTTTTGGGTGAGGACACAGACACTTTGCTGCGCATGGCGGCCACTAAAGGCCAGTTCGGATAACATGTCTCTCTTCTTGGTTAGGGCCTTTGTTGCTGAACAGCCATCAATAATGTACAGGGTGAGCTCACCCTTAAAACAATGGTAGGAGCCGCTCCCCTCGATCAACGACGTAGACCTCTGAATCATCCCATACCCATGACCGCGACTGATAGGCCTGCCATCTTAAATGTTAAGCTGCCCATCCATAACAATATACATATAGACGTTCAATGCACTGGCCGCCTCTTCCTTTTTTTGTGATCTGTATGGTGATACCCTCAGACGCATTCTCCACGGCCCTGCCACTACCGTGCAGCTGGTCGTCATCACTTGTCCTTAAGTCGAGCCACAGAGCATACTTGGTGGTTAGAAACGCTCCTAGGGACACGTCCGACAATGCCAAGTCTATTGCAGCTATCGCTACACTTGGGTCGCGTTTGCTCGTTGCTGCAAAGGCTTTCTTCACCTCATCCCACTGCCACGCATGCCCTGTGCATAGAGTTGGTTGGGGATGCCCTCAATGGTCACCTCAACTTTTATAATCTCTGTCTTCCTGGCGAATGAGGCATTGGCCGGGTCTTCAATGGGGGCGAGCAATCCCAACAAATTCCTCTCTCCTAGGAGTATCCTAGATTGCGGTGGTACACAGCTTGACCCCTGAACTATCCACAAAGGCAACAACGGTCCTCCAAGGCCTTGACCAAGCAGCCGCTAAGGCCACAGAAAATTTAGAAATGAAAGAGATTAAGCCCGAAACAACTGATAGTAAAACAAGTGTCATGGAAGAAACAGGCTTGGAGAAAGAAGGGAGGAAAGGAGATCGAGCATGGAAATTCCAAGCAAATGAGTTTGCAAAGCTGCAAGACCTGCGGCGTGTCCGTTTTGAGGCTGCTGAACTCTTTGGCACGCCTCCTGAAAGGCCTGGCCGATAAGGCAGCAGCTGCTCTTCCAGGAATCATTGGCTCCATTGTATCATGGTTGCTTAAGTCAGCTGCAAAGGTGGCTGGTTGGATGGCAGAACATGTATGGGCTGCAGCTGTGGTGGTTGGGGGAGTTATCCTCCTGATACTCCGTGACTTACTACGTAGCAAACCAAAGCACAGCTAAGCCTATAGCGATTCCGCCTACAATAAGAGTGGTTTTTCTCATCCTCGTGCGCCTTTCCTTCGGGTATATCGGCCACGCAGCTTGGAACGCCTGGAGAGGGGACTCCCATATATGTATCTGGCAGAGGGTCAAAGCTTCCTCTATCTAGAAGGCAGCAACCACGACATCAGTATTGCTGCCGATCTGCTGTTCCACAGTCGCGATGGTAATCAGACAGAGCCATGTACAGGCCCGTTCCAAACATATAATCAACCTTTGAGGAAGCATTCTGGAGGACGTTCTGATACCGTCGGATGGATGACGAAATATCCACTGGGGAGTTGATGGCATCCTCAACGTTAGCCTAAAATTGTATCTAAGCATCAAAGGACGTGCCGGCCCCTAGTATAGCTGAGCGGGTCTGCATCTGAGCACCAAGAATGGCCCAAACATAGGTCTGAATGCTGGAAAATTTGTCAGTCGGCAGCTGACCATCAAGGTGAAAAAATATGATCAGATCCGCACTCTTGCGCAGAGCAAATTGAATACTGTTGCTGACATTGTATCGACAGCAGTTGAAGATGGTTGTTTCTCGGATTATGAGTTTAAGCTCGTTTTAGCTGAGGTCACAAAATATACCCAAATGAAGGCCGAAATTAAAGCCAGATCTGTAAAAGCACGTCAGAATGCAATACTCAATGAACAAGACGATGCGTTGGAACCTTTGAGACAAAAATTGGGTGCATCATCTTCATTGCTCGGACTGTGAATGACCCCCCAGTGGATAGAATAAACCCAGTGTGCACAGACATCCATGGTCTCCAGTTACCGATTTATTTAAACAGTGGAGAGCATAAGGTATAGCTTGTTAATGGAACAAGTGATTAAGTCGTTCTGTATAAAGCATGACGGGATGAGACAAAAGACAACTCGGTGGGAGAATAAAAGAAAGCACTGCATTGATGGAAGCGAATACTCCACGGTTATCGGTCAGGACTACTTCAGTAGCTACAATAAGAAGCTGGCCGAGAAAACTAGCAACGAGGGCGGCCACACGAGCCAGGTCTTCAAGGAGGTAGCAATTGCAGTCATTGAGAGCAAATACAACACAAATGTTTATGGGAACTACATTTACCTCCACCACGGCAGGGAGAACACGGCTTACTCCCCAGACGGATTTTGTGTCCTCCCGGTCCAGTCTGGTGGTGACCTCCTCTGTCCTCCTGGGGACCCAAGTCAGGAGGAGATTGCGCTGCTCGAAATAAAGTGTCCTTACACTCGGATCCCTGGGAGGATTATCCCGCCCCAGTACAAACCTCAAATTCTGCTTGGGCTTCACCACTGTCCGTCAGCAACCATCGGGTTGTTTGTGGACTGTGTTTTCGAGGTGTGCGCCTACAAGGACCTGGGGAGGGCTACAACTTGGAGTACCATGAGGACAGGAAGAAGTACAAGGAGACGGTCGCTTGGGGTACACAACCATTCAAGACACAGACAGTGGGGACTACGCCACAAACAGTAAGTTTGACACTATCCTCGACTGCCATCTGAATCACCACAGCCCCTGGATTGGCAGGCTGACAAAGATTACAGAAAAACCGACTGGAGCTTTCTTCTGCTGGAAACAACGACAGGAGAGTGACAACGATTCGCCCAGATCCCGCCTTTATTGAAAAGTACAAACCTAAGGTGTCCCAGTACATGGAGGATCTCGACCGGGTGAAGATGGGAACTTACAGCGACGGCCGCAGATATTTCCTCTATGGTGACTTACTACTGGTGTGGCCCTGGAGAAAATCGTCTGGAAGGGCTGGCTGACATTGTAGTAGTACAGGAAGTGGAAGTGCGCTCGCACCGCCACTTCCTATACTACTACCTCGGTAATCTCCGGTTGGTGGATTTATCACACATCCGGATTGCCCAGGTCAGCGCAAACGATTCCCAATGCCTATCAGAGCTTATTCATTTGAATTCCCAATCGGCTAACATTCGAGTTTATTCATTGCTTCTGGATGTTTTTAAACACGGCTCGACTAAGAATACGAAAGTTTTTTACATTGCCCCTGTTGGTTTTCCTGTGTCATCACTGGTCGAATAATCTCACCTGAAAAAACTCCAAGCCAGCCTCCCTGGTGACGATGCACTTCCTCAAGAGCTTCATCATCCCTTTCATCTACAGCGCATATGCTGTCACGCTCCGCTCCTAACCTGAAGGAAATATTGTGAGTGCCGCTGCTCCATGTCATTTTGTTCCGCTTCTTGCATAATGTTTGTCACACCCGCGAAAATAGATTGGCGGGTTAAGCGAGAGTGCTTCGGGGGAACTACTTCGGTATCTTCCGTTCAATCTTTCGGTGATGCTTACCGCTTTTGTAACGTTACGCTCAAAGTATTCATAAAGAAGTGTCAGGTATTCTGGTTATGTCTTTAATTGTAAAATTGATCTTTATTCAGACCGTCAACTGGTAGAGAACACAGATGACAAAAGATACATTATAACATAGGTTGTCAAAAAACTGCTTTCAATGAAAATTACAAAATAATTCTATCTTGTTTATCAATACACCAAGTAATACATTTGCTGGAGACTTAAAACAACTTTATCTTGGCCATACATATAACAAACAGCATAATTGATTAAATGACAATGGCCTTACCAACTTTGGGCGGTTGATATATCAAAGGGTCAGGTTCATGATGTATTTCAGTTGGTCTACACAACACAAAAATACCAGTTAAAGTATGGCAAAAGCAATACGATGAAACAACTCAGTAATTCAGAACCCATAAATGCAATGGCGCGAAAACATGACACTTATCGCTCATCGTTTATCTAACATAACTCTAATGACTAAATGCATTGAAGAATTTTAAAGCGACAGACAGGTATAACATAAGCACACACCATATACAATTATTTGACAGATACCTTTGTATCCATATGCATATCTTCGATTATATTGTTTGTAAAGGTTAACAACTGCAGCGTTCGCTTCTGCTTGTTTTTGTTTCACCAAAGCATAGTTACGCGGCGCCACGGAGCAATGCGGTCCCTCGCCCGCTTCCGGTATTCTAATACACGCAGTTTACCATAGAAGGTTGCGCAACATCGTTATTTTTGATTGAAACCTTTCGAGTTATACGGTTGGTAACATTGGAGCAAAACATTACTGATGGATAAGTACGGCCGTCTGACCTTACAGCAATTGAAAATAGAGCTGAAGAAGCGGAATGCGATAATTAGCGGGCAAAGAATTTAACTCCCAGTTTGGCAGGATATCAAACTATCAAACAGACTTGGTCCGTATGGCGGAGTCGCTGACCCGCGTCAACCAGATTCGGCCAAGGTATCCGTAATAAACCTGTGGCTCTGTGGAATATACAGAGTTGACTGGGACCGAAGTCAAGCCATGTGGGATTGAAGTGTCCCAAACACACCCCTACCTCGCATGCTCACCATATGGGGCTCTGTCCGATGACATGAATGTTGAGGTCAAGTGTCCCTACAGTACCAGGGACAAACCTCTCACTGCTGTCTCAGTGCCATACCTGGTCAATGAGAGCAACCAGTTCACCCTTAAAGCCAACATGACTACTATTACCAAATTCAGGGCCAGTTGTTTTGCATGAACAGTCAACTTTGTCATCGTGTGGTGTTTAGTAGTATTGTTCCAGCTACCCGTGACGATGAGTTTATTACTACTATGATTTCAAACCACCCACCACCACCTTCTTTGTATTACGGTTCTTGTACGTAGAAAAGTGGACTAGAAAACAATACACCTGGGTCTCTTTGATCTCGACTTGGCAAGTTGTCCGTCGCCGGTCGGCTCGTTTCACAGCGATGACAGTGACAGCTTTACCTTAAAGTTCGTCACCATCAAATATCTCATGACCGCGTGACGTAGAGTGAGAAATTTATTCGTCGAAGTGAAGCAAAATGGAAATGAATCTCTTGTTTTTACGCGTAAACCGCGAAGTAAGCATAACCTGATAACTTCCGGTCGAGCTTGGGACCGCATTGCTCTGTGCCGCCACCTCTAGGAGAAAACCGCAACGCGATCTCCCATTGCATCGCTGATCTTATCTAGAGAAGAGGTCATTGCGTCATTCAGTTGTGCGTGTCCTTCACGATAGTCTTTAACTTCGCAGATTTAATAACACTGATGTTTAGGCCATATAGGTGAGGAAAGGTCGTTCCACTGCTTGTACGTGATACTAGGTCGTTTCACAGTACATGTGACTTCTTTCATCGACTAACACAGACTCAGAGTCGTGTCATGAATGGTCACGTAAAGTCATATATTTCATCCTGGTATATGAATGGGTCACTTTTTCCATATTCAGTATATCTATGGGGTCAATTGTACTATAGATATGGGTCAGATATCTTACCCTTTTTCAAGACGAGAACCCCTCCCCTGGGAATCAGTTGCCGAATATTGACATCAGGACAGATATTGATGCATCAGTAAGCGACCTATGGTAAGCCCACATCGCTCTTCATCCATCCCTGCCCAGCTTACGACAAAGGTATTTACTGGTACAATCTCAGCTAGAAGAATCCATCAATAAAATAGAGAACAAAGTTCAGAGTACCGGCACTTGAGTTTAATATCAATCACGGCTAGAATATCAATCTTTACATGTTAGCCGTAGGGGCGGTGAGGAGTTTGAAGATTCGTGTGCCTGTGGTTCAGAGACAGTGCCAGTGACCAAGACAGGGAAGCTAATAGTTTATGAGGGGCGCTACCTAAGTTACATTCCATCATTCGACAAGCTTGTCGGCTCCCATCCATGTGCACCAATGATGTGGCGATGATTTGATCACCTAAGTCTTTAAATTCGTTGCTCATGCCTGACAATGTGGCTAGTACATTGGGATCTAGGCACAAACAATCATTCCCAAACTGTAAATATCAGTAACTATCAAACAATCATGTGTGTTCTGTTGCAATGCAAACGTCTGATACTATGTTATTACTAATCCCAATTCGACTGCAACTATCGCTAAAAATCGAGCGCGTCTTTTTTATCCGACTACTGAAAATTCGGTTATAAGGTTAGAAAACTCGTTTACTGTAATCAGCCAAAATAACAGACGCTCGGTTCCTGACGCCATGTTTCCGAGCGCTAAGCCGCTTTTAAGCGTCAAGTCGCTATCTATATATAGTTGCTATATATATATAGATAGCGGCCCGGCGCTCGGAAGCGGCGTTGGCACTTGGAAGCTTCATATCGGGAACCATTGCCAAAATCGTTCAGTAAGACGAAGAGCACCCGTAGTCATAACGTACCTTCAGGAATGGAAGAGTTCAGAAAAATAAGATTGCCATACCAGCTCAGTAAGACCATGTCATCGGTAAAATTGAGCACAAGTTTACCCATATACTTTCCATAAGCGTAGTCTTGTACAACGGGGACTTGTTTGCCTATAGTCTGATTGAGGATTGTTGGATAAGGCCCAAGAGATACGTCGTGTGACGGCGGTTTCCCGGACAACCGATTTCATTAATTTCATTTAGAATATTCCAAGTTTTGTGGGGTAGAAAACTGACTGACTGTAAAAACTATGGCTGTTTCAAGACGCCGACGTCGATGCGTAATTAATCTCCAATGGTTCCAAACGCCATGAAGCGCGAACTGTCAGGTTATTTTATTAGCTAGACAAAGATGGAAGCGAAATGATTATGTCCCGAAATCGCGAAAAAATACATATTTTATATTCTTCGAAATATAACCGGTTGAATAGATATATGTCAATGAAAACCACCATTCACAAACTAAAAGTTGTTTAACGATTACATAACGTGGTTTTATATCTATTGCGTATGGGTTGCAAAAGCTACACTCACCATAGCGTCATATCCAAGCATATTCATGAAGGTAAATGCTTCCACGCCTTTATAATAAGAGAACCAGAGAGTACCCTGAAACTGGTCCCCGGCATCCAACAGCAGAACATGTTCATGCTGTAATCTCTCCAAGTCAATGGCAGTTTTCCGTCGAGCTGCACCTCCAACACACTCCCCTTCCTCTGCACCGACGGTTTGCAGACGCCCCCTCTAGAATTGGACTGCTCTACACGCGCGTGGACATCATTCGTATGAAGAATGACCAATTCAAAATCTCCTTTAACGACTTCAAATTGAAATAAACCTGAAAAAGAGCTCCGAATATAAACGAGCTCTTAACACACGCCATGTCTAAAGGTGAATCTTGTCATTGTATATCACTGGTGTTTTTTTTACTCTGGATTCTCGGATCCGGCTAGTGACAATGTTTGTAATTAACTCACAGTTTGTAATGAACTAGCAGAACGAGTAAACACTGGCTGTATTCCAAACTGTGTAACCCAACCCGACCACTCACAGGTGATACAGGTAAACACGCACTTCTGCGCTCTGTCTGTTTTGTGTCAAGTTTAAGGTAACAAAGCAGCTCAGCACGCAAATAACTTTCGTATTCCACCAGGGCAGGTCATAAGCTTGAATGCGAGAGAACACGCCTTTAATGGAATGGAACTATCTTACTGATTTTCAGCGTGCCAAGCCCCTCACATATGAATAAATACTTCTATGTTTGACACTAATCCCTTGTGACTCATTGAACGCTAGACAAAACTTAGTGATGCTTTGCATTGTGTGCCTTCATATCCAACTATATCCAAAATGGTGACGATGACATAAATTAATCACTCATGCTGGGTCGTGACAATTCGTGTTTTAATTAACTATTCCCTCAACGCGAAAACATAGCCATATTTAGTAGCTCTAGTACACCGAAGTTGTGTACCTTGCCACCAACAACTGAGGCATTCAAAGAGAATGTTAAAAGAGCTCACTATCAGGCTTTGGTATGGCGGTCACTGGAAGCGCAGAATCCACCCGAGTTGGACTCAACGGAATATGGTTGGGTAAAGGATGACCAAAACAAGTCCCTTCAACCAGTCACCCTACCTGATGAAGTCGAACTAGCCCCACAGATGGTACTACGTCTAATAAAATGTGGATGCCACAGTACTACTCCATGCAGTTCACGTGCTTGTAGTTGCAACTCTGCAAACATGAAATGCACAATATTTTGCGCCTGCTATAATCAGGGTTGCTGTAACCTGACATCATAGCTGATTGCATGTCTTTGTGATGCACATGGGCAACACAATGTACAACAGTGTAGATTATTTGGTAAAGTGGTAGCCATCCTTAATTATGAATTGTATAATATGCTTTTGGTAGTCTGTGAGAATTCAGATTTACAATTAAAGAACATTTGTTATAATATAACACCTGTGGTCGTTTACCTTTTCATATTTTCCACCAAGATTGAATAGTATAGAAGATATACCAGTGCTTGTTAACTGGCAGCCATCTTGGATTTGTAGATGACATCATCAGTATATGAACTTTGATCTGATACAGATAGATGTGTCTCCAAAATACTCAGGGATAGACACCTTCACGACTAATTTGGAGTAAATAGTATATATGCAAGTTTTAGTGTTACGGCGGCCATCTTGGCAGCCATCTTGGAAATTACTATTATGTAATACGATATTAACATAATACTTAGTTCTAATGGATAGCTTGACCCCTAAAACCTAGGTATAGAGACAAAAATCACCTTCCTATGATGAACAGGTAGGGAGTTATGGTCATTTATATGTAATGGCGGCCATCTTGGACGCCATCTTGAATTTCTCAAATTGCTCAAAGGTGACAACATGTCATCAAGCAGTTTCTGAAAATAGAGACCCTTGGTTACCAAAATCAACAGTAAAAAAACTTAATACAACAATGCAAGGTTAAGGGGAAAAATGGCAGTTGGCTCCCAGACTATCTGTTGCTGCAACGAATTTAAGGTATTCTCTAGCCGCAGAATCTCCCTTCGGAGACTAAAACGCGCCAAGTAACAATTTGGACGGAGAGAAACTGTGCTTAGTCATTTTCATTGTCACTCGCTTTCTGTTGTCAGGCTTCTGATCGCTGAAGGGATCGATCTTGATATTGTTGTATTTCTTGTAGCCATTTATTGCAGAACACATAATGATGACGCAGTACACATGAGCACATACGGGAGCATTCATGTTACCAACATAACAGGGAGCAACTATTATTACAACATGCCCCTTATAAAGAAATCACTTAATCAATAACTACAAACTTGTGATTTCAAACATTTTCCATGTGTCACTGAGGTCACAAATCGTCCACACTAGAAACAACACTAAAAAATGCAGTACTTCAGCACATGCTCTTTAATCGCATATACACAAAATCTTTGTGTTTGTTAGGCTTTCGCTGTCGACCTGATCTTGCAACGGTTGGCGTTTTTGCAGCAGACGCAGGTGAAGAAGCCCCCGGAGGTGTTTGAGATGTTTTGAGTGGAGTAGGACTAATACTAGAAGTAGGGATCGGGACAGGTGTTTCATGCGCTGGCATCTTTGTAGAATCAGGTGGTTCGAGTGGGTTAGATGGTGGTGGTACACATAACTCTTCTGGCAGGGGCGAAATACAGTCCCGGATGTCAGTTGGGAGTGAGTGATGTTCCATAAATGGATAGAGAGCCTCATTCGCTGGTGACTTACTTCCGGAGACAGGGAAGCGTGGCTTGATGTCGTGTTTGTTTCTTCGCACCAGCCGATTGTTTTCCCCGACGGTGATCCAATAGGAGTCGGGGCTGAGGGTGTCTTGTCTCTATGAAGCCTGGTTTCCATTCAGGACAACCATCTTCCGTGAAACAAATAGGCTGATCCGGAACATATTCATCTTTTAATGTTTGAGTTGGGTTTAGGTGAGAAGCTCTCTTGTCTGCTAGTATAATCCGTTGCGAATCGCTGAGCTGAATAGGTTGATACATCATCCCAAGACGTGTGTTAATTCTTCAGTTGAAGAATAATTCTGCGGGCGAGGGTAGGTCACTGCTTGCTGGTGTATCATGGTACGCCAGTATCGCCATGGTCACTTGTAGCTTATTCTTGCACTTTTTTATCATCTGCTTCATAGTTTGTATAGCTCTCTCAGCACGCCCATTTCCTTGGTGATAATGTGGACTTGACGTTGTGTGCTTGATTTCAAGAGTGTCACAGAAATTTTTGAACTTTTCAGATTTGAAGCATGGTCCTTGTCATATATTATTTTTTCTGCAAGCCCAAACTTGCGAAAGTTGTTATTGAGTGATCTAATGACTGCTTCTGACGTTGTGGATGTGATATAGTCAATAGTCATATATCCCAAGAAGTAGTCGACTGAGACAAGTGATGACTTGCCTTGGATTTCCATAAGGTCTGTGGCAACAATTTCCATTGGGCGAGACACTGCAACTTGACGATCTGGAGCTCGAGGTTTTTTGTTTGCATGAATCTGACAGTCACTGCAGTGGAAAACCATTGCTTTGACATCGTCTTGTAAGTTTGGCCAATAAACTGTTCTCCTGGCACGCTGGAGTGTGGCTGTAAGACCTTGATGACCATCATGAAGTCGACAGAGAGTTTCCTCACGCAATGCTGACGGAACTAACACACGGTTGCCTTTCATAAGGAGTCCATCTAGGACAGCTAGTTCATCACGAAAACACCAGTATGGGCGGAGGCTATCTGAAAGAAGCTGCATACTGTCAGGCCAACCTTCGATTATGCGCTCTCTAAGTTTTGAAAAGACAGGGTCAAACTTTGTTTCCTCTTGAAGTGATTGTAAGTGATCTTCAAAACCAGTGCAACACTCACATCAAGATTGGCGATAGCAGGATGAGTTCCTGGTTAGACTAGTCTGGAGAGTGTGTCTGCCAATAGAACACTCTTTGCTCCCACATACTTAACTTGAAGATTATATATCCTCAACCTCAGCAGCATTCACTGAAGGCGAGCCGGGGCGAGGCTGATCGGTTTCTGGAGAATCGACTCAAGTGGCTTGTGGTCAGTGTGTATTTTGACTAGTCTGCCAAACACATAAACATGAAGCTTCTCACAAGCGAACAGAACTGCCAGGAGCTCTCGTTCAATATTCGAGTAGTCGAGTATTCGAGTAGTCTTCGTGAGCGATTTGCTGAGGAACTTCACAGGTCTGCCGTCTTGAATGAGCACAGCACCCAAACCTTTCAGAGAAGCATCAGTTCTATAGTGGTTGGTTTGCTGGTGTCAAAGTGTGTGAGTTGAGTGGCAGGTGCAATTGCCTGTTTGATGGTGTCAAATTCCTGTTGCATGTCCCCTGTCCACACAAAGTGAACGTCTTTTTTCATAAAACTTCGCATCACGAACGTTTTCTTGGACATTGGGAATGTGAGTTGCAATGAAGTTGACCGAGCCGAGGAAACTTTGAAGTTTCTGTTTATTTTCTGGAGGTTGCAATTCCAGGATGGCTTTCACTTTCTTCGGACATGGCTCAACACCTTGTGGGGAAATTACACGCCCAAAGTATTCAATTTTCTGTCTTTTGATTCGACATCTGCCAGGATTGAATTTGATCCCTGCAGTGCAAGCTTTTGGTCTCAAGGAGGTGTATGTCGTGGCGCTCTTCCGTGGACCCTTGAACCTTAATGTCATCAGCACATGGGAATGTGCCAGGAACACCTGACATAGCCTTGTCCATCTGTTCACAAAATATTTCAGAGGGCACTGACAATCCAAAAGGTAACCTGACCAAACAATACTTCTTGAACGGCGTGTTAAATGCAGTGAGAATCTGGCTTTTGTCACTGAGTTTTTTGGTCCAGTAACTGCTTTTCGCATCAAGTGTGGAGAAGTATTGGCCTTTACTGACGATATGTTGTGCATCTTCCCAAAAGACTGTGCAGTGCACACTCCGAATGAGGTATCGGTTTAGATTTTTCGGATCCAGGCAGATTCGAATGTCACCATTTTTCTTGGAGACGATGACGAGGTTTTGGACCCAGTTGGTTGTTTCAGGGCAGGGTTTGATAATACCTTCTTTTTCCATCTTGTCCAACTCTTTTTGGAGCTTGGGTAAAACACTTAAAGCGACTGCACGAGGAGGTAACTGGACAGGTTTGGCCTCTGGTGATAACTTAAGTTCAACCTCACCTTCAAATAGGCCGACTGTTCCGTCGAATGTTTCAGGAAAAATGACCTTCAGGTCATTGAGCGGATCACCTGTTTTCTTCCCCAGTGGAAGGTGTTTCTTCCATTTCTGCTGAAGGGATATGTAATTGACTTCACTCTCTTCAGTGATATGAACAGCTTCAATGTTCCGATCCATGTTTATGTTCCTTTGGAACATCCACTAGCTTGAAGAGTTTGCAGAAATCAAGCCCCAGGATAAGTTAACTGCCAAGTTCAGTAACCATAATCTTGACCTTATCTGTGTGTTTATTACAGGTAGCCTGGACTGTCAGGTCACCACAGTTTATCATATCAGTACCTGTCACGCCACGCAACCGTGTTTTACTTGGAATGAGATCATTGCGACACAGCCCAATATCTTCAAACATCAACAATGGCATGCACGTCACCATGGCACCTGTGTCAACCTTGCCTTGAAGTAACGCTGGAGTCGGCGTGTGAAATTTAACATTAGAGAGACTCTCGTTCGTCTTGCCATCTACACTATTGACAGAAACAACACCAACATCATATGCAGATCCACGGTCATCATCACTGGAATCAGTCTCCGACGCCTGTACCTCATTCTGGGTTTTGGGCTTGCCTTTGCATTTTTGCTTAAATTTGCATGCTCTCTCAAAATTGCCCCTCTTGTAGCAAAAATTGCACTTCATCCCTTTAGCTGGGCATTCGTCATAGGGATGTAGACTGCCACCACAAGCACACTTTTTCTGGCTTCACGGCTGCTGTTGGTTTGAACCTCATCTTGCTTTTCTGGCCATTTCGCTGGGTTGGGTCTCTTGAGTATGTTGCATTTATCTAGGATTGACTCATTTAGAACGGCGTAGTTAGATGTTTCATTGTGACGTCTGCTGCCTCATACTTGCGTAATAGGTCTAGACAGTTTTTAACAGTAACATCTTTCCCTCTTGACATTAGTTTGCGTATGCACTCAGCAATGGTGCACCCATGGATGAGCTTGTCTACGATCAGGAAGTCAGACTGCTCTGGGAAGTCTGCTAAACGAAATAGTTCTAATAATCTGCTGTAGAAAGTTGTTGTTTTCACTTGGTTTCTGTCTGACATTGTAAAAGTCCTCTCTCGCTTCTCGGAAGAGAGTTGAGTGAGTGAGACATATCGCGAGACAATCGAGCAGGTCTTCTGCCTTTTGTATCCTCATGTCTGGATGTTCTGACTGTCTGGCCTCTATCAACGTTTCGGCGTGGGCGCCTGCCCAAATATACACGGTGTTGATTTTCACAGAATCAACATCGGCATGCATAGGATCGTTTAAAATTCTTTCTACTTCTTTGCGCCACAGTCTGAATTGGGGATACGCTTGACTGGGGGCCCAATCCACTTAAGTTTGTGGGATGTATCTGCCGTGATTGGCGTCGGCCATCTTCAATTTAAAACGTGTAAATGTCAACGACAGTTACTCAAGTGGTGCATTGCGACCTACAGGCCTAGTTTCTTTACAACACTGACCATGTAGTTTCGTCGGTTACATATCACACTTTATCGGCTCTGCTGGACTTTATTTCTATGTTTCAGAAGGAATTATAATCACGTCGTGGTCACCATGTTGTATTTCTTGTAGCCATTTATTGCAGAACACATAATGATGACGCAGTACACATGAGCACATACGGGAGCATTCATGTTACCAACATAACAGGGAGCAACTATTATTACAACAGATATTACTGAATTGTGACATATATAACTGATCATTTCGTGACAAGAAGCCTGGGACAGCACATGGATGTGTGCATGGCACGCTAGGTACGACGCATTGGGACATTCAAGTCTTACCGAATTCTACCAATGCTACACCAAAGATTTGACAATGAGTCTTCAAACAGGAACAACTGATAATGTTGCTTAAACTGCACAAATCCAGATTCAAACATCGACCCTCCGTGATGTTGAAGATGATATTGTTGATCACCATACAGAATGGTTTCGAGAGGTTGAGATACTATGTCAGTCATTTGAACAGACCCTCATATTGTTACTTAATGTGCATGACAACAGCTTTGGGACAAATTTCCAACTCAAGAGTTCTTCACGAAAACCATCTCCATCTCATAGCATCATCACAAGCTTATAAAGAGTTATCTGTGAGATTATTAACCCTGTTCCAAAATGGCCTTAATTGGGCTAGTAATCATTCATTCAGTCATTGTCGTTATGGTTCCAGAAAATGCAAAAGAAACATTTCAGCAGCTTGCCACCATGTTTCTGGCATCAAGTAAATGCACATGTTGCATTGTTGGCTTATAAAATGGGAACATCAGAAAGCTGTACACGGAATGGCCAGTTTTCACAAACAGTCCAGAAACTGCCCTGATATTTCCATGTAGCCGACTCTGCCAATCAAAACATCCATGAGAGTCAACCTTTATGCTTTGCAAAAAGGTGCAATTACAAGAATCAAAACACCACCAAGATCAGCATTAGACAACCCACGTTTAAATGATCGGACTATGATGCACATCCACGCAGGCAATCGGAATGAGATAGCCACTAAACCTGTTACGGTAACATAGATTCATAACACTGTGCATGCAAGATAAGTGTACAGTATTATAACAGATGGATATATCTGTCATGATACAATGGGTTAATGGTTAGTTCAGCAGACAGCGAAACTACAATTTTTCCAAAAAACTGTTGCCAACGGTTGAAAGTTGTTTTTGTGTGTCAAATGCTTCATGGCAAAATCAAAGCTCCTGAATTGACTTTATGAATCCTGTTTGAATGTACATGCTCGTGTCCAGTTGTCAAGAAAATAGGAATATCACTTTATAATCTTGAGATCAAAATACTTTTCCTTTAAGGTGACGCAGGTGACCCGTGGATCTGGGAAGCTGAGGCTTATAATTCATATCAGCTGTAGGGGGTTAATCCATCAAACAGATGACTGAGAGGGTACGTTATAATGATTTTAGGCACTCAACATAGACATTCTTTTTTCGCAAAACAGGAGGAATACACAGAAAGTGCATACAAACTATTGGACTTCCACATGGTTAACATGGTCTTGCAAAACAAATATGTCTCCTCTTGATGGGCACATGTAAGATGATATTGGACTACACAATAATCCTACATAACGAACCATATCCCACATCCTCCTGAGGATTGAGATGCTTTGCAACAATCTTGAAATTTCTGTGGGTAGGCCTAGTAGCTTTCTTTGCGACAGTGATCCTCATTGCCATGTAATTTCTGCCACACAAAAAACCAGGCAGGGTTCATATACTCCACTGTGCATTTCTCCTAGATCATTTGCATCAGAATTCTCAGATCATCTCTAGTGCAAAATTATTTTACTTCTCCTAGTAAAAAGTACCAATACTTTAAGGGCAACATAAGCTATAGTGATTCACTGGCTTTCAAAGTGCACAGACTTGATCTTTTGATAGCCATATCCTTGCGATATCTCCCCAACTTCTGCAAGAGAACACTGCTTAGAAATGTGTAGATACTTAAGAACAAAATGCACACAACCCTCAAGAAATACATAGACTATCTGAATGATTTACTAAAGTCATGATTGTGTATAGATCCTATCATATTTGATCTTGAATCTACTTTGATATTGAAAGAGAGAACTATGGTAATATGCATGCCACGATAATAGAAACAATAACTCTGGAAGTAGATGTCACAATGAATTTAATGTTTATTAATAGATTGCTTAAACCAAATTAACAAATAACGGTAAGTGTAATATCCCCCTATGCAAGAAAAGTGTAATCAACGAGATAAATGGAATACAATGCTTGGTCTCTGTCATGCATGTACTTGTACAAGAAAGATTTCCATAAAACCAAATGGCTAATGCAGTCAGTGAACACATCAGTGGATTGAGGATTTCATACCATTCTCGCCATGTGCTTGCTCAATTGCAAGCTCATCTTGTCTGACTATTTGCCTATAACAAAAGCAACAACTTGTATGTAATCACCAAGGGATGCCTCTATGCTATTGAAATTATAGATATATCAGCTGTATTTTTGTAAATAAGGATGGAGAAGTTCTACATGCCGTGTAGCGTGGTTTATTCAAGGAGAGAGATACGAAGTCTCGTTTTGGCTCGAGAATCACGCTGAAGCCGCGAGATACACAATTACAAAAGTGACGCTAGTGAGATGACAAAACTGACATGGTATTTAGTGTTTTGCTACGTATTTTCAACAGGTTGATGCTGCCATTGGGATGCCATCTTCTTGGAAAGTGACTGTTTACATCCAGATGCCTCTTGAGTTAATGATAGGGCGGACAAACGCGACGCCGATCACGGTTGGACAAGGCCGTTTTTGGGCCGTTTGGTAGTCTCATGTAAATGACCACTGACAACAAATGATGCAATGATACATTTTGTTCTTTCAATATATTATTAATGAAGAATAGCTTTTTCATTTAGTACCATTTTCGTTTTTCTTGGTGGTATTTTATGTGGTTTTAATCGCCAACGAAAATGGCGAAAAGTGGTATTTTTTCGAGGCCATAAAAGTTGTGTCGCGATTTATGTACCTAAGGGAAAAGGGCCGTACCGCTTTATTGCTATATAAATTACATCTAAATGTAGAAGAATGAAAGTGATATGTTGATCCGAGTGATAATCGATCAGATTTTAGAGTTAAAGGGTTAAATCGCGATTTTGCCGCTTCAAAACCGGATAACTCTCCGAAAATCGAATAACTTTTCGATTATCACTCGGATCCACATAAAGGAGACTCTCCTCAACACATCCGTATGATTATCTCTTCTGTGGGATCAAGAATAAAACGGTACGGTCAATTTAAAGACACCATGAATTCAGCTTATTTTCACTGAGAAATCTCCCAACGCCATATAGCTTCGGCGCCATGGCAACGGTCCGCGTCCTTAGGAGATTTCATATTGCGACTTTGTCAAAGGTTGGCAAGTCTGAGTAGGTCACGTATTTTGAAGTTCGTCGATATGGAATTAATCTGATTTACAAAGTCAATTTGACTGTTGCAGTCACTTGGACGATTCAAAGCCATTTTGGCGTGTGTGAGTGAAACTGTTGCCATACTTTAAATACTTTTTAAAAGATTTATATCATCTCGTTGAATCTATCAACCCTGTTTATTGGAACATCCCAATGAACTATTTGACCTGCATTGGTCGGGTAACTCACCTCTTCTCTCCATCCCGTATATTTTAACTAATACGATAGAACTCTGTCATGATACTCAGAATGCGACAAGACGGGTGTTATACGACGATATATTCTTCCTACGTAAACGATAGGAATCTATTTGGGGAATAGAACCTTTATCTTTCCACATGGCACACAACCAGTTAAAAACGATCCTCCAAGAAAATGTTGTCCTACCGTCTTATATACAAACATTCTCTGCTTCGAAGAAAGATCTGATTTAGCCCTACGCGGACGTATAATTATGCTACTGCCAACCTGACAAACCGCAACATGACATGACGCGTATGCTGTTGGGGTTTTCTAACCATGAATGTTTTGACAGACTTGCATGTATAACATCATCACAAGCTGAGAAACTTTTCCCAAACAAATTCAGTTCAATCTTTATCGGATCCACAGGAGTTGGTAAACACAAATGCGAATTAACTGGTGGCTGTGCTCACTCTAGCCATTAATTTCTTTTAGCAAAAGTTGCTAATGGGTCCAATTTTTTGTTAGCATTTTATGTTTTCCGTTAGCAGAAATTGTAAATCGAACAAATTTCCATTAGCACTTTTAATTTTTGTCAAATTTAACCTTGTATGCTTTTTAGAAGTTACGTGGCAGTGCGTTATTAACATGCTTGATGGAAGACTATTTATTTAAACAAAGCACCAATTAATTCTAAAACTTTATTTTTAGATAATGATGCTAGTGGTACAAAATAGAACTATTACTAAAAAACAAGGCACTCAGGAAAAGAAAATAAACTTCAAAGGCTGACTAGAATTGTGATAACTAAAAAGCATTGGGGACTCAAGATACAGCTTCATCAGGTTGTTTATGTTAGAAACAGAGAGCATGATCCAGCTTTCAATAAATTTTCACCTGCAGAATCTAAACGAATCCAAACAGATCCAGGCTTTAATTTATGAGAGGGCATGCCAGAGACCCAGAACCAGACCAGTGGACCCCAGGTGACAGGACAGTAAACATGAATGACCATGTGAACCCTAGTGTGTACATAGCGTATGTAAATGCCGGTAGAAATCACCTAAAAATGCAACACTTCCATTTCTCCCTCCCTCTGACCCCGCGTCAACCACACCTGCATGCATGCACCGATGCGGCGTACTTCTATTTCAACGCTCATTCTTCCCAAATTAACCGATTTGACAATATGTCACAAAGCCTGCATAATCAAATCTAATTTATTATGTCTTCCAACGATAGTTGGAAGACATATTGGTTTAGCCAGTATTTTTTTTTTTTTTTTTTTTTTTTTTTTTTTTTTTTTTTTTTTTCTCCAGTCAAGGTTTTTCGGGCTTTTCTCCGGAACGGTTAAACATATCAACATGAAATTTTGGGGAATGATAGATCAAGTTGAGACACAACTGGCGATCCAATTTGACGCGCATGCGCAGTGTTGGAGGCTTATGGGATCGATTTTTCGTCGATTTTTTCCCCCATTTTCTGTAACTATCTCCTCCATAACTACTGCAGTTACGAACATATGAGTTATATGGTTGTAACAAGCAATTATCGTAGCATGGAATAGGCGAAAAAAATACTTGTTTTTACCTTTTGTACTTTGTATAATGACATATATATTAGAGTACCTATCGCGATTTTTGCTACGAGTTCTCTCCTCGCTGATATCTCTGAAACGGCTGTATTTACGGACATGAAATTTTGTCAGTATTTAGAACTTGGCCTCGTGATAATGATTGTAACAGTATTTTTAGCATTCACAGTAACAAAAAACAGTAAAAAGGACGATTAGTTTCAAGGTTTTCTACTGCAGCAGCTTAGCGGCAGGCTAACAGCAGTTCGTGTTTAAGTAGGCCAAACCTTACGTAATCGACCAGAGCCTTGGCTGGGTTTGCATCGACTTGGGTAGGGGGTCATGTCAAAACAGGCCAAACCTTACGTAATCAATCAGCGGCAGCATTCATCGCTTTCGCGGTGCATTGACTTGGTTTAGGGGTCATGTCAAAACATCTAAGCGGCAGCAGCTTGTGATCTTATAATAGTGCGCGTTACCAGCTATTATCGGTCCGTGTATATACTGTCTTTATGTCTCAGCGACAGTGTGCACTGGATGTCCCGGTGCAATCAAAGCGGGTATATATACGCAAACACGCATACACGCACATATATATATATATATATATATATATATATATATATATATATATATATATATATATATATATATATATATATATATATATATATATATATATATATATATATATATATATATATATATATATATATATATGTATACACACGGTTTCCGATGCCAAGCTTCCGAGCGCCGAGCAGCTATCTATAAATAGCATATATATGTGAATATTTATAAGTGTGTGTGTTTATATACGTTTTTATATATATATATATGTAAATATATAGAGAGAGAGATATATATCTATAGATATAGAGAGATATATTCTATATAGATAGAAAGAGATATAGAGAGATATATATATATAGACATATATAGAGAGAGACTGTATAGAGATAGATAGAGACAGAGATATAGACACAGATAGATATATACACATATATGTATATATACATAGATACAGAGATATATACAGATATAGAGATATAGTACATAGGAGATAGATATATATACATATATATATATACATAGAGAGAATAGAGCGGAGATAGATAGATAGAGAGATATATATAGAGATATAGATACATATTTATATACATACATATATATACATATATACATACATATATATATATAAATATACATGTACACATATATATAAATATAAAAATAAATATATGTATATAGATACATGTATTTATACATATATATATATATATATATATATATATATATATATATATATATATATATATATATATATATATATATTCATATATATTTTTTTTAGAGATAATATTGTTTATGGTATATTGTGGTACCGTATTGCTGGCCGTCCAGGCTTGTCGTTGGAAGACATGCCGTTGGCGCATGTGCCAACTGTTGCCGTCCTTTTTTCTTCGTAAGTAGGCCAAACCTATAAGTGTGTGTGTGTTTTATATACGTATATATAGATAAATTAGAGATAGGGATGGAGAGAGAGAGAGAGATAGAGAGAACAGAGATAGATATAGATATATATATACATATATATATAGAGAGATATATATTCAGATATTTACAGATATAGATAGATAGACACAGATAGGTAAATATACAGAGATACAGAGATATAGACAGAGAGAGATATAGAGATATATACATATATATAGATATATAGAGAAATATATATATATACAGATATATAAAGATACATATATATATCGATATATAAAGAAAGAAATAAATCTATCTAAAGATATATATATAGAGAGAGAGACAGGTATCTATAAATATATAGAGACATACATATATATACAGATATATATCTCTATAGAGAGAGACAGATATATAGATATCTACATATATCTAGAAATATACCCATATAAAAATAAAAATAAAGATGTATATATCTCTATATATCTATATATATCTATATATATTATATACATCTATATATATATATTCATATATATTTTTTGTAGAGATAATATTGTTTTGTGGTATATTGTTGGTACCGTATTGCTGGTCGTCCAGGCTTGTCGTTGGAAGACATGCCGTTGGCGCATGTGCCAACTCTAAGTAGGCCAACCTATAAGTGTGTGTGTGTTTTATATACGTATATATATATAATTATATATATATATGTATATATATATACATATATATATATATATATATATATACATATCTATATATATATATTCATATATTTACATATATATATAGAATATATATATATATATATATTTATATATATACACATATGTGTAATATACATACATACATATATATACATATATATATATATATACACATATATAAATATACATATATACATAGATATATAAATAAATAAATATATATAAATATATATATATAGATATATATACATGTATATATGCATATATATATATATACATACATATATATACATATATATATATATACATATATATATAAATATACATATATATAAATATAAAATAAATATTGTGTTATATTGTTGGTACCGTATTGCTGGTCGTCCAGGCTTGCCGTTGGAAGACATGCGTTTGGCGCTTGTGCCAACTCAAAGAAGTCCTAACCTTACGTAATCGACCAGTAACGTGCGTGTGTGTGTGTTTGTGTGCATCGAAACATATTCGTATTTAGCAACTAAGCTATGTACGACTACAATTGAGTAAATTACTCTAAAAACTGGTCACTGCTACGGAGCACGTCGTCCTCAAAGGATCTTTTACATCCCTTTTCAAAGATGTGACCACCATTTGTACGTGATCATCCGAGTCACGAGTCAGGTTGTCACACCTTGAAGTCGAACCCACAGCCTGTGGATCAAAAGGCAAAACAGTAAACCACCAAGCCACTGAGACCGGCTTAATGCCATTCCCTCGGCTTTTTATTGACTTGGTTAAGGGGTCATGTCAAAACATCTGCTAAGGGGTCATATCAAAACATCTAAGGGGCTGCAGCTTGTGACATCTATCGAAAAATAGTGCGCGTTACCAACTCCCCTCGCTGACATCTATCGTAAACGTGTGCTGCGCATAGGGTTTCGTAACAAGGCGCAATCACAGACCCGATTGCTTGCCATTGGAAGACTTGCCGATGGCGTGCCTGCCGAATCTAGTTAAATACATAAATACAATTACTGAAAATTAGTGTGATACATTAAGGTTGACAATTGCTTACCAACGGCAGGCTTGATATTGTCGTAAACAGTTTTACTTAACTTCACCCTCTCTACCTGGCTCGCCGGTTACCCGTAAGTTTTCCTTCCCCCCAATGCACCCTTGAAAACTGCCGCCTAATTTGTATGTGTGTCTGAGTGTCCTGCCGCCGTCAGGGGTTCAACACTGAAATGTGGATCCTAAAGAAAATACAAACAAGCCACGGACAAGACTTCATTAAATATTTAAATTAAATCCCATACCTCATATATGTTTCAGTCGAATGTTTAACGTAACCTTCACTAGTATACTTATTATTCTATTTTTTTCCCCCTTTCGTACCACCATTTTGCACCCGTTTGGATGCTTATTGAATGTTTACATCTCACGTCATTCATTCATTTTAGCTATCAATAAGTTGCCAGGGGGGAAGAGTACACTTCCCTTTTCCCAGCCGGTCTGAGCCTCATAGGACAAAACCTACCACCCCCTCCACAGGAGTTAGGGTTGGGTAGCCTGCTCGCGGCGCACTAGTCAGTACCACACCCTAATGCACTTTACATTTACTTGGCAACAGGTTCTTTCCCGTTTCGACCTTAAACTCTAAATTCCTCAAATATCGTTCCCCACTCATTCATACATTCATAATTGTTTAGCTGTACAGCCTGTCAGCATGATACTGCTGTACGATCTTTACACTATTAATAATTGTTTCAAAAAAAAAAACAAAAACAAAAAACAAAAAAAATTTAAGAGTTAAAACAAATTAACAGTGATTAAATACTTAAGAGCTATTTGTTATGTTAAAGATCATACCAAAATTCTACTGAAATTCTTTTACAAACTCTTCCCAAATATTGCATAACAGTTAAATTCTTACACGCTAGCATTAAATGGATATTCATCCACCTTAAAGGGGAGGGAGATGTCGTAAACAGTTTTACTTAACTTCACCCTCTCTACCTGGCTCGCCGGTTACCCGTAAGTTTTCCTTCCCCCCAATCTAACTACCTCATTAAGGGGCGACCTCATTGGTGATCCGGCTACAAGCCTCTTAGCCAATAGCACTCACCGATTGGGGACAGCCCGAAAGGTGACAGGTATATAAGGGAGGGAGGACACGCTCACAAGAGAGAGTTGACCGACGATAATTAAAGATCATCCTTTTCGGCCACGTTGATTAAATAAAGAAGTTATCCTGTATTAAGAAGAATAAAAATATATTTCATCCTTTTCGGCTCTACAACGTCGTTTGTGTCTTCAATTCTTCACGACTTCAAAGTCGACAAAACCAAGCTCGACAATATTTTACCGATCAGAAACATTGACAGACGCTGCCATCTTGCTGGAACTACTTTCGGCTCAATCCCATGATTCTTAGAACGAGTTATGCGAAAGCACACCCCCTCGCAGTGCCTTATGGGATACGCTATGCTATAAGCACTGCAACAAGTTGGAAAATGTGGCAGATCACCATATTTTTTTAAGTGCCAATAAAATGTCATTTAATATTTTAAAGCAGAAAGTGAATCTATATTGCCTGAAAAAGTTAATATAGTCTTGCTGGAGAGAGAGAACTTGTGGAACTATATCTTCTCTCAGCTACACACTCTGTTTTGGTGAGTGAGCAGTCTGTGCATAGGTCTTGTGTCTGCTTTTACTCAGCTAACAGCGGCCATGTGTTTCTGTCTGCTAAAGTAATTCGGCGCCCCAGAATTTGTGTGACTTGACATATGCTAATCCACTTGTAGCAGTGGTAAAAGGCCTGACTGAGTCACTGCGCTGGAGTGTGATGCGAAAGGTGAGTGCGAGAGAGCGCGCCACATTTCGGGCGAAAATGAACTGGAACTACAATCAATGCACCATCTTATATAACCCAATGTGTACATATAAATAGCGATTTATTTTGGAAAGAGCATTGTAGGTTACAGTAAGGTACAAGGTAGCAAACACAAAAACACATGGCACATAATATGATATTGTTCATGTAAAATGTAAAGGATGATTGATCAGTCAGGGACTACACCGCACATGCGGATGCAGCCTCCATGAGCTGTCACACGGTCGTAACTTTATTACATTATTCCCGGTGGGGTAACTAACCGAAAATGGGAGAGGAAACAGAGGGTGCAACCCCCCTCTTTCTTACATATAGATCAAATCACATGGCCTGACATCGTGAACTTAATTTGCAGTTTATTTAAATGTACAACCTTTTTATGTTGTAGTGGTTGTTTTCTCCCCCACCTTTGCTGTGAGCAATGTATTTTTGTTTATACCATTTCTTATATGCACGTGGCTTGAATAAACAAGCCCATTTTTTCTAACCATGTTTTATCTTTCACATCGTGACAACGTATACTTACACTTAAAGCATGATTGTTTTGGTGTTTTTTTTTTTTTTTTCTCCAGTCAAGGTTTTTCAGGCTTTTCTCCGGAACGGTTAAACATATCAACATGAAATTTTGGGGAATGATAGATCAAGTTGAGACACAACTGGCGATCCAGTTTGACGCGCATGCGCAGTGTTGGAGGCTTATGGGATTGATTTTCGTCGATTTTTCCCCCCATTTTCTGTAACTATCTCCTCCATAACTACTGCAGTTACGAACATATGAGTTATATGGTTGTAACAAGCAATTATCGTAGCATGGAATAGGCGAAAAAAATACTTGTTTTCACCTTTTATACTTTGTATAATGACATATATTTTAGAGTACCTATCGCGATTTTTGCTACGAGTTCTCTCCTCGCTGATATCTCTGAAACGGCTGTATTTACGGACATGAAATTTTGTCAGTATTTAGAACTTGGCCTCGTGATAATGATTGTAACAGTATTTTTAGCATTCACAGTAACAAAAAACAATAAAAAGGACGATTAGTTTCAAGGTTTTCTACTGCAGCAGCTTAGGGGCAGGCTAACAGCAGTTCGTGTTTATGTAGGCCAAACCTTACGTAATCGACCAGAGGCCTTGGCTGGGTTTGCATTGACTTGGGTAGGTGGTCATGTCAAAACAGGCTAAACCTTACGTAATCGACCGGCGGCATTTCTCACTTTCGTCGGCTCAATATTGACTTGGCAAAGGGGTCATGTCAAAACATCTAAGCGGCAGCTTATAATAGTGCGCGTTACCAGCTATTCTCGGTCCGTGTATATGCTGTCTTTATGTCTCAGCGACAGTGTGCACTGGATGTCCCGGTGCAATCAAAGCGGGTATATATACACAAACACGCATACACGCATATATATATATATATATATATATATATATATATATATATATATATATATATATATATATATATATATATATATATATATATATATATATATATATATATATATATATATATATATATATGTATACACACGGTTTCCGATGCCAAGCTTCCGAGCGCCGAGCAGCTATCTATAAATAGCATATATATGTGAATATTTATAAGTGTGTGTGTTTATATACGTATATATCTATATATATATATAAATATATATATATATATATATATATATATATATATATATATATATATATATATATATACATATATATATATATATATATATACATATCTGTATATATATATATATATATATATATATATATATATATATATATACACATATATATATATGCACATATATGTATATATACATATATACATATATATATATACATACATATATATATACATACATATATATATATAAACATATATATATATATATACATATATATAAATATACATATATACATAGATATATAAATAAATATATATATATATATATATATATATATATTATATATATATATCCATGTATATATACATATTTATATACATACATATATATATATATATATACATACATATATATATATATATAATATACATATACACATATATATGAATATAAAAAATAAATATATGTATATAAATACATGTATATATACATATATATATATATATATATATATATATATATATATATATATATATATATATATATATATTCATATATATTTTTTTTTAGAGATAATATTGTTTGTGTTATATTGTTGGTACCGTATTGCTGGTCGTCCAGGCTTGCCGTTGGAAGACATGCCGTTGGCGCTTGTGCCAACTCAAAGAAGTTCTAACCTTACGTAATCGACCAGTAACGTGGGTGTGTGTGTGTTTGTGTGCATCGAAACATTTTCGTATTTAGCAACTAAGCTATGTACGACTACAATTGAGTAAATTACTCTAAACTGGTCACTGCTACGGAGCACGTCGTCCACGAAGGATCTTTTACATCCCTTTTCAAAGATATGACCACCATTTGTACGTGATCATCCGAGTCACGAGTCAGGTTGTCACACCTTGGAGTCGAACCCACAGCCTGTGGATCAAAAGGCAAAGCAGTAAACCATCAAGCCACTGAGTGCCATTCCCTCGGCTTTTTATTGACTTGGTTAAGGGGTCATGTCAAAACATCTGCTAAGGGGTCATATCAAAACATCTAAGGGGCTGCAGCTTGTGACATCTATCGAAAAATAGTGCGCGTTACCAACTCCCCTCGCTGACATCTATCGTAAACGTGTGCTGCGCATAGGGTTTCTTAACAAGGCGCAATCACAGACCCGATTGCTTGCCATTGGAAGACTTGCCGATGGCGTGCCTGCCGAATCTAGTTTCATACATGGTATCAACTGGAAAACATAATAAACAAGAGGCCCATGGGAATATAGGGGAACTTGGCGAACTGTATCAGGAAAATGTCACAATCGGCTCATAATTGCCCAAGTACAATGGATTTTAAATTTAAGGACGAATGGGGAAACTTTCAATTTTTAACAATTACATATATTTCTAAAAGTTAACAATTGAGTAAGGCTTCCATAATAAGCAACACTTATTACGATTGAAAAGTCCAAATAGAAAAAAATATTTCGACAATATCTTGAAAATTGCGATCTGTATCACAAGACAAAAATTCTTTACAAAAAAACAAGGTCAAGATAAAACCTCTGGGTGCTGCGCATAAATAACACATGCTATTTTATTTTTTAGATTCGAAATTATGCTAAAAATTGCGACCTATATCACGAGACAAAATAAAGTTTACAGAAATTGATTTATTTTCTTCAGTTCCCTTGGGGGGAAGGAATGACTGTTTTAGCTGTCACTTGCATCTATTATATCACCACAGCGAGTAGGGTAGGCTGCACAAAGAATATATTTTTCGCTGTTATGTTGACCAGAACCTTCAACTGCTCTAACGGGCCGACATACATAACTTACTCAAGAACACATACTAAAAATGCAATGGAGCAGTGATCCCTGTTATAATTATTCGGTTTAGGTCTACATGAAATCTTTTTATCTCAGTGGAAATATTCAGGAATGTTTGATGTTGGCACACATCGTATAACACAGGCTGATGTCATGCGTCGCCCATAAGGTAGGCAATAAAGCGGTTTAGTGCATACTAACTTTGAATGCTTTTCTTCAACGATGTTTGTGGTTAACGATCCTGAAATAAAGCTGATTGACCAAGACATAAACTGAACTCTTCAGTTGGGGGTGATCACTAAAGAGGACGTGATTCGAATACACTGGAATGTGGTGCGAGGTGAGATATTACAACGTGGGGTAGATATATACTATAAGACATTCTGCTTTAAATACAATGACGAGGAAAATATAGCATACAACTCACATTCAATATATGACAACATTAATAAGGTGCACTCTCTTTAAGTTATCAGTCTTAGCTGGAAGATGTGCTAACATAGTATCATCAACGAAGTTATCTCATTTATCATCTCATCAGCTTTGTCGCTCTCTGGCATACTCTCTGTATGGTATAATCATCAATATACATTTATCCACTAATGAGTCCGTTTGAAAGATATAAACGTGGGCTTGTAGCGCCATTAAGCCAATGCAATTAGATTAGATTCAGCCAAGATAACCTGGCGAAGCGATTCGCCAAGTTAATAACAAACCAACATCCAAACTTACAAACCGGGCCGATCGCCATAACTTGGCGTTCCGAAAACGCCAAGTGAATAAGAGTATGATTTCTTTGCAGTCTGTCCTCTTTCGTTGAAGTTGAGTATATATCACGGATCATACCTGCAAGACATATGTCATAATGAAGAATTACACTTTTAAACAGATATCTGGGAACAGAATGAGGATATTCAGCATCTCCTTAATGTAAATATCACTGATTTTGAAAAGAATAAACTCATAATTGGGATTAGTTTTGTCCCCGGATGCAGCTGAGTTGGAATTGGACCGGCTGGAGGATGCCAAGCATCTCTTGAACAATAACATGTTGAGGCAGGTCGCCACTTAGCCACTCAAACAGCGGCGCTTGTGACGATCTGCTCATCAGCTTCCTCAATGTCTTGTTCATTGAGGCAGCGTTCTCTTCTGTTAAACCAACGTGGAGTATCATAAGACCGGAATTTAATACGGAGTATGTAGAAGTACCATTGTATGTGCCATCTCCAGTGGACAAAGACAGCAACAAGGGCTGAACCAACTACCAGTAACGATGTACAACTCAGCAGAGCTACACGCAGATATTCTTCCTCCTTATTCCTGCAGCTCTCTGTCATATCAGCCAGGTTCACATCGAGTATGGCGACGGACTGGTTGCTCAGGGAGCAAACCAGATGCTCCTTGTCCACAATCCTGACTGACGTAGACAGAAACCAATGGATGAAATCACGAGTTTCACAGTTACACACGAGTGGGTTGTCAGAGAGAGCCAACGAAAAGCTGGTGTTGTAGTTTAGTTGATCCAACTGGGATGTCATACGCGGATGGAGCTGCAGTAATTGGTTGTGCTCAAGGCTGATATGCTTAAGTGACGTAAGGTGCGTGAGTTTGAACCATATATCCGATTCTAATTCGTTGTCATTCAATTGAAGAACTTGCAGTGAGGATAGGTTCACGAATGCATTCGGGTGGATATGTTTGATTCCATTACCACCCAAGTCAAGAGTCTGAAGATGAGGCAAACAGATGAAGCTGTAGCGGAAGGCGTTTCCTCTCCCATCCAGATCCGTATGGGATAAATTCAAATACACAAGTTGTGGGAAGGGCAAACAATTATAGACATCTTCAGTTGTTCACTACCTGGAGGATATGTTGTTATCATTATTTCATGCATATATCTTTATAGTGCTCCCAGTATTGATGTAAGTAACTGGTTTTTTTTTCACATGCCCAGCTATTGTTTGTGTGTTACATTAACACACAATATAAATTAGATTTATACCATAAAATCTTTAACATATGCAAAGTAATCACTGGTTAATTATTCTCATCACAGTTTATAACTTCGAAGGCTATTCAAAGTGCTTTGTAACCAACAACAGATGAGTAGAAAAGCACTGATAGGTAACGATTCACAGACTATAAGCCTATATAAAAAATAAAAATACCAGTAATATACATAGCCCCGGTCGGACGGGTGTAGTATATATATTGTTGCGTGGCGATGATTTTAAGTAATGTGGTCACGTGGCCCGTTCGGTATAAAGGTAGCCGCGTGGCGCATGGGGTGACAGTTCAGCGGGGCGTTTAGCGGAGTTCAGGGCGGTTCGTAGCGGAGTTCAGCGCGATTAGCGGTGGGGAGCGACCGACAGATATTAGAAGCGTGCGAGGCGTGTGTGTGTTGCTGTTGGTGTCGTGTGTGTATCCATTAAATGATCATTATTACAACCAGGACTCGGTTAATTAGTTTGTCTTATCGGAAAGAGGCAACAATATATTAGACGTCGTACGCGGCTAACACTATGCATATATATATATATATATATATATATATATATATATATATATATATATATATATATATATATATATATATATATATATATATATATATATATATATATATATATATATATATATATATATATATATATATATATATATATATATATATATATATATCTATATATATATATCTATATATATATATATATATATATCTATATATCTCTCTCTATATATATATATATATATATATATATATATATATATATCTATATATACACGTTGATGTCGCTCCGGGAGAGTTGAACTGACTAGGGTGCGTGTGGATAGGATAATCTCCTGTTGCTCCAACGTTCTATAGAGTGGTAGGGCATGTGTGTTCCTGACAGTATCTGCTCACCTCTACAGCATCCCTTATCTCTGGTGACTGCATGCATTATGATTTCTTCTCTCTCTTTGACATTATATCTACAAACATTATTTTTGCTAAAAGGGGGAAGACCCAGGATTTGCATAAAAACTATTGAACTCTGGTTGAATAAGTATTTGGCCGTGTATTTGTATTTTGTGCAGTCAGTCCTGGTTTTCTTCCTCTTACTTCTGCTTCCACATGGTTAACATGGTTTTGCTTGGCACATATAGGGTGATATTGGTTAAATGTATAGTATAATATACCGTATATGACTAAGGACTATATAATCCTACATAACGATCCATATCCCACATCCTCCTAAGGATTGAGATGCTTTGCAACAATCTTAAAGTTTCTTTGGGCATGCTTAGTAGCAATTAGGGATTCGATCGACGATTTTTTTTTTCAGAACAGAATTTCGATTAATTTGAAGAAATGCTCATTTAAACCAAGCATTGACCATGCAAACTATTGGCCATCAATTTTATGTAACTCTAGAAAAGGAGCAAATCCATTAAATTGGTGAGTTAAACATATGACGTAGACACAATTTTTTTCAGGCATGCTATGAAGGGACATATAAATTCGGTATTCTAATTCATTCATCCATTCTAATAACAGTCCTCGTTCATTTATGAGTCTACGATCAAACGAAGAAAGTGTGTCCTTCTGACAAAAGGCATGTCAAAAAGGTCACCCTCAGGTACAATTCCGTAATGACTGAAATGTGACCAACACTATCAACCATTGGTCAAATACTCTATTGTGATGTACACAGAGACGATGCTTATACCATACATCATACTAACAAAAGCAAACCTGAAAAGTTTGAGTTACAAAACGACAAATAAGTATGGATGTCTTTGCTGTACTCGGGGCGGAGAAGTTGCAGACAAAAATAAAAACTGCCAACATAGATGTTGTCTTTGTACGTAGATGATCTACAGCTATTAAACGTGTTAAGTGGTTGATCCAAATAGCGTTAGGTTAGTTGGCCAGAGGGCCAAAAAATATTTCAGGTTAAACTTATTCATGCCAAATAGATGATAAAAAAGTGCTGGATGAAATTCAAACGAAATGTTCTCAGTATGGGCCTGCCATAAGTATTTCAGGCTGTACATCCATGATATTCCTTCCAGAGACAAAAGATTAACCCAGTACTGTGTGGAGGGGGAATGCAAAGTACTGCATATTGTCTGAGAGTCCAGTTTGAATAGGAGGATTGAGCTGTTACAATTATGTATTCATATTTCCTTTTTCTTGCAGTTAAGAAAACAGTTTTCTGATATATTTCAATATGTCCTCAACCAAGTGCGCCAAATATTAAGTCCCCGATATAACTGGTTTTACAGTATTTCGAGATATATTTATGTAAGCCATATGACCCTTCTAAAGCATTATTCTTGGATAAATGATTTAGTCACATATAATATGGATTAGGACCCATGCCTCACACTGATCTGAGAAACGGATATGAACGAATGTAGCAAAGGCACATCTTGAATTGAACCAGCAATCTAAAGGCGGGCCTATTAAACACTACAGTGCTGTGGTACTGAACTATTAAAAAGCGACCCATTCAAGTGCTTGACACACATTTCTCCTTGTTCTAATGTAGCAAATAGGCTTGAATAGCTACAAGATGCGTCCATGTAATAAAAACGGCTAGAAACAAATTTTTACAAATCATCATCAGTGGCCTATTTCACGTACGTATCTTAGTCGACTATCACGCTCACTCTCCATGGCAGATATGTTTGACGCAACGCTAACATAACATCCTAGCCTGCGCAAAAGCCGATGGGCAAGGAGATCGTATCACGCTTAGCCGACTCAGGCCCATAGCCAGGATTTTTAGTGGGGGGTTTTCCACTCAATTGTGGACCTTTCTCCTGGCTCGTACTGATGCTGCTATAAGACCATAATTAAAGGCACCATTGACACACGATATATCTATGCTCATCACACATTCATTTAGACTGATCATCAGGTAATTTTAACATTTAATCACCCCCATTTTTAAAAAATCAATAAAAAAAAGTTCATTGCCATGAGTTTCATTGTTTATTCAAACCCAAAATGTTGAAATGCCCTATTTTGTAAAATAACCAAAACTTTAAATTCAAGCAAATAAAGCTGACAACCCATCAAATAAATTCCCAACTATCTATCTCTAACTCTCGTCCTCATGATGACAATAATAATGGACACAAATCTTATTACAACCATGCGCAGCAACACAAATGCGCTAGAGTAAGGCGGACTTTTCTGGGCAAAGTTGGCGGTTAGTCGGCTACGAACTTAACCGGGTACGTGAAATAGGCCACAGATTGTTTCTGTACATGTACCTCTGCGATGACTGCCCCAAATGCAATCTATTTGATAGATCTATCGATCACGAAGAAATCATGCGAATAAATTTTGAAACAACGGATCATCTTTAAGAATCCCCGAACTCGTCTAGGTACATGGTTCCCGCCCCACGCGACTATAGTGCGTTGAATCCAATAAACGCTTTAAACGCTATGACTGTCATTTTTTTCTGGGGTCTAACCTGATAACGAGTTATGTACGCACTTGTGATCGGATGACTCGGTTGCCACATCGGAAGTTTAAACCACCCAGTGTGAAGTTGGCGCAAAGTGGCAAAGTAGTAGAACCATATAAGACGAGATCTCGCGAGATGAAAAAGAAGCAAATACCTTACTGCAGATATTACTATATTTCCGAGATAGCTTGATATCCTTTATTTTAATGTTGCAATTTTCGTTTTATACTGGTAATTGCGGCCAAATGTTGAATATGACTCGACTGCTGTGAGAAATAATAACCAGTGCATCTACAATCACCCGCGTAGTTGTTCTCATTCGTTATTGAACCATATATGATATGTTAACTTTAGCTTTGAGCGATATTGAAAGGTTTTTTGTGCAATCGAGTCAACAATAGGACCACTAAGTTAAAAATCAATGAATACGAGCACATAATTTAATACGATAAAATATGATTAAAACCTGTTAAGAACACATGCTCAATGATATAAACTTGTTCTCTCTCTTGAATGACATTACATTGTCGCCAAATAGTGATATTGCTTTCCCATATGCCATGCCTTAATAATCCTAGTCTTTGAGCCTGTCATGTAATGTAAGAATCTGTAGAACCATCCCCTAACCCCCCAAGAAACCATCAGATCAGTGAACAATCCCATACATTGAACACATATCCCAGCAACAAAAACCCACTGGGTTATCTAAAATAGTGTACATTGTACCACAATCAATGTTTTCTATGTCTAGAGCAATTTAGCTGACCCCAAAGTAACTATTGTCTGGTACTATGCACCCACTAGGCTACCCAAAACTGTATGCAGTAAACCTCCATCAGTGTTATAACTATCTAGAAACACTTGGTGTAAGCTATGTGTATTGAGTTAACATTGGGTCCAAAATCTCAATTTGCACCTATTGTAACACAAAATTTGGGAGGGGAACCCCAAAGATAACTATTATCTGGTACTATGCACCCACCAGGCTACCCAAAACTGTATTCAGTATACCCCTATCGGCGTTATAACTATCTAGAACCATTTAGTGGAAGCTATGTATATTGCGGTCCCGCAAAGCCAAAAATCTCACTTTGAACCCGCTGAAACACAAAAACTGGGATGGGAACCCCCAAAGTAACTATGGTCTGCTACTATATACCAACTAGGCTACCCAAAACTGTATTCAGTATACCCCTATCGGCGTTAGAACTATCTAGAACCATTTAGTGGAAGCTATGTATATAGAGTTGACTATGGGTCTAAAATCACACATTTGGCCCCTGGAAACAAAAAATCTGGGAGGGGAACTCCCAAAGTAACTATGGTCTGCTACTGTATACCCACTATTTATAGACCCCTTCGGAGTTCCGACTGCGCATGCGCCAATGTGCGGGGTCAAAGGTGAATTCGGGAAAACTCTTGCCTAGTGCGAGCGCCGCGCATTGCGAGTCCGCGAGGCAGGCAGCGTCCGCGATCGTCGACTTCTAATTTTTCTATGTAATTAGGTAATTAACTAATACATGTACATAATTAACAGGGCATGAAACTAAGAAAATTTGCCACCGTTTACTTGGCTGGTAGTCCCAAAATAAACCGGCCCAGAAAAAATTCCACCAGCCAACAAAATTTAACACAAGTTTATGTATATTTATGAATACTTTATTTTTTTTTACCCAAACCCGCATAATATAACTCACAATATACACGAGCAAAAAAATAAAATTGCACCACATTCAATCACTTTTGAAACACATATGTTGAAAACATGACACTCGGGTAAGAACATATAATACACACAACAATAACACCCTACTTAACAACAGTCTTATATGGCCTTGAGTACCCTGGACAAACCAATGCAAACAAAGTCCTCTTCTGGTCTATCCTCCTCCTCACTTTCACATCGAATGTTTTCCTTGTAACTGGAGTGTCGATACCAGGTCCCAGTAATCTATAACAGTTCTATAGCATGCTCAGGGTTGCAGTCAGCGGTAGGGGGTGACACAAGAAGCACAGTCATCAGGTCGTTGAGGGAGTGTGCCCCAAAGACTGGACCTCCAGTCATTTTTTATGTTGAATCCTCTTCCACACAGGCAGGAAGGGTCAAATGAGGTCCATGAGGGCTAATACATCACAACAGTCTGTCCTATGTGCCCTGTTGATGCTTGCCCCAGGACATCTAGTCAATTCCTGGACCTCTGCTGCTGTTGGTGAGAATCTGCACAAGACATATGAGCATACTATAGGCAATGATTATTTACATAACACAAATGATAAATAGGTTTATTCAGCATCAGCTCACCGGTGCTTTAAGCATTGCCCACTGGTCTGGTATACATGCAGTGTCAACACCTGCACCAGAGAGTACAACACTGAAATGTTCAACGAGTTTGGCTGCTGCCTGATCACCAAAATTTGAAAGCATATTCAGACAGCTGCATATCTTTGGTTGCATATGTTCTGCAGCAATCGCAAAACATTACATCTTGCTTTTCATCGTGTCGCAGCCAACCTCTTTCTTCTCCGCAGTCTGTTTTTAGCCAGCTAGAATTCCATTTCCTTCCTCTTTTTTTCTCATAATCTTTACTTTGAAGCCTTAGCTCTTCTGGTAGTTTGCGCTTACTCGGCTGGGGAGGCTTGGCCCCTTCAACGAAATGCCACATAGTGTAGAAAAATTGGGGATTTGGACGCTGACGATTTGACTTGGTAGACTCGTAGAACAGAGCTTGATGGTTAATCATGATAAAACGAAGCCTTATTTATCCAAAGTTCGTCGAGACCCAAACGCAACGCGCGACGCTACGCAGCGACCGAAAAGCCCGTGTCATGACGTGACACGTTGACAACACGCGCCTCATCGTGACGCGCTGACCAGATGAAAGCGCGAGATCCTGTCACAGCTTCTCAAAAGCTGACCCTAACCTTGGAGTCATACCTCCGTGCACCTACTTACATTAATACCTGAAACAACAACAATAAATTGGCACATCCCGGCCAACAGTGACACATGCAAAGATAAACAAGCATTCGAAAACAATTCTAGCACAACAAATTCACGGCTGCTCGTGAGGGGTGTTTTTACGATTTCGGATATGGTAATGGAAGAATGATATTGTTTGAATAAAACAAACGCAGTTAAAGCTATATAAAAAGACCAGAAATCATATGAAAGAGGATGCGGCATGTAAGTATAACCGTCACATTGCTGCGTTAGTTATTATGTGAACAAGTCGTCAGCTAAGTGACCGACGGCATATTAGCGCCAAATTAACAATACCAACGGGACATCCGATAAAGTCGTATAAGGTGTCCAAATCTGTACATTTAATACTACAATAAAGTCCAGAGACCCTCTAAATAAATACTCGCTGCGTTTGGAGTAAACAATCACTGGCGATCTTAGTCGGGGTTCGGGGCTTAAGTGCGTGTTAAATTAAAGGTCGGGCGCTTCAGAACGTGCTGCGAGCGGGCGCATCATAAAAAACTTAATACAGGCAATTTGTTGACTCGCCACCCGGGCGACCAGTTTCGTAATTTCTACCCGCCCGAGCAATTTTGATCGCCATTTAGCGGGCGGGTGTTAGTTTCGAGCCCTGATTAAGATGCATGTAACAATATTCACAAAGTTTACTTGATCTCCAGTCTTTATAATAAAGCTGTTTTGAATTAAAAAACTGAGCGTTTTGAGTCAATCACCTGAGGTCTTGAAAACTTATATGTTAAACGTCAAAACTGTTGCTCCTCCAGTACTGGCTGTCTGGTTCGCATCACATTGAGTTGATCACAAGTCTTGAAAGACGACTCAAGTTAAGATTCTTTATGGATACGGCCACAGAACTCAAAATGCGCCACCCTCCACCGAAAGATTGACCTACGCAATAAACAACCAATTGATACAACTGCCAACGTGCGTGACATTATCCTTCCGTGTTTGCCAGTTGAATGTTCTGAACTCGGAGGTATGAAATTGTGTGTGAACAATGTTGAGCCTGTAGTGAATGAAGATTATTCCTACACGTGCAATTGTCAAGAAAATTGTAGGTGCATTGGATGTCTGGAAAAGCAAAAAGTGGTGATGCAACTGTGGTCACAGTTAGAGGAAGCGAAGGAGGTACAAGCCAAGAAGAAGTTTGAAGACAAACCAAGAGTTCAAAAATTACATCAAATTGTTGTCAACCGACGTTTAAGTATCGCAGAACACAGGCTATCCGTCCAGGCAGAGTTTCTTTGACCTTTTTCAATATTTAGAATTCAAAGATGTAAGGCAAGCTTTACCGTCATCACTATCAGAGAAGTACCCAACGCTCACATGCACCATTGATTGTTCTGAAATTTTCATTGAGTGTCCATGCAACCTAAAGCTGCAAGCCTACACGTGGTCCGACTACAAGAAGTCCAAAACATCTCACTTGTGCCTCTCATTGATGACATTCTTGTTATTTGTGCAACAATCTGCAACTTACATCCCCCACTTGTGAAGTAAATGTTTATCTAATATAAGGGCTAGATAGATCCACGTTATTGATTATAATTGCTCAAGTAGGAATTTACCTTCTTGCAAGTGATAAATTTAGCGTCGGTGAAAATAATACTGTAATCTCTGTATACACTATTGCGTTCTCATGCTGTTACAACAAAAGTGTGCGCGTCAATGTTAATAAATCTTTAATTCATTGTGAAATAATCTTGCTTTTCTTTCCGAAGCCATACTGAGTCGCATTCACCACAAATAGCAAATTAAGCAGAAATAAACACGCTGGAAAGGCACGAAATATCACAACTTATGCAGCAAAACACACGCATCCACATCGAGTACACGAAAAGTTTTCCCGAATTGACCTTTGACCCGAGACCGGAAGCGCCTCGCTCGCGAAACTCCGAAGGGGTCTATTGAGTTACGAAAGTTCACTTGAAGGCGATCATAGTTCCCTTTGATGCATAATCATAGTTGTTTATTTATGTTAGAAAGGAAATAAACTATTTCTACTTGTCTATAGTCGTTCATTCTGTTTAAATATGTTTGAATCCTTATATTCCGTTCCAGGACCTATCAGCTGATCTGTGTTTACATGCTAAAGTTCGGCGTAAGCTATTTGCCGTTCTTCTGTACCAGGTATAGGTTGTCCCGTCGGGCTGTTATTTGGTTCTACTATTTTGCGCCACCGGTGTTTAAACCGCCAGTCTGCTTCATTCCAAAACAAAGCAAGATGAACGACAGTTGCCGCTCAAACAACAGCCAAGCTGTCAAAAGTTTGCTCGGTTGGTAAGTGACAAAACAGCGTGAAAGTCTGAATTATTCGTCCCTCTCTTTTTTTAATAACCCAACAGACCAACGTGAAGTTTTATTACCTTGCTTACAGTCATATCAAATGACAGTGTAATCTCCCGTTATGATTTGCAGTAGCTCCGGTGTAACGGTAACATGAATTTATACCGTTACGAAGAGTTCGTCAAACACAGTCGGCAAGTTCTCGTTTGGGTTGAAGGACTACTCTGCGTACCTAGCCCTACAAGACGTCTGCGTAAATTCATGTTACCGTTACACCGGAGCTACTGCGTACCTAGAAAATAACATATATCAAGAGCCTTTACAAAAAATAGACTTTGCGCGCCAAAAAACTTACCACCACTCGACCTGTCGACGCTATTCTTCAATAAATGGCATCGATAGTTCGTTTCCTAACAAATCGCGATACGATGTCTGCCATTTTGGAAACAATTAATTCTCGCGATTTCCCGCATTGCCTTAGCATCCCAAGTGGGGGGGCACTTACCCTAACTCGGATAGGGGTGTGCTGCGGGACCTCGAAAACCTGTACCTGTTGTACTCGTTGAGAATGAGAAAAAGTATACTCCATCGTACAAGGTATTATGTGAATGTCTAACCCGTCGTAAAAGTCGAGATGTTGAAAAAAACCACCCCCTTCGAAAAAATATCTTTACACCCCCCCCCCCCACGCAATGCATGTGTCTTGAACGGTGATTTCCTAAGCCCGCTTACCTTTAGCTGTCGTATACTTGCTGTATCTTTTCTTGGCTGCTTTCACTGTTCCTTTACCTAAGTGCCTCCCCCCCCAGTCACCCGCGCCTAAATGCAGGGTGGTCTTGAACTACTGTAAAAGCTCCTCAGAGGTGTCATACGCTTTTAATGCAACATTAAAGCCATTGGACCACAGCGGTGACGTACGTCACCACATTGTAAACAAACATGTTGCTGTGTTTCTGACTTTTTACCGCTTCCCAAATTGATCGAACTATAAATAATTACCACGGATGAAATCACCAGCCGAAAAGGGATGAAATTGTCCGTAAAACATCATTGCATTCTATAACTCCATCACTTGTGTATGTTTGGTGTTTGGTAGTTGTCTGAATCGATCTAAAAATAATTGAGTTGCGTTGTTTCGAGAAACGGTAAGACGTCTACGCAGACGTCTTGTAGGGCTAGATTTGCAGTTGCAGTAACAGTAGTGAAGTCTGGTACCGACTAGTCAAGGTCCCCTAGCCTGATGGCTGCGGGCGCTGTTTACATGTTACTGATATTCAATAGTCTCGCCATCAGGTCTAGGGAACGACCTCCAATCACAAGCCGTGTCTCTCGGTCACTCTCGGGTACTTTTGAGCCGTTGTCTCTCATTGGTCAGTTCTACAATTTCCGAAGAACTTGTCCAACCGGACGAGTGATTTTTATGAGCCGGGCACACATTCTACAACACCCCGATTTGTTGTTTCACGCTGAGTGGCACCGTTAATTGCACAGTCGGTGAGAGAAGCTGACACACAACTGGTTCTTTTTAACTGACTATTACGTAAACATACTATCGTTACTAAGCGATTAAAGCGCCTGCTGTGGTGCATATTTGAACTTTTGAGACGCCCCATATTTCCATAAGACATTCAATCTGTTCTCATTGGACGCAGACCACAACAATGTACATGACGTCACATAAAACCCAGGATGCGTATCACAAGCCAGTTTCATAAGCCAGACACGCGCAATTAAGGTCAATCCGGGTCACAACCTTTGCGTTGATTGGTCACGAAGATTAATGAACGTGTCTAATGAATATTCGGACACGCCAGTTTAAGACCTTAACTTGTCGTAGACTCTAGCGCGAGAAGCATAGCGGAACCCCTGGAGTCTGGGATGCAGACTAGGTACCGACCTCTGTAATAAGATAATGACACTAGCTGTTTTAAACCTAGCCCTGCGCTAGCCGTGCACGACATCTTATTTTTATATACCATCGAGCGCGTCTAGCCCTGCGCGTACGTTTCGTCTCCTTTATTAAACAGTGTTAAGGGCAAACGTGGTTAGCTTTCTTGTCAGAATACAATATGTCATATCAAATGACAGTGTAATCTCTCGTTATGATTAGCAGTTGCAGTAACAGTAGTGAAGTCTGGTACCTAGCTCTTTCGAACTAAGTACGGGTAGTGCTGCATGCACTCCCTCTTAAACAAGTGATAAATAGAATCTGACGTTGGTCTTTTGGGCTACTGGTACCGACCTCTGTAATAAGATAATGACACTCACTGTTTTAAACCTATCCCTGCACGGACGTTTCGTCTCCTTTAACGTTAGGGGTTGTCAAATTTGCACTTTGTGACCTTTTTTATTTGAAAACCCCTCCATATAACATCTCTTGTACTATGCAAACCCAATGGAGAATAATTTTGAATAATGCGTTTTCTTACAAAGAAAGGTAGCTATCTGATATTACATACAGACCCCTCTGATTATGAAGGCTCCATTCAAACTAAAATCAGCCCTGCACTACCTTTGACACCTAGTTATTATTGTTATATGTTTTAAATCTCTTTTACCATGTAAACCCAAAGGGGAATAATTATGTAAGGCACAATTTTTGCTCAACCATTCAGCGAAGCTTATCATATACCTTCACTCCAGTGTTTGTAAACTATTTGTGACAAGTTTTCTTTCAAAGCAAGCTAGCTGCCCAATATGAGCATGCACTTCTTATCATACTAGGTCTTGCTTACCAAAAGATAGATAGATAGATAGATAGATAGATAGATAGATAGATAGATAGATAGATAGATAGATAGATAGATAGATAGATAGATAGATAGATAGATAGATAGATAGATAGATAGATAGATAGATAGATAGATAGATAGATAGATAGATAGATAGATAGATAGACAGACAGACAGACAGACAGACAGACAGACAGACAGACAGACAGACAGACAGACAGACAGACAGACAGACAGACAGACAGACAGACAGACAGACAGACAGACAGACAGACAGACAGACAGACAGACAGACAGACAGACAGACAGACAGACAGACAGACAGACAGACAGACGCTTTATTTCAGATACATCTTACATGGTTGTGTAAGAGGTCTATAGACAACATACTAAACATATATACAAAGAGAACATATAACACATAAATAAAACAGATTAACATGTTAAACATACAGCGTATAAAGGTATTTATACCAGTATCTCCACAAGTTAGAAGAAGGCATTTATACCAGTATCTCCACAAGTCAGAAGAAAATCTAGTGCAGCTTCTGGTAGGGTTTACTAGGTTTTGTACAAAATGGTTTTCACTATCTTCTAGCCTGCACATGAATTTATACATTAAATTTCTGAGTACAGCCATAGAAGAAGGTACACCTATGTTGACAAACATTTCACTTGCACTGGCAAATCTCGGTACACCAGTGAGCATTCTCATAGCATCATTATAAGCTACCCTCAGTTTTCTCATGCTGCTTTCCTTGAATCTAAACCACAAATGTGCTGTGTATTTTGGTGTGCAGTAAGCTCGAAATAGGGCAACTTTCACAGGGATATTACACATATTAAATTTACGTATAAACATGTCACCCTGGGCATATAGCATTCGACATTGCCGATGAATGTCTTTATCATCAGCTAAGTCTTCATTTATGATGTGGCTAAGATTTTTGAGCCCAGTGACAATTGACAGCTTTGCACTATGTTTGACCCCTGTGGTTTTAGAAATATCATGCACCATTCAAACCCAATGAAACATAATTTGATCTGGTCATCGAAAATTATGTCATAAGCTATAGGATCTTTTGTCCTCGTGTTATACATCGCTGACTGAGAGCAACAAATGGAACAGATGCTGTCACAGTGCATTGGGTTTGCACATGGCCAAGCACAGGTTTATATTGAGGACTTGCAGTCACCTGTGTTTACTTGATTGCATGCTTGTATCACCTGGACTGCAGTGGAAGCAGTTTGTCCTGGCATGTACCAGATATCAGATCAACTAATGCTATTGTCTGATTAAAGTATATCACATTGTATCATTATTAACTTGTCAGTTCCCTGATCCATCAGAAAGCTAGCCTCTGATGAGCTGTATATTAGTGCACTAACCATCGGTTGTCTGATTGACTGCAGTTCTGTATTGAAGGTGTTGGACCATCTTCCTAACTATGCATCAAGCATCTCTTTTCTACCTGCCAATCTCAAAGAACGGCTGCTGCATTTGATGTGCAAAAGAGGACTTGTAACAGATGCTAACCTGCCAAATGTGAGACACATCAAATGATTCTGTACTCATTCAAGAGTTGGCCATTTGCCTGTTGTTCGATGTGGTATAGATGTACATGAGTTTGCACTTCTACAGCATTGGATCATTTGCCTGAAAATGTAAGGGTCTCAAAATTCAGTAGAAAAAAAGGTGCAAAACAAAACACAGGATTTGGGAAATCTTGCACTTGAATATGAACATTTGAATTAACACATGTATCGAGAGAAGCAGTATGTGGACATCATTGGCAACAGATTAACGTCAAGTGGGGATTTCCACCAATGGGTCAATATCAAAGCATCAAAATCATCCTCATCGATCACTGTGGTATCATCACTTCAATACTGAAAGCCATAACAAATCCCAATCTTACATTTCATTTCTTTAACCAAAGGCACTTTGATAAACTTACCTACCACTGCAAACTCGTCATCAATCATTGTGTTGGGCTGATAAAAATCCTATACTGAGTACGACATATCCTTTCTATAACCTTATTGACAAACATAAACACTTGTGCGTTAATAGATTCTCAGCCCTAGGGTACAGGATCTTGATCTCAGCGAGAGTGAATGCAGCGATACTGGACTAGTTGCCATAGCAACACAGTGTCAAGGACTAAGAAAACTAGACCTAAATTCTGCGAAAATTAACAGGACTTCTATAACAGATTCAGGTTGTTTGGACAGCGATTATTCCTTATTTGAAAGTGGAAGCATTTCTATTCCAGACTTTCTATTTATTTTAGTGTAAGATAGTAGCTAGCGAACTTTTAAGCATTTTATTGCATTAATATATGCCAATGCATATTGACCACTTCAAATGTAATTTGTTATAACTTGAATATAACTTAACTATTTACAGTTCAACGGTTGTGAATAATTGTTAAAATCACCAATTTATTGCAAATATTATTGCTATTGTCTTTTTCACCAGGTGTGTGCCAGGTGGCCAGGCAATGTTGTTACCTACAGGTAGTTTACCTGCGCAGGTGTATCAACATAACCGACCAATCAGTGGTGGAGTTATCCCAACACTGCCTAGCATTGCAGGAGTTAAACATTGGAGGCTGCACACAAGTCACAGATGCATCACTCCAGTCTCTCGGACAACATTGCAGCCGTCTGCGATCTCTCAACATATCAAGATCATCAGTTAGTTTGATGTTTGTTTTACCTCTATAGTTTTTTACGCATAGGTTTCATTGAAATGCTTTCATCAACAGATAACAGTTAGCGTATATTAGTCATCTAAATTTCCCTCATATTTCTTGCACACAATTCTTAACTCAAGAATTTTGGATCCCTAGTATTTGTTAAAGTTGTGAGAATATTTAGGTCACAGATGAAGGGATCTACAGTTTGGTGTCTGGCAAGTGTTCTGCGAGTCTGAAGGTATCTACTTATAATTGGCTACTGTATACTTGTTGCAATGAGGTATGGAACTTTGATGCATATCGTCTTAACTACGGGCTTTAAGACTTCTCATTTTCAAGTTGCCATGGTGACAGTTATCCTCACAGAAACAAAAAAGTGGTTGGACAAATCCTGAGTTACAGGGAGATTTAGTCTGGTAGAAATAGCAAACAGTTCAGCTCAGGTTGTACCCGACCCATCATGATTTACATTAGATTGTTTCTTGTGTTTTTAATGCTATATTGATGGCAGTAGAAATATTTGACTAGAACCATAATTTATTTCCATTTGACTGCTGTCTTTGTTTATGTTTCAGGAGCTTCACCTGAGTGGCTGTGTGGAGTTGTCTGATGAAGCTGTAGAAGCAGTAGTCCAGTTCTGTCCCAACATCCCCATCCTTCTCTTCCATAGCTGTCCCAAACTCACAGGTTCTGCTTTGTATGTGGTCATCCAGGGAACTGCTTATTTAGTAATTGTGCACTGTGTTCAATACAATGCACATTTTTCAATTTAATCGGCTATTTATTCTTGTATTGAGTGAAATCATATCATAGCATAGTTAACAAAAAAATAGGCAAACCATAGCCGAGTCAGTGATCTCGCCAGAGAATCCCTTATGAAGCATCACATCAGCTACAAAATTACCTGGTAGTTGAAAATGATGTTAATTCAAAATCTTTCATTCCACTTTCAATTTGAGTGTAATCAACCTATTCATTTTTGTGTGTATTTAATTTGCAGAAAGGTCAAGAGTAGCTTTGGAAGAAGTTCTTGGCAATAATTCAAAAGTGAAGCAAGTCACATGGACTGTCTACTAAAGTGGATTGCCATTTTTGTGTTTTGTAGACATTAATAATTGCCGTATGTGATATAGGGAGGGAGTTAAGGGAGGCTACTTTATGGAGGAGACAGTTTAATGTTTATTGTTACATTATTTATGTGGTCATTGCTATGCAAGCATTGTTCTTGTGTTTATAGAAAAATACATTCCACGTCATTGCACTGAATGGGATGCAATGATTTTATTTAAAACTGTATAAAAGCCAGCATTGCTGATCTGCTATGTTTAATTTATATATGGCGTTCTTTTGTACATGTTTGTGTTTTTAATAAACCCTTTTTTGACACACCAACCACAAGACAATGATTTCATCACTTGCCCAGAGGTTAAGGGATACAAAGTCATGAATAAATGTGGTAGGAGTGACTAATATGCATATATATATATATATATATATATATACATACAAATATATGTGTGTGTTTGCATGAGTATATCCGATGATTTATATATCTAGACAGAATTCTACCTGGTGTTTGTACTACAAAGTTATTGGGATTCATTGTTTAGTCTGTTCTCGAGCTGCCATTTTTATAGATACTGACAATATACCGAGTCTTGAACCCTCGTTGCTGGTTTCCTTTGTGTCAATATATCATTAGCGAGATGTCATTTTCAGACTCGAGTGCCGATGGTTGAATCAACCTGCTGGTGACTCCCGACTGCCAAAATCATAATGTGTGTTCTTGACATTATGACTTAAAAATTTTCACTTTCAAATGATGTATAAAAATGGCAGACGACTCCACGGAAAACTTTCGTCGACCTCTGGGTGGTAATTAGTGTTAATTATACATCCTTAAATGATTTGTAAGAGCATGTAACTTTATAATAACTTAAACTCTTTCCAAAGTTCATTATTCTTGATGCTGGATATTTGTTTGGCAAGTTTACGAGCGATAATCCAGTTGTTTTGGTCGGAATTTATATCTTTTTTATACTTTTCATCTGAATTAATAGATATTTTGAAAGCAATATTTAGTTGCACTGTAAATCGGGTAGGCTCATATTCCGATACCGAACACTAATTTTTCTAATTTGAAAATCAAATGTGATTGGTGTTAATGTTATCATTCGACGTTCCGTTCCAATCACTTGTGTGCGTGGGATATTATTGTGCCACGCCCAGTCAACGCTATCTGGTTATCATATCTTTAAAATCTAAATACTATCAAACTGGTGTGTTTATTAATTTATATGATCAATGTTGTCTTTATTGACCAAACAAATAGGATAATCTTATTGATATTTATGGAGCTTATCGGGGAAGCTAACGTCCGCCGGAAGTAACCCGTAGCGACAGACCTTCGGTGAAAACAAACGCCTGTCAAGCGTTGTTAATATTAGCGATCTGGTGGTTTACATGCTTTTCCATCGTTAGATCGCCTTAGTATCATTAGCTATCGTCATGCCGAACATATAAGTAATGAATCAGAAATGTAAACAAAGAATTCCATCGGAGAAAGACCATTTCAATACGCTGTACGTCTTGACGAAACTACTCAAGAGTACTCGCCGAATACCTCTTGTGCGCATTCATTTATGCTTATATGGTTAATTATGTGTTACAGAGCTAGAAAATAAACAATCGGTGTACAGGGAAATTATAAAAGTTGAATAATTATCGAAGAAAACACTGATTCGTCCGATTTTGTAATAACTTTTGTAACAACAACACCTGGCCACGGCTCTTGCCAAAATTTTTGTCACTAGCCGTGGCCAGGTGTTGCTTTGTATGGAAAAATGAATGACAACAAACAACATTCATGCCATCCAATGCTAGATGTTTAAGCAAAACTTAATATAGATATGTGTAAAAAAGTCCTTTGGTGGGATGATATCATCCACCATTTTTTTGCCCTTGATTAATATAAGTTTGGATTTTATGTTTAATGAACCACAATCAAGAGATTTGTTCTTGGTTTGTCAGTTAATAACCATTGCATTGTCAGCATCACCATATTCATAGGGTTCATTGTACCTTTATTGTTAGATTCTTATTTAAACTGTCATTTTCACCAATAGTAAAACAAGAAAAATAACATACTGGTACCAGGTACAGCACCTTAGATGATTCAGTTCCATCATGGAAATTTACTAATTAAAAAAAATATATCCCACCATAATACATTTCCCTTACATCACCAAGAAATGGTCATCTTCTTCTACAGTAGAAAGTCAGTACAAGCAGGTTCAATAAATTTTCTACCTAAATTTATCACTGGATTTGAACCTGCTCACAAGCGAAACCAGTCGCACATGAAAATATATACCACAGTTGTAAGGCAAGATAAAGAAATATTGGTAATAGTATTACACAGCAAACTTTTTCTGTTTGACTTACAATAAAAGTGTCACAAAATGAAAATGTGATTAATTATCAATGACATATTGTAGTTGTTCACTGAAGCTATAGTATCTAGATTTGTCAAGAATGTCAAAGGTGAGAGGACTTTTATTATTTATGCAAGCTGGTTGAAAACTCACCATATTAGGTAGATAAAATGTGGAATTCAGTTGGTTGACAAAATGGGTAATATATATATATATAAATATATATATATATATATATATATATATATATATATATATATATATATATATATATATATATATATATATATATATATATATATATATATATATATATATATATATATATATATATATATATATATATATATATATATATATTGCAAAGTATCTGTGGGTTAACCTATGATAGTATGCAATTCAGAGTTTAATAGGATTGACCTATGGTGGTTTTCAGTGGGCTGTCAGCATATACTAAGTTGATTGACTATTGGTATACGTGGGTTGACTATGCATAAGAATATGTTGGTATAATGTATGTATTTGGTTGGTTGAAGATTTATGACACTCGGCCGGACCTCATGTAGAGGTCTCAAGGTTGATCACTTAAGGTATGCATCTTGAGGTAGAAATGGGTTGACTGGTGGTTGAAAGAACTTGATTGTTTGAGCAGTGGGTTGACAACTGATATTCAAAGGGCTGACTTACTTTAATTTTCAGAAGTTCGGTTGGTTAAAACCTCCAGGTATTATGATGGGTTGACTTATCTCAATTGATATTCAGTGTATGTACTAAATGTATTGACCTATTATGACAATCTGTGGGTTGACAGCTGTGAGTATTCAAATGGTTGACTCCACTCAATATTCAATGGGGTGACACCTGCGGGTATTCATTTGGTTGACATATCTCAATATTCAGAGGGGTGGGGATAGCTATAGGTATATATATATATAGTTTACTCATCTTAATATTCACGGGGGTGACAGCTATGGGTATCCATATGGATGACACTAGCCATGCAGAATGCTTTGTATGTATTACCTTCCAAACGGCGACTCAGTGGTGTGACAGCTGTAGTATTCAAATGTTTGACTCGTCTCAATATTCAGTGGGGTGACATATGAGGATATTCTTATGGTTCACTAATTATATTTAAAGCCATTTCGTTGAGTGCTCTAGACATTCGATAAGCTGACGTATCGAAATATTCCGGCAGTAGAAAATGTAGGTTGACCAATCTATCTGAAGAAAACGGTTGCAGCTCCAATTAAGTGACATATTCGATCGTTAGGCAACGGCTATTTTCCTGGAATAGATTAATAACCAACATCATTGCGAATAAGTTGTAGCATATAGGTTAACTGCCGTGTGTTGATATCTTGGAAACGTGCAATTAACCCAAAATGCCACAGACAAATCTATCATAAACAATGAACGACAGGTTTAGCCGGTTAGATATTTCTTCCCTGCCGACGTGAGGCTGAAGAAAAACCAACCATCATATAAACCAGTCATCCATATATCTTATATAATATTGCACAACATATGTTGTGGCTCCAAAGAAAGACATAATTCACTCCGTTTGATTGAAAACATTGGGAGTCGGCATATCACCGAACGCATGTATTCACCGAGCCCCGAAAAAACCCGGATGACCGATAAGCTCCATTAATGCCCAGTTGACTTTGACACTTGTTTCAGTCAAATAATCTTGAATTGAATCTGTTGGGTAAATATTATCTAGAAAGCAATTAAATACAGAAGACACTCTTTTAAGGATGACTTCACTCCATTCAAGTATATGTTTGCTTTCAGTCACCAGCGACGATGAAGGAGAAACAGTACGCGTCTGTGTTGTAATACCAGGACTCAAAAAGAAAACGTTTTCTACAGAACCCAAGAATGCCACAGTGGACTTCAAGCCAGAAACTCAGTATGGGAAATGTACCCTTGTCAATTCCTAAAGCGTATGCTCAAGAGATCTCAGTATGCTTGGATATATTTTTATACCCATCTAAATATCTTTGGATGGATCTGTTTACCTGGGTATAACGTCTTAAATTTCCTACTGAATGGTCAAATGATAAGGGAAATGTGCCGTGATAGGTCATATTTACGTCAGACACTTACGAGCTAGTTTCTGCAAAACAGTATGGTCTTAGTGACAACAACAGGAATTTTATGCTGTCAATCATTTCATCTGTGTACCACCAAACAAAATGGTTTGGGAACTATAATGTGATTAAATAGGTTTGAGTATGATTTGTAGAAATAACATTTGTGCCAAAAGCAATGCTCAAGGTTTAACTTCATCACAGGTATTAAAAATTAACTTGAATTTTCTTTAGAATCCCATTCAAAGTCAGTCAATGACTTTTCATTATTACTGAACATAGAATTATCAGTAATTGGTGTGATTTGTTGAATAACTCCCATCATATGACCAGTAGATCCAGGCTTTATTGCATCAGCAACTATGAACAGGAGTTTTGTGAACCCTGGCTCTTCTGCTCTTTTTGGTGAAAAGATTTCAAGGCATCTCGGAACTCGTACAGACATATCAACATGCACCTTGTCATTTCAGTCACCTTGGCGTCTCAGTGTACAGGTTGAGACATCAATCAGGTTGATATCCAGCTGAGCCATGTCTGGAGAAATCCACACAGGCCCTAACCTTGTTGTGGGTGTACATTAATCACAAATTGCAATATTCATGCATTGCAGGGGCTTTGAACTCAAGGTGTGTATGGTTGGGAAAGGGAACAAGAAAGGTGACACCTATAAGTACCAAGTGAGAAAACTACCTGATGAAATTGACAAAGAAAAGTCATCATCAAAGGTCTGTATTCAATTAATTCATGAAAACTTGTCACATTTAATGCTTCATTTATTGGTGCTGTGAACAACCTAAAATAAACCTCTACATGTCAGTTGTTATAATGTGTGACAGGATCCAATATTTATCAAACTAGATTTAATATTATTTAGTGGCAGATAACAGTGGCATTTATATATAACCCCTGTATAAGATATGTTATCTTTAAGGATGGTTCAGTCCTACCTAGGTTGACAAGGTCAAAGATAAGACATTATGTAAATATGACATATGAAGTGGGTCTCCTGTGATAAACTCTATGATAGGATTGAGATAATATATATGAGTAATGCCTCATCAAAACTGACTGTTGATATATTGGCTTTCACATTGCTTTCAATCACTCAGGTTGTAATACTTCAATATATTGGTAGAGGAGCATCCTCAGGTGACATCACTCATAGCTACTTATTTTGATTTGTTAGTTGTTCTCATAAAGCATGGACCTAAGGGAATATTCTGTTTGATTTAGGAGGGCAAGAAGATTGATGAAAAGCCGACATCCAAATTAGACATGATCAATAGTGATAAATTGATAGAAAAACTACAATGATGATGCAATCAGTTAATTGCAAGGAGGGATGGGGTCATAGCAATATTGCCTCCATTTGGGTTGAGGGCCCATTATTTTCAACTGGTTGAAGGGGATCAATGAAGAAGTTCACCCCTTAAATATTAACCTCTCAAATCAATATTGACCTATTTAAAAAGTTTTAAATCAACCAATATATATATATATATATATATATATATATATATATATATATATATATATATATATATATATATATATATATATATGGTCATTGGTTTTACACTGCAGGTTAAGGATGATCAAGTTGTGCTGATGTTGCATAAATTGAACGAGAGATCTTGGGAGCGCGACTTGGCCGATGTCGGTCTGGAGACATATTATGATGAAACAGAAGAACAAGACAGTGACTAGAATCATGTTATTTGTATTTTATATAATATACACAATTAGTCTAATAGAGTATTGTCTAAAATTTATTTACTTTTTACGTGTTTTAGTGATTGCTGATGGCAGAATGTTTATATACAATCTGCTTCAATATTTTTCACATTTAATTTGGTTCATTTGCATTGTAGTCAGGATTTGATGAAATTAGCTGAATATCAAAGAAATTGGTTTACCTGTCATTTCACATCTTCGCAAACTTCATATGTATATACTCCTATTTTACATTGTATTTCTTTTATGAATTAATCTATTGATTTTAACTAATATAAAAATACAATACAGACTCAAGTTAGTCACGAATGCTTTGGTATGATGATTTAGTCCCTATGATTAAAACACGAAGAAAGCCTTATAACATTATCCCTGGAAACGCCAAAGATCTCTATCAATATCCTGCTAAAAAATGAACCAGGGTTGCATAAACAAAGGAAAAAAAATTATGTATTCATTGCCTTTTATTATCTTTGTCATAAATCATGCAGATACATTATTTGTACTTAATAAGGAGGATAAACTCTAAATGATCTCAGACAGTTATAATGCTCAGTCTTGGCTGTTCGCAGAAAGGATCCGCAAGTTTTTCTAACAAAAAACAGAATAAACAAAATTTTGAAATTGCAGATTATTCCGAGTTAGAAAATTAACTACATACGATACTTCTCAATGGGAAAATAGAGAATATAATCTCAGGGTAAATTTTATGAAGCAATAATGGAAGTGGTTAACTTCAAAATTAATATACGAGTAGATATTATTGCAGACATGACATGACGCTACTTCAGTGAATTCTAAATCCGCCTCTGGCTAAACAGGAAAATGAGCCCCCGAAAAATTAATTTTTCCCTACGCTACTTACAGCAAAAATGGAGGTGAGTTCAGGGGGTTGTGGCGTGTCTGGATCAGTGTCATCGTACGTGGGCCAGCTGACAACCGCAGCATCAGCCATTTTATTGGTCAGTCTCACCCCTGGTGTCAGAAGCTGCGGAACTACCGGACTCGGATCATCCGTGTTATCAAGGGGCAGCAAAGGATGTCGCGGCTGGGGGGACAAGGGGGATTCAGAGTAGTTTATCCTAGTTGTACTGTCACTGGAAAATGAAATATTTGGTTTTTTTGGTCACTTCTACAATGAGGTGAAATCTCGAAGGTGATGAATGAGTGCCCTCATGCCGTCATAGAGACAAACATCACTGTGAGGTTGTGATGCTATGAAGCCACAGGTTTGGTCTTAATAGTGTACATGTGTAGAACAGAAGTGAATATGAATAAAAGTATTATTCTACATGGCTTGAATTTTACCTCTCCAGAATAAGCTGATCTGACAATGAAAGCCAAAAATATGTGGATAGCCATTTTATATCATGGGTGACAACATTTAATCAATTTTTCTCCATAGCATACATTCAATAACTCATCCTTTTTTAAGATTGAAAACAATTTTACCACTGCAAAATAGATCTATACCGACATACATTTCAACACTCAAAACATGTAGATGGGCAATCAATATTTGTACAAAGCCCTAAGATAAACAGTTCACAATCTGACCGCGCTACAAACCTGGTCAACACTGGTGCGATGGGATCATCTCCTTCATCACTTGCAGGGCCTTTCAGCTTCTGCAACCTTGAGGTGGACAGCCCAAAATCCTCAAGAGTTGGTGTTCTATCAGAGGTCCCTTCATTCCCGGTCATGTAGGCAGGGATAGCCTCTAGAGGCTTTGTGCTGAGGCAATGTCAAGGTGACATCATCATCAGTTTCATCAACAACAGATATTCCAGGAAAAAACCCATCTAAGGCATTGGTAAATTGGGTATCTCATTAGTTTTAAGAAAATTGAGTAGACAAGTGCCTCAACTTGTCATAGACAAGAGGGAACAGGCGTGTGAAGACTCCTGCATTGATCAATGTAAGTTCCACAGTAAAACACATCCAAAGCCATTCATCTTAGCAAAAAAGCAGAAAGAATAATATATCCAGCATGATGTCTCAAAGTAAATAAATGCAAATTGCTTGTTTTATTCAGCAATGAGAACTCATGAAATTATAAGGCAAAGATACTTTAAAGGAGGCGGTAGGTCTTTCGCCAGTGTGGCTAACTTGTAGGACATGGCTGGTAAAGCATCTGTTATCATACACAACATACATATGAAACAACTCACAAATCTAGATACTGGTTAATAATGTAAATCAAAACCCATTGGCACTCAAGTCTTACTTAAAACTGCACTTCCGCTCCAGCCACCGATTTATAGTCTTGTGTGAGCGAGTGATTGTGTGAGTGAGGGAGCGAATAAGTGTGTGAGCAGGAGAATGTGTGTGAGTGAGTGAACGGCAATATTAAGGTGTCCGGGGAGAAGCTGTATATCAATACTCACACGTGCCATCATCGGTGGCGGCGTAGTCATTCTCCATGGCAACTGTATCACGATTATGAGGTTTAGCAACACCATGTTGAATATCTGAAGAAATTGTGTCATGTCTGCTGAACCACAAGCAACAAAACCAGTTCAGATAGATGTTCCTGGAAGTTACTTAAATTGTGTCTTTTAATGCATATTTACAACCACAGTTATGAAAAAAGTTGCCATTTGATAAATGTTGAGACCAAATTTCTTATATTCTTTTACCTTCAAAGGTAATAACTGCAGAATTTATGATGCAAACTGTGGTGACCTCTAATATATGATCAACACCAAACCTGACCTGGTTGAGGTTAACACGGGAGCCTTGAGTTCTTGCAGCCTGGCGCGGGACAAACCAAAGTCTTCCAACGTCGGAGTTCTGTCTAAGTCGAGCACCACATTCTCTGGGGCGTAGGACACGATTCTTTAGTGTAAAGGACAACGGCAGGCTACTACTCACTACAAATACACTCCCATTGCATGGAACAACAAGGACCAAGCAATGAACCTTCATTACCCATCAAATACAAATCATTAATCATAGATTATTTTTCACACGCAAAATTTAACATTGAAATTGCATAAATTAACATATTGTTAGTTTGTCTAGGGGCAATATGGTACTACAATTTAACATTACCCCTTGACTGTGTAAATTGGAACACAAAATCTGCAGTGAAGTCGTTTTCACTGTATCACAAGAAAGATACGTTTCCTGTGTTGGTTGACCTTTTGAACTGGGAGGTGTCTGCGGGGATTCATCTGAAACATTAAAGCACCATGTCTATATGTTTAGCTCAAATTCCATTGATATAAAATGACATATATTCATATGCCATCTCATCCAATCAAACATACTTGTAAAACAAGTGAGGTCTTGTATAACTTTCACATTGATTCTCATACCAGTGATGAGGATGATTTAATGCATGGGCAGCACTACAAGTGCCATCGGCCATTTAACACAAAACCATAGCTGACACATGTGAGGGAACTCCAACACAACACCATTGCATCATCAAGCTAAATGCTGTATATCGTACGATTCACTACGATTAACAGAATTTAACTTGATCACCTGTTGTTCTATGGACTAGGTCGGGCACTGGGGATGCAGGCCTGGGTGTGTACCCGTATTGAGCCAATTGATGTTCCGTCTCTTCCAACAACTTCACCTGCTTTGACACCAGCACACTGGCCAATCTCACCTGTTCAACAAAGTCACCACTGGACTTGAGCTCGTTAGACACCTGTCTCATTCCAGTCTGTAAACAACAACCAAACTAACAAGTCTTATATCATCAGAGCTGAAAATACTTTCTGAGATTTCAAAACAATTCGGATAATATTAATGTTGAGAAATTATGAAAGATTATAATGAAATCATTACTTAAATTCAATCAGAAAATGCTGCTAGGAAAAAATATATTATGGACTTGATATATATATATATATATATATACATCTATAAATGACAGTCAACACCAATGCGAATTATCATCTTAAAAATAAATTCACTCTCATTTCAGATTGTATGAAAAATATGGTTGATCTGACCTTCATATCTTGGAGTTCATTGGAGATGTCTCGTAGCAGTTTGGACCTAAGGCCCTCAGGAGGGGTAGAAAGTGGAATGTTCACCGCACTCAAATCTTTCAGTTCTCGATCAATATCAGCTGCCAGATTTTTCAGTTTTGTGAAGAAGTCCATTTTGATGAGTTTAAGCACTAGCTATTGATCTAAAATTAAAAAATAAACAACAATATTCATAATAGTGACATCTTTAATGCATTTGTTTTATATAAATGATAAAAGCCATTTGGTGGTTCTCAACGTGTTGGTTCTAGGTTGTAATTGACACAGCACATTTCATATTAAGAAGTTCTACATGAATAATGTACCGCAGAAAATAACACCAAACGTTTTGCTCTATTGGACAATTCGTCCTCTATGGCACACTTCCAAATTAGTCAGTATGGATTTGTTTCACATGAACACAGGCATAGATAGCAGTGACTGGACTGTCCAGCTGTATGATTTTCGAAAGCCATTTTGCTTGCCCAGGCATCCCTTTTTATCAGCTGCATTTGAATGGCTTCTGCTTCTCAGATTTTTTTTATGATTCAACAGGGATCCATAAATGCATGCAGGATTAGCTGCCAAGGGCCAGCTGGATTTCTTGCAGAGATGTGTTGAATGCACATCAGTCAGCACATTCAGCCCAATAGCCGAGAGCTCCAGAATATCTCTGACACCAACCACTTTCGCCAATATGTACCCAGATAGGCAGCCCGAAGTGAGCGACCCAGGAATACTTCATCGCTCCACAGCAGATAGCCTATCGTTCTTCGTCACTTTACCCTCATTCAGCTCCCCCAACCACCCTGCTGAGGAATCAGATCGCTGACCCCACCCCAGTAACTTACAAGATGGTTGCGAAAGGCAGCCAACAAGGGAAGCAAAACTGGTGGATAGCTAAGGCTATTCCTATTGTCTGAAAAAGGAGGGCACTACTACCAGCCAGTGGATTTGTAACGTCCCCAACAAGACCCAACGATGCTACGCAGGCATATCGCAGAGGGATGGCTCCATCGTCATCAGGGGAGTTCACGATAACATCCACCCCGCAGACCCACGAATATAGGCCAAGACCACCCTGAGTGGCCATGTCAAAGAAAAGGCCTCCTAGCCATTCTGAACAGCCATGGCCCTAGTGGATGAAACTATCCTGCACCTGCCCAAAAATGCACATGGACTGCCACCCTCAAGAGGATGGCCAACTGTTCCAGGTACATGATGTCAGATGACTACCAGGAGTAGTGAATGTTCAGTAATGCCACGTATAATACTAAGCAGGGAGAAACTCTTACTCTGAAAAATGCTTGTCCAGTCGGGCAAGTCCTGCTGATTTTTACTTGTCCGATTGAAAAACCTACTTGCACGGTCATAGTATGGAAATTTAGTTTAGACCTTGAGCTCGCATGCAGACAATTTGGGTTTTCTTTCTCAGTAAACTGAGCGCATGTTCCCAGGAATCGCCGATCGATCTTAATATGCTTTGTTTAAAAAATATAGAATATAAAAAACGACTTGTCCCGTCGGGCAAGTTAGATGGAAGTTTCACTTGTCCGACGGCTTCACCTACTTGCCAGGGACAATCGGGAGATGGTTAATGTTTTTCCCTGCAAAGTGTACACAGTGATTGTCATTGAGGTCCAATAGTATTAATAGCATGGGCATTTGGTTCAAATTATGTGTACTAATACCATATGTGTTCTTGTATTTAGCTTGCAGAGGAGCATGTCCCCACCGATTTCTTCCTCAAAGATAACCAAGCTGTGGGACGACTACGAGACCAAGAATCACAGCGCATCCCAGCTTCTTTGTGACTGCAGTAGAATGTATGCTCCTGTGTAGTGTGATGTATGTTTTACGAATGTTGAATAAAGAGCCTGATTTGTTTTGTTAGCATATGAATGTTTATTGTAGTTTGTGTGCGCTTTTAGTTCATATTCCTGTATTTACTCCATATTCTTGTTTTATTTCACGTTTTAATTGCTTGGTTTGTTTATATGAATTATTAATTGGGTTATATTATGAATTTGGTATGTTTTAATATATTTTTAGTTAACATGTGGCGATCTTTTATGCCTTTCATTATATGCTAATGCCATAAATAAACTATACCACACATTCTTCTTGTGCCTGGTTTCTGTGTGTGTACAAATCTTTAGCATTCAGCATATACATTAGCCTCCTTTATGTTATGCGCTTTGTTCATCAGTCGAGACCGTTATGTAAACGCGTCCGGACGTATTTGCGTCACTGTATGAGAAAGCGTCTGGACGCGCCAGCGTCTTTAAAACAAGGACGGAAAAACGTCTGCCTATATCCGCGTCTTACTCTGCATGGAAGTAAACGACGCAGATGCGTCAAAATCTCCGGCATTACGTCACAGACTTCCGCTCGCTCGAACCTTTGACCACTACTACTCATTCGCAGGGTTATCGTGCGTCCATAATATGATAGTAGATACAACTAAGCAACGGTCATGTCGACAGTAAATACAAAACGACGCGACATTTTTCACTCCCATGTGGATGGAGGGGCTGTCAATTATAATGCTATATTATTCAGAAGCAAAAACCTAACGATTCCCCCCCCCCCCCCCCCCCCCCCCCCCCCCCCCCCCCCCCCCCCCCCCCCCCCCGTTGTACTTTATGGATAGTTTGTCTCCGAGCCGTTGGGTTCTCCATGGCATTTATACTATGAGCTGGCCTTGGGACTCGCAAGACTTTCTGGGGCACAGCAACAGAACTTGTTGCACAACCTATTGTCTGGAATGACGGCCCATGTGTGAGTGTGATTTTATGCAATTTCTAGCCCTGGTACTAGTAGTAACTTCGCCAGGTTAGTACATAACACAACACATCCAAATTCACCTACACGAAACTAAAGGAAATTGTATCTGTTGATTCTGAACTACATTTGTGGACGCGTTGACGAATTACCGAAAACAAAACTTGTTGGGACCATTAGACGTCATTGCGTCCATTTTGATCAAATATAACGCCGAACATGCCCTTGTGAAAATAGAAGATTCTTATGATTAGAGACGTCCTTTATTGGACTTGGTAGTGGAAACGGAACAAGAAAGCCACCAAGATCAGCGAAAATACTTGTCATATATCTTTATGAATATTAAAATGAGTTAATTTGGACATGAATTATACCTTCCTAAAACGTCGGATTCCTCTTCAATTTTCGCTTGCCGCGCAAAAAGTAAATATCTAGTATCGCAATAGAAAATGTTAAGTGGTGCAACAACGCCGGAACTTCAGTTTGCACCGCTCGAGGGTGCTCTTTAATGGCCATGACGCCGATATTTTACCGTTTTTCCCAGTTGGTATGGGCTGACGGGGATAAGGCAAGACATAACGGTCTCGACTGTTCATGGGACATATCGTCCCGAGATGACGGCCCGGTGATGCACGGTTTCTCTGGACGGTAGACCTTGTGCTTTAAATTTATTTCATATCAGTAAATATTAATTCATTTATATTAAATAAAATATGTAGCATTCAGTATTAGCTCTTTTGAACCAAGTTGAGCTTGGTTCTTGAGGATGGCCTCGCCAATGTAGAAAATTAGATAAGACCTTACCTTCACAATGTCCACTTGATTAAACTAGTCTAATTTAATAAGTAATCGTTATTATGTATGGTGAATGAGTCTCAGCAACCGCAATAATTTGTAAATATGCATAATCGCCTAAAATGTGGGAGGCGATTAACTTTTCCAACTAATTTCCAATATGGCGGCGAGATTGAGCAACGTAAGTTGGTTGGAAACAGACTTATGATGCTGAAATAAAGGAGAGGAAAAGGCAACTAGGTAGGAAAGTTATAAGGTATGAATCTAGTTTAAATTGACTCACCTGTGAAATGTAATATCAGGCAGATGATTACAATAACGGTATGATTAAAACTCCACACGGTTGTTACAACAACGTCGTACAAGAGACCGGTAGTTGGCAACTACCAGAATTCGAAGTGGAACTTCGTCCAAAAGTTAGAAATTAATCTATTATAAAGTGTTCGTCTAGATATTGGTTGAAATAAAACCATATCAATTAAATTCAGTCAATACTCTCACCGTTGGTTAACATTCTACTCAGTACGTATTTTTAACGTGATAAGTGTTAATAAGTTGAGCATGTTTGTCAATCTACCGATAAAAGTGGGTTTTCCTGTTAGACCAACAAGGGAGTACCCGTTCGACTATTGGTATGTTGGACTATCCAGTATGTACATTCGCTTCATTTCTGTAACACGAGGGCCTATCATCCCGGGGGCGAATGGTTCTGTAGGGAATGAAATGATACAACCACGCAGGGCTAGTACCTGAATAAGTAGCCCTGAAGAACATTGTAGAGTACCGACCGGGGCAACTGATAGCCCTACAACTACAAGACGTCCGAGTATATATTTGTATTACCGTTCGACCGGGGCTAGGCAACTGAAATCTGAAATTGAATAAGTAAATATGACTAGGCATACAAACTAAAAGATGACAAGTAACAATACTTTCTAATAACATGAATATTTTTACAGTTCAACAGGCTTACTATTTGGTACATTACCGTGGAATGATTCCTCACACACAGACAACATCATCATTACAAACAGGCAAACAGCTGGTCGAATTTGGCGCCGAACGTTACAGATTACTAATCAATTTTTATGTGTAGGCACAGATGCCTTCGCGTGCATGTCTAAATGACGGATCGCTTAAGGACCAAGGGAGTTTTCTGTTGATGCATTAAGTGGCACCGTTTTTATCGATTCCAAATTCTATCGTTAGTGGATCTGACAAAACTCCACATTATTCCTGAGATCAAATTTATAGGAGGTGTAAATAACTGTGCGTCTCAGATTACACCAACTTAACTGGTTGTGGATGCTGAGAAATTGGCCAAAGCAAAGAAACTTCGACCTACGCTGCATCCTCGTTTTATATCTCTCTAGATCCATAAGTCTCACCTACGGTGTCACTGAGTGTCAATCAATTTGCAGGTTGGGTGGTAATTTTCCCGTGTCCTTGTAGTTCTTCAAATTAGTCAATAAAGTAATTAAAGACAGCATCTTTACACAGTATCAATTTACTTTATTTTAGGCTAGCTCTAGCCGTGCACGACGTCTTATTGACGGTATATATTTATTTTGGAATGCAACACAAGCATGAACCTTTGTTCCCATAAGAAACATGATCGTGTATTTCAATTAATTGAGAACAGTTGAATGTTGTTACATGTTAACCGGCACGCATCATGCACTCTTAGTTTTCAGAAAAGGCAAATTAACTCGCCCCTAATGATTGACGGTCTGATATCCTATCTATAGCGTGAACATAAGAAATCAGAAGCAGTGAACAGCGCACGCTGTCAGAGGAGAAGTTCTTTTGCCTTTTTTAACTTTATGCACGCTAGTGGATTTAGGAGCTCTAGCCTAGGTCGAGAAAATACCAAAATTTACCACTTTAGTGTAACGCTTTCAAAGCTCATAAATGTCAAGTGCTAATAGCACTCACTTTTAATTTTCCCTAAATACATATGAATCTTGTCTAGAAGGTAAACACAACGAGCGAATCAATCAAAGTATGATATTACGAACAGGTCGAATGCAACAACAAAACTAGAAAAGCATACAGATGTAAATTCGTAAAAGAATGATTAGTTTCGTTACACTTTCGCCCGACGCTGAGCCAGAAACCAGCTAACTGCCATAAAGACCGGAAGCGGGAACTGTGTTGACGACCAAAATAGCAAAATTATTTTGTTCACCACAATATGTTGAACGGCTATATTCTATAAGAAATATTGAACCGTTTAAAAACATGAGTTTTCGCTCTTTTATTTTTAACTATTAGGATACCAAAAATCACACATGACGAAAGATACCAATCAAGATTTACAAGGTGAACGATATTTCCGTCCGGGGCTGAGTCAAACTTAGCTCCGGTCGTACGGTAACATGAATTTATACCGTTCTGATTAAACTTTTGTCGCGCTTCTTAAAAACACACGTTTTGGTCTTCACGCTTTTGGGTGCTCTATAACGCATCCAAAAAATAACATATATCAAGAGCCTGTACAACAAACAGTCTTCACGCGCCAAAATACTTATCCCAACTCGACGCTACTCTTCAAGAAATGCCATCGATATATCGTTTCCGAAAAATCGCGATACGATGTCTGGCATTTCGGAAATAATGATTCCCGCGGTATTATGCGAATGTATAACCCGTCGTACAAGACGAGAGGCCGAAAAAACATACCCGGTCGCGCGGCACATGTATACTACCTCTATTCTCGATATCGGCTAACTGTCTTCCGCCGGAAGTCACCCCGGAGCAACGATTCGGGGGTGAATACAAGCAGCTATCAGCGTATTGACACCTTGTTGGTTGCGCGGAAGACACGACGCTTTTAACGTGCGCGTGGCGCTCTTTCGTCAATGACACGGTAAAAAGTAGCTGATAACGAAGATCTAAGACAATTTCAATAATCAGAAACGATCTTGAGCATACTTCGATCTGCGAACAAGAACATTTTACGAGTGACAGCTGTAAACTCGGCGATATAAAATCAGCCATGGCTGAAAGCTACAAACCGGCCGATTTGTTTGAAGCTCAACAATCATGGCTTACCAGTATTTGGAAGGACTACCCAACGTGGCACGAAAGAGGTATATACAAAAACTGACCAATACTACACAGCTACACCCAGATCCAGTGTCAAATGTACGTTGCAGGAGCTGAATATGGGGACTTTGTCTACTGGACTCCTGGGGAGTGTGTGATCAGACAGTGATTTTCTTTTGGAGTTGTGTAACAGGATCAGTATGTTTTGGCAGTTAGCAGTATTTTCAGAACTTCTGACACGCAGATTAGAGGATGGTGCATGTACTTCTGGTGAAGATATGATTGGATGTGACAATCCATGCTGTAAATACATGTGGTTTCATTTTTCATGCATCGGCATCAAAAGAGTATCAAAGGGTGCCTGGTATTGCAAGTCTGCAAGAAATACATCTTGAGCCAACCTTTCTGTATATAAGATGTTCCTTTTATAGACTTATGTTGATGTCTTTGACTGTTATATGGTGGATGAGTTGGGCGAATAAAATTTATTCTCAAATTCTATCCTCTTCTTAAATTAATTTGTGCCACTATGAAATTTACAATGTGATGTGACTAACAGCAATCAAATGCAAATTCTGGATGAAGAGAAATGTGAAATATCACAATAGATAGTCTTTAAGTGTGGCATGGACAATAAGAAACCACCAGAACATTTCATAAATGCTTTATTACGATTGTGTATTGAAAACAAAACTGCAAAATGAAAAAGCGTACAGGTAATACCACTACATAATATGTAATTTGAACTATTTCAGTCAATCAAATCACCGTCTCGTACAATAATGCTACCCCCAGCATTTAACAAACAACAAGCCACAGTGACCATCTTGTCCACACTAAAGAGCTCATTATCTTTGGCTTCAGCCTTCAGAGAGTTCACCGACCGGATAGGTAGGGTCCCCTTCAGCAGTTGATATCTGTTTTTTTACACACCCAATGACTCTCTAAATGTGAATATTTCGATCAAAGTGGACAGTCCCAATCCACACTGATATGCAATATGCTGAAAATGCATATCAAGTCTAAGTTTAACCAGAGTGAGGAAGAGCTGGTCTTGAAGAGAGATACCATCTTTTCTGGTGACTGAATCATCATGATTCACTACAATCTCACTCAGTACCTAAAGACAGAGCACATGGTAAAATATATACATACATCATTGTAGAAGTAGAAATGTTTATACATGTGTGATTGTGTGCAAAAACATTCATTATTATAATAGGCAGATTTAGTACAAAGATTCATTATCATTATTAAGATTCATTATAATTATTGAGTAAGCAGGCAAATTAATACTGCCAAAATCATTTACTTTTATCCAAAAGTATTCACCTGTCTTTTGTTGGATGAATGCTCAATCAATCCTTGTAAAGAACGTTTCTTGGCGTTCTTGTAACGATTCATGCGGTCATGTTGCTTGTTGCCATCTTGTCTGTGTGTGAATATAGAGGGTATCCAGTCTGGTTAAAGTGGGTCCTTGTTAACCACCCCTAGAGGAACGAATTATAATGACTTTTTATGTTTCTAACCACAAATGGTACAAACGATAGAATAGCAAAATTGAAATCACAGTTGAATGGAAAGTCCTCATCGACATTACATACAGTAAAAACACATACAAACATGGCGACATGAATGATGAAGTCGTTCAAGCAGAATTAACCGTATTTACTTAAATGTCATCAAATTGGATTAAGAATAAAGTAGTGTGTAACAGAAATACCCTACAACAGTGTAGAACCTACCAGTGATGAAATGATGTCCACAAAAACCAAGTTCTTAGTTGGTCGCCAAAACGAACCGTCTTCGTTCTGTCGATTCACAGCAATGATCCACTTTTCCCTTCTCTCCGGGTCTTTTGGAAACTTAAAGAGCGACATTCTTTCTTTCATCATGTTGTGGTTAGAACAACCGAATGCACAGCAACTTTTCGGCATGTTTTTATCGACGTTAATAACCGCAAACTAAACCGATGTTGATATCGCTGAGTGAAATTAATCCAATACACATTGATTGTTTTCACTGCGCTGCGCGTTGCCAGGGTCGCGGGAATTCTGGGTGGTGCGAGGTTCCCGGATAACCGAGATCGGCAATAGAGTTCTTCGCAAATATTTCGTGCGCATGCGCAGACTGGCGCTCGGCTCACCGTGCATTGCATTCTGGGATGCATTTGGCCAAAACAAAGATGGACAGCGACAGTGTATTACGTCGTGACGATTTCTCTCCCGATATTTCGAATTTGCACTTCGAAAATAAGACTGTCGGCGATTTAAAATGTATGCTTCGCGAAAAGAATCTCCCTGTGACTGGTTACAAGAAGACAGAACGTGTCAATCTAGTTCGTGAAAGCGTCCATTGGGGAGAAAAGCCGAGGTAAGTTAGAGTATTTGAACTATTTGTGTTTTCCTGGGTCCACAGCCATCTCGCTTTATCACTGTGATCTAAGTATAGGAATGAGTGTTCCTTTTTATCTTATTCCAAGTCATACATTATCAAGCAGATTACTTTCAGAACATAACATTCTCTTATTGCCTATGACTGCAGGCCCACGCCAATTGAGGAATAAAAAAAGGCTGATGCACAGTGTCACCAGAGGCTGGTTCTTGAAAATGGCCTCATCACCCTTCCACACCCCAAAACTTTGTCTTCCAACTGGGTCCAGACATCCCTAACTGTTGCAGAGGCCAAGAAAAGAACAAACCAGTGCCAATTCTCAAATGCCCATCTTCAGACTGAAGCATTCTTAAGCAATCTGGCTTCAACAGAAGATGCTTTCAATTTGCTGGCCTTAGAGACAAGCGCTCAGACATCAAGTGATCAATGGTGGGAACACCGCAAGGGACGTCTCACAGCGTCAAAATCCACAAATGTGCAAGCAAAGTGATTGACAGTGGACAGAAAGTTCAAATCAACACTTTCTGATGTGATGGGTTATCGTCAAGCGGCCCATTCCAAGTCACTTGATTGGGGAAGGAGAAGGGAAACCATCTCAAAGAGGGCCTTCATGCGAACCATGAAGAAAACCCATAAAGGCTTTCAAGTTAAGGACACAGGTGTCCCATATACTGCCATACATCACAGGATCCCTAGATGGAATCATCTCATGTTCCTGCCATGGCGAAGGGGTCCTGGAAATGAAGAACCCTTACACACATCGCCTTAAGTCAATTATCAACTATGCCAAAGAGAAGGATGGATGTATGTTTATAGATGCTAGTGGCAATGCTCAGCTTAAGAGGGACCACCAATATTACACACAGGTCCAAATGGAAATGTTTGTCACCGGCAAGCTGTATGCAGATTTTGTCCTGAAGACTGCTGTTCTGGAAGGTGGTCTACACATTGAAAGAATCACCTATAATGAGGAATTTGTGTCTGCCATTTAGGACAAGCTAGATGTGTTTTTTCGATTTGTTGTGTTTCCGGAAATTTTTACATGTGAACATTATGAAGCTGGTATCCAAACTGATGTGGACAAGTGTATGACTCAAATCCTGGACAAAATGTGTGGTCCCTCTACTCCAGCCTCCACCAAAGAGTTCCCCAGCTCTTCCCCATACATAACCATTACAATTGGTGATGTGCCCCTCAACGGAAAGGAAAATGTACCTCATTCTCCAACAGAGCCACCCCTCCAAAAGAATACAAACAATGCCAGCATGCACACCTCTGATAGTACCAACATTTGCTTGTGCCCAATCTGTGACAGCGTCTGTGTGGACGACCCTATTGGGTACAGTGATCAGAGCATTGGTTGTGACATGTGTGATTGTTGGTTCCATTTGAAATGTGTGGGTTTGAAAGGTACAGAAAAATGTGTGACCTCTAAAAGGTTGAAGTGGTTTTGCGAACAAAGCAAAAAGCTTAGAAAATAATGTTACCTTTCCTATGTTGGAACTTGTTTTGGGTATTGGGTTTGTCTCGGTGATTGTGCTAGGTGTATAATATACAGATGAGTACGATAATTCATATAAGTGATTCAGAGATTGTTCTCTTCTGTCCCCTTTGTAATGGAGTGAAAACTGGTTTTTTTCATAAAATCATTTAATTTGCACAATACATGTACAACTTTACGACACGTAATGCATAAAAATATTGTGATGATAATAAACATTATTTATCACGGTCATCAATGTGTTGTAATGGAACAATAATACAAATGGTTGCTGGTGCAAATGGTTGCACTTAATCAAAGAGGTACCAGGATTCCCTGAAGATTGACTAATACACCACATACAGTGAATACATGATCAATCATGTCATTGCGCAACAAAAGGAAGCCCCCTTTCAGAATCTTGAATTCTTTTATCCTCCCTATGACTCTCTCAACATGGATTCTTGAGTTAGAGACAGCTGCATTTGTGACATTGATATCCTCAGTGAAAGTCACACCCTTCTTGCTGAATTCTGGGATTACTAGCTTACAGCCTCTGAGTAAAAAATCTGACTTGTCCCTGAACCCTTTGTCAGCCAAAACAACATCCCCCTTTGCAAGCTTATCAAGAAATCCGCTACGCCTAACAATCTCAACATCTGACATGTCACCCCCAGCAGCATTAGAAATAAAAGAAACTGAACCCCCTGGAATACATGCAACTAAAACCTTGTATGTGTGACGCTGTTTGTAGTCCGAGAAAAACTTAGAATTTACATCAGTTTGCGATGGTCTTTGAGTCTGCACCTCGGTGCAATCCAAGATCGCTCTCACATTACCATGCTTCTTGAAACAGGCAGGGAAATGTCTTTGCACAGAGTTGCAAGATGGCCAATGGATAAGAGATTTAAGTTCAGCTGCTAAAAAGGGAAGCAGGGTTGAGAGGATGCTTGACACCACAGAGGCACTAACACAAAATCTAAAGGCGAGGTCCTCATCCAATAAGTTGAGCTTGAGCTTCATAAGCACCAGCAACAACTCATCTACTGCTTGTAGCTCCCTTTTCCGACCGGTTAACATGATCCATAACAATCATCCTGAAAACAAACAAACGGTGTAAATACTCCATTATCAATTCTATTGCTACCGGGAACGATTGTTTTGCACTCAAAATACACACAATTTTGAAGGCGAAATTTAGTCTTCATTAACCTTTAATAACTACCGCATCGCAACCAATACAATGTATATAACATTTAAAAAAGGTATCATACCTCTCTGGGTACCTCCTATCATTGTCGCATCCAAAGAAAGCGCACCGATGAGACATTTTCAAGAAAGTTTCTAAGAGCTGGTAATATCTCCGATCAGCTGATGTGGTAAATAAATGGCGATATAACGTGACTCACCAGAGGGCGCCACTGGTGGCCGAATTCCTTCCCAAAATGCACCGCGCAGCGCTTCGCTCAATGTATTTGCGAAGAAGACTATACACTTAAGTGCCCCCCCCCCCAATGACGTGGTCTTGAACTTGAAAACAAACATGTTGCTGTGTTTCGGACTTTTTACCGCTTCCCAAATTGATCGAACTATAAATAATTACCATGGATGAAATCCCCCGCCGAGAAGGGATAAAATTGTCCGTAAAACAACATTGCATTCAATAACTCCATCACTTGGGTATGTTTGGTGTTTGGTAGTTGTCTGAATTGATCTAAATTTTTTTTCATTGCGTCGTTTTAAGAGAAAGTAAGACCTCTACTCAGACGTCTTGTAGGGCTAAGTCAAACTTACCCATAATGGCATAAGCATCTGACCTTAGTTTGAGGCCAGATTATTATGTCTAAGTCAAACTTAGCCCTGGTCGGTCGGTGAAATTTTTAATGCCGTTCTGAATCTTCAATTTCCGTGATAATGGGAAATGTGTTTTGATGGGACCGTGGGATTTAGGATCTAGAAAACAACATGTATCAACAGCCTGCGAACAAATATATGGGATCGCACAGAAACTGAGAAAGCTTACCCCTGATCGATGCGTTTCTTTAGGCAATGCCATTTAATATAGATTTCCGAGAAATCCAGATGCAATGTCCACCATTTTGGCAAATATTAGGTCACATGGTATTTGTTTGCTCTCTGTTCGCTAGGTGTACACCATGCTTTTTGAACTGTCATGTTTGAAATAGTCAAGACTGCGTCTGCGCGCAGCTTCGTTTTATAGACAAACAAGTCGACATGTGCTCATCGATGATGCCACCACGACTCACAATCGTAATGCTGGTCCATGTCAGCTGAATACAACCATTCGTGATTATAGGTCCAAATTGTTCATTACCAACAAAACATGAGATGAAAAACAAATAACTTGGGATCGAACATCGTAGGATGTCAACTCAGACATCCTGTGGGACTTAGTCAAACTCAAAGGCTTTGACTTAGCCCCGGTTGGACGATATACATATAGGTCTATATACCGTCCTGCAGCGATCATAGGCAAAGCAATGGCAAAAATTGTATTTCAAGCGGTCGGCACTTCACATCAATATTGTGTACTAACATATCTATATAGATCGAGATTCCCGATGAATATCTCTTGAGTAGCCCTATTATGGTTATCCATCGTGTCGTGATTATTTAGCAATTGTCACATATAACCCTAAATCTTAAAAATATGTCATCACACGACACAGTTTCAGTTACATTCACCAGTGTGGCTGTGGGTATCCAGAAATGTTATTCTTTTAATTGTCAATGCAATATATTTAAATATATTTTATGCATATTCCCCCTCTAATCCTAAGGGAGGTATTGCCATATAAGTATCATTGACATGACACATACGTACATAATAAAATTCGGAAAGGAATAGTTTTCATGCAAAGAACCTTGTCTGTGCTTGCCCCAGTGACCGTTCTTGTCATCCAAAACAAATATGACGCCAAGATGTCTGTGATATAAACTTTTCAAAATTTGTCTGGCTGAATTCAACTACATATGACGAAATCTCACACAGAAACTTACTTAACTTCTTGATAAACATTCATAGATGTGAAAATTCATTCTTCTGATGTACATTTTTTGTCCGTATTGTGTATGATTGGCGTTGGCTTCGATCATTGTAGTTCATCAACACAACTTTGAGTTTGAAAATTTAATCGTTTGCAGCATTTTGCAAACAGTTTACTTGTTCAAGTTGTTGTGGACCCTAGTTGGTGTGGATCATTTAGTGACAGCTCTATATTTCAGCGGATATGCTTTTGTCGTCTGGTAGACTGCTAGTCATAAACTGTTGAAAGGCCCATTGGCCACACCACTGCGCTAGTGATAGTCATAGTGATCTTGCCCATGCCAGCTTTGTTGATCTCACCCGTGCTGACTGGCAGTCTCATCAAACCTCCATAGGGATCTTGTCCAATTTTCTGAAACTATTAATATATAATAAAGCTTAATATATTGGTTTGAGGAATTAAATTAAATCTCCTGTGTTCTTCAATTCATTGTTTTTGGTTCTTTTTCATGAATAAGAAAGAAATATTATATTTACATGAGTGATGTTATTGGTTGATCTAACGATGTGCAGCTTGTTTGCCGAGTGAAGGTATTTTATTGCGAAATGACTAAAAAGTAAATATATTATAAGATCACCAAAGGTGGGGGACTGAAAAAAAACATGATTAAACATGAGAAACGTTGTTTAGAATGATAAACCTTCAAAATATTTAACGATACATCTTGACCTCATGTTACTTTATAGCTTATAGTCTTAACCTATTATCTATGTCTGCACACTTATGTAGTGGTATTGTTGACTTTCTTGGCGTCTTACTTGTAGTACGGTAACACATCGGAACATGAAAGGATCATGTTATGACACTTGAGGTACTACTCGACCATATAAAACCTGAAACAGAGTATTCATAATCATTTAGCCTCCGACTCTCGCAAAGTGTCCATTTGAATTTACTGTTGTGTAAGCTGCTATTCTCCTGCATCGAAATGGATCACAATTGTGTCCTTTGCAACACCAATAAGGATTAAAATCATACATCATCCTTATACATAACAGCATGGGCGACAAGATCGCCACGAGCGAGATCACCAGTTACCGTCAAAGTGTATGTTGACACTGTTCCCGGTTTGCGAAGGCAAGTTACCTTCGCCCCTGATGGTTGATGATCTAATATACCATCTATTGCATGGACATGGAAGATTGAATGTAGTTAACGCTGTCAGAGGAGAAATTTCTTTGCCTCTGTGAATGGACAATAAATGGTTGTCTAATCAACCAGATGGCATAAGCTAATGGGATTAGCTATTTTCTTTTTGAAATTTTTTTGATAAATTTGCGGTCATCAACCACTACAGCAGTTTGGAGTTTATGCACGGATAAAAGACAATGCTGCCAGCATCTAATAATAATAAAAACTTATGACCAAATGACATTCATTCCTGTTGACTGCATGAAATTGTTCGGTGTCATATCGTTGAACCAAATATATTTCTTTTGGTGGGGATTTGCACAGGCACCCAAGTCAATTCATTCAATGAGTTTGTACCCCGAGCTACAGTGATGTATAATAATATATATTTATTCATGTGTGACGAAACCGAACACTGCTTAACACGCTCGTTGATCGAATTGACTTGGGTGCCTGTGGGGGTTTGTGTCTAACAAATCGTTCAGCTACCCACTCATACACACAGGGAGGGATGGGTGAGAGAGCAATTGCTGAGGCCAGGTCTCTGCCAGCCCAAGAGTGCAGCTAATCACGCATGCACTCTAGTAGGGGTGTGATTAAAATGTGGTGGTGTGAAGTCGCACCTCTCACCAAATGGCTGCGTTGACCAGGGCCTGAGGACCTCTGAGTGTGCCTAATAGTACTCTCAGTCTGATGAGGGGCTGGGTCAGGGGGTTAGTCATGTTGGTTAGTGCTCACCTAGATCCAAGATCAGCATCTCACCGCTCCATGCATCAAACAATGCTATGCTACCAAATCATCAAAATATGCGGATGAAGCCAATAGGTTTTACCATATTGTACCCATTCATCCTCATATGTCTAGAAATCATAAGAATCACACCTGCAGCTCAAGAAATTCCCATATATATATATATATATATATATATATATATATATATATATATATATATATATATATATATATATATATACCATACATACATACATACATGTATATTGATTTATATTGATTTGTGTATGTATATATATATATATATATAATATATATATATATAAATATGAAGTTTATTCCATATTGTTGTTGTGGCTATATTCTCTTGATGGCTATGTGTAGTTGTAGAAACAAGTCAACGACATTGTAGGGGGCCGAAATATAAACTTCTCTTTATTCAGTTTAAGGTTCTTTTCATGACTGCCAAAAGGTGTGCCTGAAAACTATTGTAGGAGGAGATACCAGGATGCTGCTTGTTTGAGGGCTTGCTCGAGGTCTGTCTAAATTGGCGGGCAGCAACTGTATAGTTAGGGTTGAGGCTTAAAGCCTTTAATTAGTTGACCAATGAGGGCACGCGTAGCGCGTTCCTCATGGTATGAAGGTTGTAGGGTGTTAAGGAGATAAGGCTTTAAGGTTTTCTCTGCAGCCGCATATTTTAGATAAATGATCCACTACATCTCCCTCTCCTTTAAGGTGGATGAATATCTACACACAAAAATACATAAAAAAAATAACTTGAACCAATGAATAGTATTACTTAGTTTATCATAGCCAAACAAAATTTAGTTTTAATTTAAAATTAAATATTGAACAGAATATATACTTTTATATACTTTTATGTGTTTAATTTTTGAAAAATTAAATAAGTTTGGCTATGACATGTTTAAAGTTGCGTTTACTGCAAAAATGTTATTAAGTGTGAAATGAAAAAGACCACTTTTAGAAAATTTGGGAGGATAAATTATACTTTTTTTTTCTTTAGAAAATGGATGGGCAATGTGTCAGATTTTTAATTTGATAATGTATATATACAAGTTAAAGAATTGCCGCGAGCAGGCCACCCAACCCTACTCCTGTGGAGGGGGAGTTGAGTTTTATCTGATAATGCTCCAGACCGGCTGAGAAATGTACTCTCTTCACTGACACATTATCGTATATATACATGATGAGTGGTGATTGATGATAAGATGATAAAACATGCAATATACATGACAATCGAATATATACAATGCGACAGCTTGTGGTGAAATAATAATGTCTATTAAATAATTTAGAAGAAACACGGAACTAAAAGATAAGTGAGTTGTAGAGGAAGAATTCTAAGCTATTGACTGTAATATAGGTCTAATGCTGTCCATTGATGACTTGGTTGCTAATGAGGATATGTTATCAGTCCACGAAAATGCTGATGTGCTAGAGCGAAAAGCAATTTACAAGAATACAAGTTGACGGGTAAGAGTGAACGCCAAAGTAGAAAGAACTGGTGCGATGATAGTCAAATTCACACTGGTCGATCTGGAACATGCATGATGTAAGCCCTGGTTTGTGATCTGTGGGAGCATCCTGGGCGTCTTTACAAACGTGAGCAGACGCGTAGGTAACCTCTGTCCATCTACATGACAGGGCTTGACTGCCAACTACAGCACTCGTGCCTGTATATACTAACTGCGGCAGTGGTTATGTGAAGTAACCAAAACGCTGTTACCGGCGTATCAGTCCCTGCGGGTTACAGATAGCCACGGTAGCGTAGCGAGTAGGCGTGCTGCTTCCCGCCTGTCCAAGTCTGTCTGGAACGCGCATTTACGTGGGACGGGTGTCTCCAACTGAATATAGGGGTTATCAATGCCATTACCAACAGTCATAGGGACATGTACATCGCAACCCTATGACTGGAAACCCATATAGACAGACGGTAGTACCGGAAAAGCTTCATCCCATGAGTCACAAACTGGGGGGACATCCCGTAGTCCTGAATTGTTAGCCTGTAGATGACCTATCAACACACTCACATAGAAATGGCTTAAGTAACCGGCAGGTTACTGGTAACATTTAAAGAAATACAGAGAAAATACTCTTTATTTTTATATAAAGCTATGACAGTGACGCTTTCCGCGAATGTGACCAAATATAAGTATCTGAGCGTCATATTGACAAATGCATTAACTTAGTCTTAGGTTATATGATAGCACTGAAGCGTGGGCCAGCATTCCAAGTGCTACATGAGTCCCATATACTATTCTTAGTAGACAAATATAGGACTTATCTTATATTTGTACATGGGATGACGTTAGGCATTTAGATAGTGAATAAAACACAGCGACCATAAGCAAAGCATACCCACTAAATCAAGGTTGTACTTGAATTTGCCAATCAAATATGCATACCATAATTACTTTGCTTGGATTCTTCCTGTGTTCAAAGCATAACTTTAGCAGGCCAGTTTAGTTGACCCCCTTTCAGGATCCAGCATTCCCTTCAAACAGAACAACCTCATCCCAGCCTTAGATTTTATATGTCAACTTCGTCATATATTTTGAATGATGTTCTTGAGACTGTTTCTTTCAAGGCATATAGGGTTATTGCAAGGCATTTTCAATTTAGCAAACTATCCCAGAATATCTTGTCCATGATGGATCTGACCTGATGTCTGTCTTGCAATATCTCCTGCATCCTACTTCATGCCCACTGGCAATCTCGCTCATGGTCACAATTCTTCGAGTGACTTAATTAATTTGGTAAATTTCACCCCCATTCTATATCAAGCCAATACACAAAGCATACCACTTATCTTGTGAAGTTGTCGGGGAGGGGGTACAAAACTGCTCAATTAAATTTCATTAGTTTGATAGAAAATAAAAATAAATTAACAATCTATATTATATCATGAAGGAATAATGATAATCATTGTGGAATTTGTAATGAAACAATTACTCATATTAGGCAATCAAATAATATGTCATAAGGTGCCTGAGATTAGACCTTCTTGCCAAAATTTTTCAATTGAGATGAAATTCATTTGTGTCAATTACCCTTCACTTAGATGATCACACATATGTGCTAGTTACCTTGTAATAGTGAATGTAATTGCTTTGGCAATGTGAACTCAAGATTGGATTTCAGGCCATGTTATATCCCCCAATGGCAGAAGTGCATGCCTCACTTACTTTAATCGATGGGATGAAATTCAATTCTAAACAGCATTAGTTTTTCCTATGCATAAGAACCAAATAATTGCCAATTTAAGGATCAAATCTTTATATATCAATACTATAGTTATCATGTTAAATTAAGTTCTCTATTCATATTTTCTGAATTGGCAGTATTGAATTGGCAGTATTGATGTTAACCATGAGGTCTTGTAAGACTCCAGTTCATGTCTGGGGCAAATTTTGTTCATGCAATAGAAGTGAACCTGAGGAATTTGCCTGATAAGTTCTTGGGTTATAAATAGATCCATTCATTACATAGACGTCGATGTTCTTAATCTAATCTAAAGTATGCATGCTGCAAATTAAATTCCATCAATCCAGTTGATGCTTGTTTTAGATTTTGACTTTTTTGGTCAAGAGTCAACAAACAAACTCTGTATAATTCAACTGATTTCTTCTGGGAATATTATTTCATTAAAACACTTCTCTTTCTCTATTGTTTGATACATACTGATCATGTCATCACATCTGTTGCCATAACCTCTTCCTTGACCTTGGCCCTTTCATGTAGCCCCAGCCCGATGGCTTTGTGGTATCTTATTGGGCTTCCATCCCAACAGCGGTCATGTTTCAAGTGACCGAGCATCGCAATCATCCTCACCTGCCACTGTTACGGCATCACCTGAATGTTGAAAGTTACGTAAATCCCTAGTAGTCCCATATCATATGTGCTAATTTCCACAATAATCAAACTATGAATGGGGGGAATTCTTAGCTTTACATACTACCATCCATCTCCTGAACTACCCAGCATCCATTCTTAGTCCTTGTTGTGGGTCAAATTTACACTTCCTGTTTGAGTGAATACTTTACATTTCAGTTGGAAAAAAAATACAATTGCCCTGATGTAGTTAGTTTGTTATATAATGATTACTACATTATGCTGGTAACCCCATTTGGCAAGTATTTCCTTGTCCCAGTACTGTGATCAGAAAGTTAATTTTGTCAACTACCCATGTTTTGTGGTACCAGTATACCCTCACTTTTCAATATTGACCACTTCTGGGACATCATGGTGTTTGCATTGTTTAATGCTATGTTGTGATATTTTGTATGGTTGTGGGGTCAGGATTTCTCCCTTGGAACAGTTGCAGTCCCAACTGGTGTGTCACATTTTGCTAAACCACAAGCACTGGAGTGTGAAAGTTATTCATGATTAGAGCTGTTTATATATGTTAGAGGCTATGAATGCAGGATGTTTTAACACTTATCAGTAAACTGTCTATGATTGGTTCACAATTTCCCCCAAGCTGCAGCTCTGATATATTGTATAGGAATGCTTGATATCTTGTTGACTCAGTCATATGTGAACCTTCAGGTACTCCAATATTAAAATGCCCTTGTATCATAGCCGCTAACATAAAGTCTTGACTTATTCACAGCTATGGTTGATGGGTGTTTTAAGACATGAATGCCTGAATTTCTCTCCTGCAGTCAATTTGATGATACCAGCCATCTCCACTCAACCACCTCCAATCATATACTAACTATAAATACGTTTTTTCGTTTCCTCATAAACTAACAGTAAGTCCTTGGGGCAATATCAAACTTGTGTAATAGATATTTACAATGAAATTTTGAACAAATATTTGTCAGCGGTGAATTTATTGTCACATTTGTGAGAATTTTTCAGGATGTGTGACCCTTATTGGTGTGAATTAGCACACTATGCTGTAAGCATTGGCGAAACATGTCCAATAATGTGTGGTTATTAAACTAGGTGTAATCAGGTGTAGGTCTCAGGTGTGGGAACCACCAGGTAGATCCATGAGAGCCCTAGCTGCCTCCCAACCGATCAATACGCAGCTTATTGTATTAGTCTCTTTCCTCTCAATAGCCTATTCACTTATGGTGGGGGCACTGCATGAAATTTTTTTACTGGCCACGAAAGGACTGGAAGTTTAAGAGCACAAATCTATCAATCCTAGATATTTGTGAGTGACCTAAAGATGGAAGTTATTGTTGTCATGTTTCTTAAGTAAGAAGTCTTTATTGTTGTAGGTTGAATATTTTTTTGTAAAGTGCCCCCTCGTTTGTTTCACTGAGTGACAATCCTCCTGTTGATATGCGTCAACTAAGGATTAAGGCTTCATCACCTGAACAGGTCTTTTGTTAAGCTACCTGCGCCATTGTAAGCGCTGTAAAACGAATGGTTATGTCAACATAGGATAGCTATGTCAATATCTCAGATAGCTGTGTCAATAAATGATGGATGTGCCAATAAGGTAGTGATGAAGGTCCACTGTAGCCACGCCATTGATTTATTGGATCTTTGTGGACACCCAATGCTGTGGCAGGTTCAACTGGGTGAAGTTGACCCGACATCCTTTGTGTGCATGTAATACTTCAACATGTCTACCCACTCGAGTTGTTACTAGGATGGAATATAAGGAGAGTTCACCCTGACTTATGGTAGACGGTCAGTTTACCCAGTTTTACCCTTATTGTATGCAGCCGATATCACTCACTGGTGGATCGGTGGTGTCACTGATTGGCTCTTGGATGAATTCTCTTTCATGATTACCTCTCTGGGTTTATGTTGTATATGAATAGAGTTTTCATCTCATACAAGAGGAATAAAGTGAAATCGTGAGGAAGAAAGAGAGTTGTGGATATTAACATCAGCTTTTTCCATGAAATCACTTCTGTGGGTTTCTTGATTCTGTTGTTTCCATTGCAAATATCAGTGATCCATATCACAAGCTTGTACCACCACGGTGTATGGTGATTGAACTCGTGTTTTTAGGGTGGAATATTCAACTCGACACATAAGCAACCCCCCAGGGCAACATCATTCTAAGGATTTATTGATTCCATCAACATTTCATGAAGAAGTGGTGAAGCATACCTGGTGACAATTGATTGGTACCTGTGGAAAACGTGTATCAATCAGTGAATGATGGAGCCAGGTAATTCATCTACCTGTCAAGTTTTACATCTGTGGTTATAGTACCACTGGTTGGTCACCTGTTATATGAGAAGACCTGTGGTCTGTCTATCATGCTGGTTATTTGACATGGTTATCCAATTAACACCTGCCAAACTCGTTTATGTATCTGAAAGCCGTGGGTGTTTGTTTATGGGAGATATGTACAGGTTCATTTTGGTATATGTTTCATGTGGTGTCCAATTGATGGGAACTTATACATGATTATTTGGTAAATATTGCATCCATTTGATTGCATTTCAGAACTAATTTATTTAGATAAGGTAGATGTGGTAGCCTTTTTCCTTTCGAATTTATTTTCTGTGGTTGATATATATGAAAAAGTCCCCCACCCCAGATCCACTTTTATTGAAATATTACCTGGGTATTACTAACAGATCGTTGTGAATACATTAAGATAGTGGAATAGATGCCTTGAATGTTGTTTATGAGGTCAACCTTCATGTGAATATGGATTATTTCACAGGAACTCTTGTCTTAAAAGTTCACTTAAATATAAAGATGTTCTTTTGTGGTCGTAATTTTGTGGGGTTCTGTTGTGTGGAATCTGGCTATCAGAAGCAACAAGCTGACTATTTTATCTTAATTGTTTGTAATATACCTCCTTTGCTTTTCAGCGACGATGTCAATATTCACTATGAGCAAAACAATGCCAGAGTTCAAGTTGATGTTTTGGTTACTGAGGATTTGATAATTACCGTAACGTCATCAGTTAAAATGTTTCTGATAGGTGTTTACTGCATTCATCATGGCAAGTTGGAGATCAAAGATGACTTACTGTATTTGCTGCTCCAAGAAAAGAACTCAATGCTCATATTACCCCCAAAAAACTAAATAAGATTAAAGAATGACAAGAAATGACATCTTTAGTTCATTGTCACTTAGCATTCAAATGAAATTTCCTAGTGACTTACCACGTATCCACTTATTGCAGGGGCCAAGAAATTTCTGTATGCCGGGCCCAAGAGGAAAGAGACTGGGTTTGAAGAGGATGATCCCTCCATGCAATGGAACTTCAACAACACTCTGATAGCCAACCCCAGTTCCCCTGTATACCCTGCCACAGCAAACAAAGGTTGGAGATTCAGCTGCCGATCTATACATATACATACATACATATATATATATATATATATATATATATATATATATATATATATATATATATATATATATATATATATATATATATATATATATATATATGCAATTGGAAAAAGTATGATGCCATATTCATAAATATGAATATAATTACATCGGGGAAAAAATGGGGGGACATTTCTGGGGCATTCTTGGATACATACATAATGGTCCCCTTTTAACTGGCCAATAGAAAATGGACGGATACAAGGATAAGAGGGGGACAGTTCTAGAGATAGTGATGTTGTTGCTGTTTATTCAGCCATTATAAACAGCAGTTGGTTTGCTATGTTGATATACAAATTTACATACATATCCCAATCCATCCTTGATGTGTTACCTAGATGTCAGTGAGTTTAATGCTGTGTGACTGTCTCTCTGGTTCATTACAGCAGGTCCCTCTGAGTTTGACCTGGATGGTGTTTGGAGCATTGCAAAAAATGTTAACCTGACCAGCAAACCGGCCACCCTACACCAGCCCAACAACAGGGATGGCTGGACGCGTAACGCCGGCAAGGGTCATTACTCGAGACATGGTGGCATCACAGGTAAGAGCTGGTTATCATCACACCATCAGTTCATTCCTTTGTTTCCTATCTTACCAATGTCATTGTGCATTTCAGTAGCCATAGACAAAGTCTTAAAATGCCTCTCATTCCATTATTTGACACTTTAGCAACTAGGGTGGAAGACATTTTTCCTCATGACGTCTGTATTTTCTGAATTACTGAACCAGGTATAATCTCATTTTATGTGTATTGTGTGCAGGTGAGAATGAATCCAAAAACAAAGGAGCAGAAGGTATGTTATCTTTGTATGATCTTTCAGGTAGACCAAATGTTTAAACGTATTTGATGATGTTAAGCACATGATAGACGTATGTCCTTCTAAAACTTGCTGTGAAAGCTAAATTGACTACTGATTTCATCAGGTCATATAGCATCAACTGTTAGGCACATGATGGATGTTTATCAGTCTTGAAAAAATGCTGTGTGAGAGCTAAATAAACGAAATGGTTTCATGAGGTTATTACATGCATATCATATGTATCAATGAGTACTTGCTGGTTTATTGGTAGATCTACATCAATGTAAAAAAAAACAGGATCATCAACACATCATTAGTTATACACAGCATCAACAGAGAATTGCTAATGAGATGTTGGGGTCAGTAAATACACAAGTCATGCTGTGGCTTGGACAAGGGTCGATTGTCGCCCAAGTGTTTGCTCTCTAGCCTATGGCTATTGTAGGCATCGTGGGAAGGACGTAGAACATGTGGTTTGTCTGTTCGTTTGGCCTGTTGCCAATCTGTTATGATATACAACCCCTTTGGTGTATCTCGTCTGAGCTGTTTGTTTGTAGACCCCACAATCCTGCCCCATATCATGCGGGTGGTCTTCTTGCTTATACTTGACTTTGGTATCCAAACATTTACTTTGCCGGTGAAGTGTGGCCCTGTTTTCATGGCATCAATACAAAGGCTACTCAGTAAATGGGGAATATATATGAATTAGATGGTAGACAAGAGTTAATTTCCACTTCTTCTATTAGTTGTAAATCAACGTGAATTGTGTTCTTTTTTACCGGACGACAACATGTACAATGTAAGAACTTTTAGTGAAGTTTGTGGTATTTCCTTTTCCTTTTGAGAGTCATTTCATTCTGTTGACTCTGACACACATGTGTGTCAATATCAAGACCATTATGTCAGTCTGTTTGTCCGTTTGTTCTGAAACCATTGACTACCATTGAGCCACTGGGTATTAAAAATTATTCAAAACTCTTGTTCCATATTAGCCAAATGGGTAATCAAAACATCAGAAGACTGTTGAAATTCATTTCAGGCCAATTACAATCAGACCTTAGATAAATGCGGTCATCAATGACCTCGACCTCATTATCAAGGTCACACTCTGAAATGATAGAAGTGTGAAATCTGATTCAATAAAGTTTGAATAATGTTTTAAATGCACCCCCAAGCACCTTTCACTCTGCCACTCAAGTGGTTTGATTACTGGGCGAATCTGGCATAATTTGAGGGATTCAAAAGAAATTTTGTCATATCGTTTAGTTGTCCAGTAGTGGACAGGTACGTTCCACAGCACACATGGTAATCAATAGGTACACGTTAACCTGCACAGAACCTTGTGAGATTGTGTTCACCCCATAGAATTGTCCTTATGAAAGCCACATTGCTCTCTATTGACCATTTAATATCATAGTAAATTATGTCGAAAGCAGTGGAGCTTTAAGGGCTATTGGCCTCTTGTTCATTTCCATGGTTGTCCATATTAATACATAAACCCCTTCCATTCTGTTGTGAAGATGTTGGTTTCCCCTCAAGCACCACCAAAACCTACAGCTACTCTTACGGAAAGCCAGCCCAACCAGAGACTTCATCCCAGGCCTCTGCCAAAAGCGACCAACTTGATAACAGACCTGGTATAATGGGAAACAATACAAATGGGAAATTAAGCACCTACGGTCGCTATAGTGTTCAGCAGACTGGAACATCCCCAAGGGGGAGGTATTTTTAAATCAAAGTGGCTTTGTTTAGATAGGAAAATGAATATATTTTTAACGAGTTGATCTGTTCATATTTGAATTTGAACAAGGAAAAGATAGTAGCTAACCCACAGTAGAGCTATAATTTTAGTGCTGTTGTATATCTCTTTATCGCCTACTGTTGCTCCCCCAATGTTGATGGTCAGGCAGAGATATCGCATATTCTCCCTGGTCACTCCCTAATTTTATCGTGCATAATACTTTTCTCAGTGACCTGTGAAGTGCCTTAGGTACTTCAGAGTATCATTCAATATATTCAGTGAAATACATGTAAAAAAAAATTGCAAAGATAATGATATTGAAATAGTCATCATTTCCAACAGATGGATTGTGCTCAAAATGGTACTTGGTTTGACTGCACACATTCGTTTTTGCACAGGTAAATTATACATCCTCCTATTAGTAAAGTACTGTGATGTAACATAAGTCTAAATGCACAGTTAACATTTATATATTTGTTTTGTTATGGTTAGTATTAACATGGACTGCACATGAGGCATCTTTGGTTTGGAAAACTAGATGGACAGTCGGATTAAACAAATCCCAGTAATGCAGTAATATTCATCTGCAAAAAATATCTGCCTTGGTAGGACATGTAATGTATGATTGATTGTATACAGATATGAGTTGCATGCACACACACACACACACACACACACACACACACACACACACACACACACACACACACACACACACACACACACACACATGTGAATATATTTATATATCAGGGCAAGAAAATAAATTTGTGCATATATTATCATAAGCCAGGAAGTGAAAAGATTCTTCCTGTATTTATCAGTGCCATCTGCATTTAGTTTGAGACCTTGCTGATAATCTGGATATTATTTTATTGATGTAAAACTTGTCTGTTTTGTGTAGTTATTCTGACTGGTAAGTGATTGTTAACCCTCACTTGACAACTTGATGTTAATAACTTGATATTTATGTTTTGCATTGTAAATGTTATTTTACAACCAAATGAATTTGATTTAGACATTCCCATTGTATGATACTTACATGTTATATATGTGGCTGTTGATAACCTCTTTTCAACATTCCCTAGTTTTTCACTACTTTTTGCTACAATGTCCATTGCTCCAAGGAAATTTTTCCAAATTTCTTGAATCATCACACGAATATAGCACACTATGGTATTGCAAATAACAGAAGTTGTTCTGAGTTTGTATGTTTAAAATTATGACTGTTATTGGTTTGTTTCATAGGCATGCCACACATTAACTCTCTCTCTTCTTGAGCATCATGTTTATCTTAGGGGAAGAATATCTGTCCTTTAATACAGTAAGACTTAACTCTATTTAATTCTTGCTTAAATGATTTGTTAAATGCATTAAGGTACATCATGTTCATTTGTCATATCTCAACAATTGATCTGAGGCAGAATTATTTTATCTTCGACTGTAAAGCTCTATGCGGTTGTTTTTATGGATAGAAATCCTTTATTTGATATCGAGGGAATGGCTCTTAAAGCTTATACTGTTTTGCATTATGGTGGTTTTCGTTCCGTTGTTTGGCTTGGTATGATATTGAATCAGATTTAACATCTTTATATTTAACGTAGCATTAGTAGAAATTGTTGTTTGTCTGATTAGCCATCTTGTTGATCTCTTCCTATTGTCAAAGAGGCTGTAGGATCCTACACGCTCTTTGCTGTTGTTACCATGGTGACCCATTATGGCCCCTGCAAGGTGTGTCATCTCTGAGTGATCTGTTACCTACATTACCTATATATTTATTGTGTTCATCACATAACTGTCCTGCAACTTGTTTGTTGTTGTTGTAAGTTTTGTTATTATGCCAAATAAATTTATCATTCACAATTATTTATTAACTTATTAAGACGCTTATGTTGTTGATGAAACATCTGTCAAAGATTCATAATCTTTTCACGTTATCATAATATGGCTTCAACCTAAGGGTTACATCTGAATACTGAAGGATTACTACAATAATGAGACTTGCTATTTGGTCACATTATATGAAAGGAAGTCTGACAATATGTATCTCTAATATAGGTGAGCATAATGCTGAATTCAACATGTTCAACAAGGGTGATAAAATTAACAATATATTTAATATGCTATGGTCAATATCATGATCATTCATGTAAATAATTATTATTGACCGATATCAGTGTAGGATATTCCTATAATATTTACACTCAAAAATAATTTACATATTGTACTCAACTAAAATAACCACCTATGATACAAAATATTTTACCAGAAACTGGTGGTAGGCTTTTGGTGGTAGTACTATTTTGTCCGGCATCGTGTATACTGGTGTGTCCTATTTGTTCAATTGTGTGTCTGCCATAGGGTTGGAGTACACGTTTGATGGGGTGGGTGATTGTGAGTTGGGTGGTCGGGTTTGTTGGCTTGTGTGGGTGAATAGTCCAGTGGTGGGTTGTAGACCTAGGTGGAGCGGATGGTTCGTGGACAAACATGTGTACAAGACTTGCGCAGTGCCTATGTGTACAAGAGTGTATCCAAGTATGTATCCGGTTCCATGTATGCATACCACAACCAGTCTTTCCTTGTATGCCAGTGTGTGTGTACAAGGTGGCTCTCTTTCTGTATCGATTTATATATGTGCGTCTGAAACTGGGGATTCCCTGTGGCAGTGTGGCTGTTGGCTAGCTAGTGCTGTATATATATATATGGCTGGCGGTGGTATATGCATGTGTGGTGCTGCTGCGCCCGCAAGACATTTGGGATTCCCTGTTGGCTATATATTTCATGAGCCTGTACAAAGCGCAGATCGGGCCAGAACCCTCTCCTAGGGTGTGTCCAGAACCGTCCCTGCTGCGCCAGAACCCCCACTCTCTATACTACTCTTCGTTTTCGTTGTACGTTGCTGCTTGTGTAGTTGCTTGGGTGGGGACTAGCCAGAGAAACAACACGAGTACAGTTCTTGTTGTTTATTGAAATTTAGCTTATAGCTTTTCTGAAATCTCGATCAGAATCTTAGTTAGATATTCTCGTCTCTTTGCTAGATAGCTCTCCCTGAAACCAGCGTGTTTCTAGCCCTTACATCGGGATTCCGGGCGTTGGATTCCGCCCCAAACCGCTCGATCAGCTGACATCTTATTGGTTCAGGTAAAGCCGGCCCGTTCCGCACAGGTTTTGACCCAACGTCCACATGGGGCGTGGCACTCTCCATGGCAGACATGTTTGACGCAATGCTAACATAACATCTCTGCAATAGTTCACGGAGCGCCTGCGATTTGATCCGGTTGTAACCTCTTACCGGGCGATAACAAGCAGCGCGCGTCAAACATAAACAAACAAGAATGGTCAACATGAATGGAGCTTATCGGGGAAGCTCGGAAGTAAGCCCTTCTGTGGGAAATAAAGCTGTGTTTACTGTCCACAAAGGCCGCATTTTGATGTCTTTAATTATGAACTTTCTTTACTTTATACGCTGCAGTTATTTAGGTTATATAACCAAGGCCCTGCAGTCACAAGTATTAAATTTTGGCAAATCTTATTCTAACATTAGCCGTTCAAGTTTGGCTGTGTGTCTTTTTATTTTTCCATAATACATGTGAACTCCCATCGGGGGGCAGAGGGGAGCAGCAAATCTGGGAGCAAATGGTATATCAGGCTTTTCCCATACCCGGTTGGTAGATTAGCAACAACGTTCCCCAAGAACAACTTCTACAAACACTCTCGCTGCTTGTCTGTCATTTCCAATTCCGGCGTGTAACTTTCTATTGCTTTTTTCAGTCGATTTTCGTTAACAGATTCGTCTTCACATCTGACTGCCGCCATTTTTAGAAACGCTTGACGGCCATGAAACGTCCTCGGAACTACTTTTTTTCGATAAATGCCTCATATTGGGCCTATAAAACGGTTTTCCATCACAAAATGATTATTATTATTCTAATAACACACAACAGAAAATGTTTTTGTAATATTTAAGAGATGACATTTCGTAATAATATTTCCTCGCGTAATGGCCCGAATTTGCCACAAAGCGATCAGAGTGTTGCAGAGGCGAATCCCAGCCTGCGCAGAAGCCGATGCGCAGGAGATCGGGGGCGTGGATTCGTAAGGTCACTGGCCACTGGGAATGGTACCAGCCAAGACTTCTTATCAGGGTCACACCCCCACAATATGGATGGAGGGTGACCCGGGCTAGCTCCGGTCGTAACGGTAACATGAATTTATACCCGGGCTAGCTCCGGTCGTAACGGTAACATGAATTTATACCGTTACGATACGACGGTTTTCGCGCTTCATTAAAGCACACGTTTTTGTCTTCACGGTTTTGGGTGCTCCATTACGCATCCAAAAAATAACAAATATCAAGAGCCTGTACAACAAACAATCTTCACGGTCCAAAATACTTACCCCAACTCGACGCTATTCTTCAAGAAATGCCATCGATACATCATTTCCGAAAAGTCTAGATACCATGATCGCCATTTTGAAAAAATATTGTGTCGCGTGATTTACCGCCGCCTCATTTGCATTGCCTTAGCATCCCGGGGGGGGGGGGGGGCACTTGGCCCTAACTCGGATAGGGGTGTGCCGCGGGACCTCGAAAACCCGTACCTGTTGTACAAGTTGAGAATGGCAAAAAGTATACCCCGTCGTACAAGGTATTATGCGAATGTATAAACCGTCGTACAAGACGAGAGGCCGAAAAAACATACCCGTCGCGCGGCACATGTATACTACTCTACCTTAGCATAGTCGTCATTCTGAGCATGCCCCCCCCCCCCTATAAATAATTACCATGGGAAAAAGGGATAAAATTGTCCGTATAACTTAGGGTATTTTGGTGTTTGGTAGTCTGTCATTCTGAGAAAGTAAGACGTCTACAGATGAGCTAGATTAATATCATAACATCCTCCCCAACCATACTTAAGTTGAACTTCCACCAAAGATCTTGCTATGATAAGATACCCGACTCGGACGTTTCTGTTGTTAAGCTCGCGACCAGCGCGCCACCTGGTTTCGTGGAAGCTAAAATGTAAACAAAAGCGCGTGGCTCAATGGTAAAAGATCGATCGGCGATAGTATGTACTAAAAAATAATAGTGTAGTCGACGTTACTTATAGTAAGATTTTGTCTTATAATCTGCAAGCTTAGAGGCAAATGATTGTTTAACATAATTGATAATATCATAGTGTCAAATTTGCGCTGTTTGGAAGAAGACAATGTAAAAGGCTTCTAATAACTTAACCTGTACTTACAGTAGCTGGATTTCGTGCGGTACCGGAAGATCGAGATACTAAGCGTCGGTTGAGATAAGTACCTTTGGAGCGATGGCATGTTTATTTACTAATCCCGCATTGTAATCAGTTGGATTTTTTTAGGTAGCTGTGTGTTGTTGTAATCGTTGATAATTAATTGGTCGACCCGATCAATGAGGGTATTTTATTTGTGTGGATGTCAGAGTGCAGTAGCATGAGGAGTTAAACTTCAATAGCCCAGTTCTTGTGTACAGGGGCCGTATTTTATATCTGGAGAAGATACTTATCTGGAGTGGTCGAATTTGAATCCAATCCAGTCATTTTAAAGCGTATGTAGGCTTAACTGGCAAGGGATTTGGATTGCTATCACTAACACTTAAGCTGCTATTTTGTCAGTTGACTGCAATTTGAATTCGTTCAACCGTCTGGTTTTAGCGTCTGAATTTGTTTAAAATGTGGGTGAAATCAAGCATAGTGTCAATGGCATGGTTGTGTGGCTGGTAAAATGGTGTATGATTGGAATAATGGAAGAGATAAATATGGTGTGTGAAATGATGGAACAAAAAAGGGATGATTATACGCACAATATGAATGTACATGTCCTGTTTTGGGGGTAAATAGTACATAGGTAATAATAACATGACATTGGTGGGAATAAATTCTAGGAAAGGAAAAAAATTTGCGAAGAATACTCTGAAAATGAATTGATATGAATAGCTAGACATAAATATTAGTCAAATATTAATCAGTTGATGGTTATAAATTGGTAAATGGGGTCACAAATCGGTAAATGGTGTCATAAATCAGCAATGCGCATCTACCGCACCAGAGACTTGGTGGCGCTGTTAACTTTGTCCTCAAAAATCCATTCTGATTGTCCGCCAGCAGACATGATGTTAAATTTTACTTTATTTGAAAATCGAGGAACCTTTGATCCAAGTAATTTTACTACTTCATGCGTCTTCCCATCCTTACGTACGGCTTGTGGCTTGCGGGAAGTTTTGGTTAAGGCGGTAGTTGGTGGGATGTTTTGTCGGGAGGAAGTATTTGCACTCGCAGGGGCAGTTTCGAAAGACTGTTTGTATGTTCGCCGTCGGGGAAGGAGACTTGGTGTATTGTCAGTTTGCTGTGGAGGGTGTTGAAGGGGTCGTGTGGACAATTCTTATTCTAGCTTTTCTTGCTTATGCGCGCTCTTCGTTATAGCAAAGTTACTCACTGCCTGTAGTTGCTGGAGTGGGGACTAGCCAGAGAAATAACCTGGAGTAGAGATGCTTATTTGGTTTATTAAATTTCAACAATGAAGTTCCCTGGTAATCTCGCGGTCTGAATCTTGTCCCTGACTAGTTCATCTCTTCGACTGACCCAGCTGTGGTCCTTATAAAGGGTCCCGCGGGTCTGCAACCCCCATATATTATCAGCAGGATACGCAGCCTAGCCTATCGTGTGGACCGGTCAAGGGTTTCCCGTGACCATTGACCGGTCCACACGATAGGTTAGGCTGGCATATCCTGCTGATAATAAATGGGGGTTGCAGGGGGGAAGTTTAGATAGAATAGCATTCTAACACAATGCTTGGGGTTGGCAAATTTGTCAGAATTTTGATCGACTGGAGGGCGTAGCCCTGCTCAGCGGGGCGCATCCTCAGGCACGTCCGAGTCCGAATCATCATTATTTGGTTAAAACTGTCACTGGGAAGGTCATCTTCTGATAAATCCCCAACCTCCTGAACATTCAAAGGATCCCAGTGTTGGTCCTTGCCCTTATGTGTCCCTTCTTCAAACGCATAACATTGACTGTCTTGTCCAAGTGCTTCCCGTCTGATAGGCATTTTAATTTAACTATGAACGGCCCATGGTAGTTCTTTTGGAGTTTCTTCTCCGTTTACCGGACGCGTATTTTCGGTTGAAAGACATAAACGGCGTCACCAGCCTCGATGGGGTTGTTTTTGGTCGTTTTGTCATACTGCTCTTTCATTTTGGTTTGTTGTTCGACTAGGTGCTGTTCTGCAAATTTGGAAACTTCCGCTTGTGTTTGCAGCATTTCGACAATGTGATCCTTGTATGTGTTAGGAGAATTGAAGGGATCTGGGAGATCCATATCCGCTGGTAACTCGGGCATTCTGCCAAATACCAACATACAACTTGAGTAGCCCAGCTTTTGATTGTCAGAAGTGTTGAGCGCAAATACTAATGACATTTGGTGCTGGTCCCAGTCTGTTGTTTAGGACTGACATAATTCCTTAGAAGATTTGATATAGAGCGCTGACAACGTTCCGTTTGACCTTGACTTTGAGCATGGTACGCCGAACTGAAACATTGTTTGATTTTGAAAAGGGAGCATAATTCCTGAAATGAAAGTGGAGCCATTATTGGAGAGAAGTCGCTTGGGTGCACCATACACACAGATGACTCTCTCGTAGAAACCCTTAGCAATCGATTTGGCTGTAATATCACAGTCGGCCATGCAATGACATAGCGACTGTATTGATCCGTGACACACACCATGTGCTCATTACCTAAGCGCGTTTTCGTTAATGGGCCGACCGTGTCGATTGTCATAGTGGAACGGTCCTGGGGTAGGCGTACCGATGATAAGTGGGGGCCGAATAGAGACATTGGAACCTTTAGATGCATTGCAGGACTTACATGTGTGAACATATTCATTTATTTCCCTAATCATTCCATCCAAGCATAACGCGGCTGCATGACTGAAATCTTTGGAGAAGCGCCCAGATGTCCGCCTACAGATGCATCGTGATGCATTTTGAGGAAGTGTTCCTTGAGGTTCTGAGGGATGACTAACTGTGCCATTGCTTTATTGGGCTTTGGTCCCTGTGATGTAAATATGTGATACTGGAGATCGTCAGCTATAAAATTGTTTTGCTCGAGTTTGAGCAGTACGTCTACCTCTTGTTTATTGGTGGGAACGGTGTCATATTTGAGGAGTCGTAAAAGTATGCTACTTTGGGGATCATGCCTCTCTCTGTTCGCGTCTTATCTGCTCTCGGCTTAAAGTGAGAGAGTTGAGTCCGCTTTTCAGTTACTTCCCATAGGGCTTCTGCTTCGTAATCATCCTCTGAATTTGAGAATAATGAAGCAAGCTTATAGTGATCATGAGGGAAGGCAGATAACTTTCCTGCTGTAGAGGAGGGAATAGTGCATACGGATTCGTGCGCGGTTTCGTCTTCAGATTCACCTGGCTGAGAGATAAGCAATGGGATTATGAATGGCACATGTGAAACTTCACCTGAAGTTTTGTGGTTAATCCTGTTGTCAGCTTGCTAATTACTTCAGGATGATGAATCGCTGATAACAGGTCGGGCTTGTCTGGTTGCAATTAAGGGGAGTTTGTTGTAAAGGGAAGCGGAGAAATAAGGTTGTTAATAACAGGGGCGACCCTGTCAAGATCGGGAAAACAAACAATGACGTCATCAGCATCGGTACGGATGATGTCATAGGGGCGTCGACTTAATGCGGCTGGTACAATGTTGTCTTTCCCTTTAATATGACTCACTTCAAATTGAATTTGCTGTATGAATGTGACCCATCTTGCTAGTCTACCCTGAGTCTGCTATAACCCTAATATCCATTTGAATGCTGAATAATCAGTATGTAACCGGAATTTATATATATATATATATATATATATATATATATATATATATATATATATATATATATATATATATATATATATATATATATATATATATATATATATATATATATATATATATATATATATATATATATATATATATATATATATATATACGGATACAGAGCTTTCACGCCCTCCGCCCCAGTTACAGTCAGTGATAGACGTATTGTGATTGTTGATGACGTACAGAAGTTCACCACCAGGAGGCAGCAATGCATAGTATTTACGGCAGACACTGTCAGCTTGTTCAATAAAGGCTGTTGTCAGTTTCATGTTGTCCTTGTACATTAGAATTCGTCCTGATAATGAAGGGCCCATCATTAGTGGATTAGCATAAAGAGTAGTGTATGACAACATCATACACTGCTTCAGTAACTTTTTCTCCAGGTCTTCTTCATCACCATCTGTGTCCACTTGGTCATCAATATAGTCACTTATTTCTGACCACGGCTGAGTTACAACCCAAGACACAAGAAACTCCACATTGAAAACCAATAACTCGAGTTTGTTCCGTACACTGTCGCTTTTAATGAGATCCAGGGCGTGTGGAAGCTCACTGATTTTTCTTCTGTTGTAACGGATGTGTTCAATATCTGCCAGTTCACCCTCGCTGCCGACGAAAACGCAAGGCTGATCGGGTACGAAGCGATCCCCATCACTTTCAGGAGAACTCAACTGCAACTTTTTCATTTGCTGGTTCGTATATTGGAAAGATTTCTTCTTTCCGTTGCTGAATGTGCCGAGGAAATAATCGACCAGATTCTCAACCATTGTTTCCTTTCCAAGCATGTGAGCTGAATTTGTTTGAAGGAAAGTAGCATTCGGCACTTTCAATGAACTGCCTGTGGTACCATGCAATCACCTTGGAACATCCACTATATATTCAGAAAACATAGGTTGGGGCGGGAAATCGCTCCAGTCGCATTTTGTGCAGAGTCGATTTTGTAAACGTATACCTTTAGCTGCCTCATTGTAATACTGGTAATTGATTTGTACTGTACATTCACTCGGGCATTACTCTGATTCCAAGATATTTTGTAGAGTCGTGTTTAGGGATAGGTTTATTGTTAATGTAAAAAGTAGTCTTTTGTTAGTTCCAAAGTGGACAGTTTTTTATTTTGAGGGGGAAAAGGAGACGCCCCATTTAGAGGCTCATTTTTGAATATTGAGGAGGTGATTTTGTAAAGATTTGGTGAGTTAGAAGAGGGGGCATTGGAGAGTGGGAAAGATTGCCTTTTAAAATATTAACTGTGCTCCAAAGTTGTTTGAGATTAGGAGAATTTAAAGATGAACATTTATCTTGCCAGTATTTAGCTTTTGTTTGCTTTAAAGTGTATTTGACTTTAGCAATTGATTTTTTGAGTTGAATTTTGTTATCAAGGGTTTTATTTTGATAATATTTATTATCACTCCACCAGGGATGGGATTGAGGTTGTTTACTTTTTTGTGGATTGAAAGGAATGAACAAGTGAGCTATGTCAATTTGAGTGTTGTAAAAAATTTCATATGAGGTAAGCGGATTTGTTGATAGAATTTCAGGGGTAATTTTTTGGTTACAGAGTTTTTGAAAAAGTGGCCAATTAGCTTTTTTAACGATCCATTTTGGTGATGGCGAGGAGGCGGGGGATGAGATTGAATGGTTATTGGTAATGGAGATGATAGAGTGATCACTTCCCATTGTATTGTGAGTGTTTTTAAAGAAGTATTTATGCGAAATATTTTGAGAAATGAGAATTAGATCAAGGATATTTGAACCATTATGGAAGTGAGTAGGAGAACTATCGTTGAGAAGAGTAATATTATTGTCTTGGATTATTTTAAAAAGGGAATTGCCTTTACTGTTTGGGAGGGGGTGATACCAAAAGGGGCGATGGGCATTAAAATCACCAACTATTATATTTCGAGGAAGATTGATCTGGGTCTAGGGAGTTCAGATTGTCATAAATGTTTGAGATATGATAAATTTGGTTTGAAATGTTAAATTGAATGGTTTGACGTTCTATTTTAGAAGTTAAATTAACAATTTTGTATGGAATGTTTTGATTGATTAGAATAGCTAGTCCTCCGTGATTTGCTGAAGTTCTGTCATTGCGAATGATATTATAATTTGTAATTTCTGGGTTGTGAATAGATTTAAGAAAAGTTTCTTGTAGGCTGATTAGTGTTGGCTTGGGATTTCGATTTTGGAGGAAATGAGAAAATTCAGGTTGTTGAGATTGAAGGCCTCTGCAATTCCAAGACCATATTGTGATATTTGATTGATGAGAGGAGTTCAAAGAGTGAGTTGAATTATTTGGGTCATGGGGAGTGGGGAATTTGGAGTTGAGAAGAGTGATGAGAAGTGATAATATCAGAAAGGATGAAAGGATGAGAGGGGCAGAATGGGAGATACAATGGGAAGCTTTCATCAGATTTATGAAGGTGGATGATTAAGATAATGTTGTAGTTGATTGGTAACGATAGAAATTTGGTTTATTGCTTGGATGAGGGTACTTGGGAGGATGTTGATATTGAGTAGTTCTTGGGCAAATGAAGAGAGAATATTGGCTTTTGAGTCGGGTGAAAGGTGCGATGAGAGGAGAGCTGTGGAGAGGTAAACGAAGTCAGATAATTTGATTGCTGGGGAGGATTGTGTTGGCTGAGATGGGGATGGAGTGGGAGTGGATCGGTAAATTGGAGCAGAGGAAAGAGTTGTAGTTTTGGGAGGTGTTGTGGAAGTAGTAGAGGGTATAGTAGGGTGAGGGGTAGATGATGGTTTGGTTGATTTAGATGAATGAGGGAGGTAGGAGGTTTGAGTTTTGGGGATAGGGGGTGATGTCGAAGTAGGGAGTGGAGAAGGTGGAGGGGGAGAAACATAAGATGGTTGAGGATGGGGAGTAGGGGAACAAAGGGATGCTGCTTGGGCGTATGAAATGTTTTTGGTGAATTTGATTTGATTGATTGATTGGGCTTTACTGAAAGAGCGACAGCCTTTATAGGCTGCGCTGTGAACCACAATTGGAACATTTTTTCTCTTTAGTTTGACATTGAATAAAGGGGTGGTGCTCTCCACAGCTTGGTCAAGAGGTGTTATTTGGACAGAAAGGGCCATATCCGTTGCATTCAAAACATCTGGTGGGTTTGGAAATGTAAAGTTTAACTTTGTGAAAGGAGTAGCCTATTTGTACTTTGGTGGGGAGGATAGGAGTAGAAAAAGTTAGTTCATCTGATTCTGTAGGTGTGATTTTTCCTAGTCTTCGGATATTGATCACATCAAAAGGTTTGAGTGCCAAAAGGAGATCACAATCTGGAATATCAGTAGTAATACTACTACATGAATGATGCCTTTAGTTTTAGTTTTTTTTGGTTGAAGAATTTTAGTGGTGTCGGGGATTTTTCCAAGAGAATGGTTGTTTTGCAAAAGGGTGGCTTGTGATTTTGAAACTATAAGCGTAATAGAGGAACCTGTTTTGGTGGTGATGAAATCTGGACCTATGATGTTGATGATCTCTTTTTGAACGATGATGGGGTTTATTTTGACTATGTTAAGTTTGTTGCTAAATATATTGACTTTTTCATTTGTTGTTGTTTATGAGGAAGTGAGGGAGATGATTCTTGGGGTCGTTTTCTTCGAAGGGGTTGTTGTTCCTCTGAGGACTCGTCCATTGAAATGTTGGGCGAGGACAAGCAAGAAGAATAGAGTTTGTGAGGGGAAGTTATAGTTAATGGGTTGTCAGAGCGAGGCTTTAGGTTGTTGAAGGATAAAGGGCTGTTCATGATATGGGTGATTGGGATGTATGGGAAAAAAATACTATTAGGTTTTTTTTTGTGGTGTATAATAACAGCTCTCTTTCCCATCCAAAGACGTTTAAGGCTTTATTTGGTACATGCTTTTCTACCTACTCAATATGCGACATGGTGTTTGATTAAGTTCACGCCTTAATCCTCAAGTAGGGTTAATAACCACTGAATGTTATATTTAGATGGTCGCTGCGGGTCTTTAGCAACCGGATGTAGAGCAGCTTCAATACACCATAAAAGGCAGTAGATATCTATGTTTTTTATGCTTATGATCACCTTCTTAAATGCCAGCGCACTCGGTAGTGGTAGGTAGGAATCACATTTTAACGGCTTATAATTAGCAATATCAATCCGTAGGGTAGTAACTGACTCAAACTCCCAGCAGGAACCTTTATTGGTCCACTTCTCCAACCTCTCTTGGATATTAGCATTGCTCTGGCACACCACATTGTTAATATCTTCCAGGGAAAGAACCGCCTCCTTATTACGCAATACAGGCTCATCGTCAGTGTGCTTCATGAGTCTTACCTGTTGGGCAAAATGACACTTGATCCCATAAAAGCGTCCACGCTCAGTCATAAGTGTTTTAATTTTATTTTCAACTTTTTCGAGATCTTCTTCAGATCGTTGATAGGGAGGTCTAACACCTTTAATGTTATAATATTCATCTCTTGCTTAACATGCTTAAATGAAGTGAGGCGTCGAAGTCTTAAGTGCTTTAATTTCAAGGGTTTCTTTAGATCGGGCATAGGAAGGTCTAAATCCTCGAATTTTAATATACGTGCTTTTTCACTTTTTATTATTTCGCGTGCACTTGCTACCTCTTTAGCCTCTTTTGAAGTCAATGGCTCAGCCGCTTTGTAGCACGAGGCCACGTCCACTACTGTGAGGGCATACTTGTAAGTCCGACGTTTCACATTGTCATGAGGAAGAAACAAGAGATTGGCTTGGTGAACCGCATTAAACTCAGACACATCAAATTGTAGTCCGGGAATGTGTTTCGGCATTGACAGGAGATTTGCTATATAACTTGCTTTGTTAGCCACCCCAAGGCAACTTCCTCAGAAACCCTTGCAGCTGTTGCAAGTTTCTTGATAGCTGTAATGCCTTTCAAATAGCCCTTTGGATTATAGCAGATGGTTTGCATGCAACGGTCTTGGTCCATAGTTACGTCATGCATATATGCTAATGAGTTTCCAAATGCGGTGCCTACTTTGCAAGCCAGTACGCGACCAGTCCAGTAGCAGCCATATCCAGGAAAATGAACGTCAGCTCACGGGTCTTTTGACCATCTGAGGGCACGTAAAAGTCTGAAAGCTGAGGCTAAGTTGCATGCTGCTTAGTGAATCAATGGATTAACCTGTAATCAGGTAGTACTCACGCATAGCCTCGTCAACATCCCTGAAAGTATGCTTGGCATGTCCCTGGCAGCAGAGTTGCTCATTGATGAAGTTTAGCAGCTCAGTTTGCTTCTTGGCCAACGCTGCCTGCGCAGACTGAAGCTTCTCAATTGGCATATCATGGCGTTTAAGTTCCGTGTCAACTTGGCTGCTTGGTAACTTAGAGAATAAGAAGTTGCTCCCAGAGAGCGCAAGGGCGTTGACAAGGGCACCTCCAACAAGTAGCGCAATCGAAGCCATTTCATTTTATTATATCAGATGGTTTTATCCCTTGTTTAACTAACATATCCCTAGTGGCTAAGGAAGCTGCAAGAGACCCAGTTACTATTCCCAAATCACGTAAATCAAATTCTAGCTTAGGAGTAGCACCACATATTATCATTTTAATAACTTTACCATACCCGATTGAAAATACTGTAATTACAGCCCAGTGGTATATTGCATTAATGAGTAATTTTACCGTCTGTTTCTACTGGACCTGACATTTTTGTTTATTCCGTAAAAAGTGGATCCTTTTAATTAACTTTCTTTTTTACTTGTGGTAGGTTGGGTTTCTGGTTGTACTTTAACGTTTTTCATGTTATATATTAAAACAGAAAAAATCGCTACTGAACCTACTGCTACACCTGTATACATTAACGGCTTTGTAATCGTCTGGTCCGCAAACGGTCTTTCAGGCTGAGGACATGGAGTCTGTGGTTGGCTTATGGCTTGGTCAGGTGGTTCTTCTTTTTATTATGCTGGCTTTTGCTTCTTCTAGTTGTCTTAGTAAATAATTTTTCTCGCCTCTGCTGACTTTCGTCCTGCTTGCACTTTAAGAGGGGTTTGAGTTACCTTCAATGTATGGCTAGCAGCAGGAGGGATTGGCATAGTAGGCAATGAAGACGGTACTTAAAGAGTTGAAGGCATTGCATCAGGTGTTAAAGTTTGATCATCCATTGTATATGTATTTATTTTTTGGTGTGTAAATAGAAGTCCACATCAGGGGTTGATCTGTTTTAATTAGTAATTTTATGTGTTTACGATTTGCTATGTGTTTTCTTAATTGTGCATCATTTTCACAGTCTTTAGTGTGAAATAAATCTACCCATCTTGTTTGCTCTCATACGTCTTTTGAAACCGAATTATACTTTTTAGTTAATACCCATGCACTTTGTTGAGCGTGTCTTCCAGTGAAAGTTAGTTCTGGCAATATTTGTTTTTCGTGCTATTTCTTTTTACAATCATCTAAAACGTATGAAGTGGGTGAGCCTTTAAATATATTATAAAAGTATTTCAATATATCGTTTACTTTATTTTCACCTGAGTTTACCACATATATATAAGAATCAGTCCATATCCACTTACGAGCTTGATACGTATCTTTGAATTCGATTGTAGGACATATGACTACAATTTGTTTGAATTGGTCCTTAAAAGGCCCCTCTAGTAAATCAAACATAAAAACAGTTTTCCACGTCCGGTTCTACCGCACATAATAGCTTAACCAGGTCCTTGTGGAAATTGAAACTTATCAGTATACCGCGTTGACGAATCTGCCATCTTTAATATTTTGTTGTGCATCCATTACGACATACATATAAACGTTCAATGCCCCGGCTGCCTCTGCTTTCTTACTGATTTGGATAGTTACCCCTTCTGATGCGTTTTCAACCTGTCTTTGTTATAATACTATTCTAGCTGAAGTTCCACGTGCCTCTCCTATTAATTATCAGCACGATATGGCCTGCGCTCATCCCATTGGTTAATGGCTAACGACCCTACACCCCACGTGGACTCGTTAGGCCAGATGCGCGGTCCAATAGCGTGGGTTGGTCAAAGGCCTCTGGGAAATCCATCTACTCTCGGGGGCACGATATAACCAGCCCGCGCTCATCATTTAAGAGGGGAGATTCTTCTAGTTAGAGACGAGATTCAGACCGAGATTCCAGGGAAGCTTCATTTGTTCAAACTTGAATAAACCCAATAAGCAACTCTACTCCTGGACTTATTCCTTTGGCTAGTCCCCACTCAGCAACAACAAGCAGCGAGTAACATTACAGCAACGAAGGGACATTGCAACAAGAAAAGCTAGAATATTAGGTATAACATCCTCCGTTACCATGAAGTTGGTGGTCATCATCGGCTCTCAAATCGAGCCATAGAGCGTATTTCGATTAGGCACTCGACAAGGCTTACATCGGCTAATTTTTTCATTGTCATAGCCACTGTTTGATCTTGATTTTTGTTCGATCCAATTTCTTTTCTTGCTTCTTGCCATAGTTGATATGATCGCATGCCTTGTGCGTATCACCTTATGCAAAGTAATACACAATATGCTTCACTATCGTTAATAGACATAACTTCATTACCAGATATTCTTATAGTTGTTTTCTTTATTGCAGCTCGGCCTATATTGTGTACTATACTGGCATTGTCATCAGTTGAATCAACGGAGATAGTGAAAGCCAATTTAACGCTTTTTGGTACGATAACGTCATCAGTGCCTAAATATGGGAACCTAACTAGTAGCTTTTGAAACAAGCTTAATAGATGACGTTCATAACGCCATAGAAGACATGGGTACACAGACAGATGGTCTGACATACCGAGAGCTTGTAGGGCTTGACAAGGCTATGCAGTCCCAGAGGGGTGAGCTGGTCCACAACCTATCTAAGATAACTGAGCTAGAACGGGAGATAAACCAGCGGGAAGCTAAAATGGCAAGTTTGGAAGAAGAAGGGAGTGGGGAAAGTCCGGCTTGGGGAGATTCCAAGTGAATGAGCTTGCTGAGGCTGCCCCTGCAAACCGTGAATGTCTGCGGACCCAAATAAACCGCATCAGGGAAACGATCAACAGACTTCTTAATGAGGACACAACACTAGCTGAGCATGTACTCACCCTGTTCCGGCAGCAAGGGGTTACAATCGCCTCCATCCTCTCTGTGATTGGATTGGCAATCTCGACCCTGGGACACAGTATACACCAGCAGTGCCAACACCAGCTTACAAGCCCGGTGTAAAGGAATGGATTAAAAAACTTATAAACTCCTTGACAAACGCCTAAAGGGTCTTGCCGGTAAGGCAGCAGCTGCCCTTCCAGGAATCATTGGGTCCATCGTATCATGGCTGCTAAAGTCAGCTACAAAGGTAGCTGGTTGGATGGTAGAACACGTATTAGCCGCAATCGTACCACTAGGGGGAGTTAACATATTGATACTCATTGACCCACTACATAGCAAGCCAAAGCACAACTAAGCCTATCGCGATTCCGCCAACAATTAGAGCAGTTTTCTCATCCTCGTGCGCCTGTAGAGTAGGTTTTGATACCTGCTGATGGATGAGGGAATGTCAACTGGTGAGTTGATAGCATTTTCAATATTAGCCTGAAACTGCTTTCGAGCGTCAAAGGATGTGCCTGTAACTAGTATTCCTGAGCGGGTCTGCACCTGAGCACCAAGAATAGCCCAAACATAGGTTTGAATACTGTCGTTAATCCGTGAGATACCTGGGGCTGTGAACCCCTCAGATTTTTGCAGTATTTAAGTACTCCAGGCAGTGCTTGCACCCGCAGTATCTTGCTTTATGTAACAACATGTAGCGAGCCACCCTGGAAAACAAAGCCGTCTGTTGGTTTGGTAAACACATGCCTTCCGGCTTCATACTATTTGGGGTTCCCATAATGAATAATTGACCGTACTACATGTGTCTCGGGGTCGGTAAAGTAGATCCTCCCAAGGTCCTGGTTTCTCATGGCAGAGTTCATGGTAGATTCTCTTGTCAAAGTTATTATCAATGGCTGACCATGTAGTGTCATCCAGTAACGCTACCCTCATTTCGTTCAGAAGTCTCCGAATGGTGTAGTACACGTGAAACCTATAAAGATCCCTTATTGGTGGGACTCCAGAGTTAAGGTGGTCCAACGCGGATACACCACAGCCAGAGATTGCGCACCATACAAAAAAATTTACCTGGTTCTGCCAGTATTGCATGTGGTTGGATCTCCAGCCAACTATAAGTTTATCGTCGCTTACGTTTGGCACCACGTTGTGCTTAAACAGGTTGGAGAACTCCACGTTGAATTCCTCTGTACTGTCCTCCACTTGCACCTGGACGAGGAGATGTGTCAGCTGCTCAGCTGCAACATGGGCCGGGTATAGCAGGCCTGGTTTGTATGTACCATTCCTATTAAATCTAAATGCTTGTGTATCCATTGTACTATATACCATGATCTGTCTAATGTTCAAAGCGGCGAGGCTGTGTCCCTGCAAAATCCTATTGACAACACTGCAGACGATCTATGTCTTGGCCTAAGGTCAATCACGTGTACTGTGGGTTGGTATAATCTCCAATCAAACGAGAGCATTGTATGGCGGTCAGGGACTGCAGGAGGAGGAAAAATTGACCCATTAAAACCCGGCCTTCTCGCCCTAGAGTCTACGGCCAGACAAGGTCTAAAAGTGGCGGTCCGAATCCGAATATTCATTAGACACCTTCGTTAATCTTCGTGGCAGACACGGTTTGACCAATCAACGCAAAGGTTGTGACCCAGATTGACCTTAGTAGCGCTCGTCCGGCTCATGAAACTGACTTATGATACGCACCCTCGGTTTTATGTGACGTCATGTACGTTGTTGTGGTCTGCGTCCAATGAGAACACACAGAATGTCATCTGGAATTAGGGGCCGTCTCGCGGGTTTTGGCGCCGTTTCTTCGCGCGGAATTTCGGTTTCGATTTTAACACCTGATGCAGATGCAGACGACGGTGATGGATATACTATTATAGCGATGGATGCGTGTTTTCGGGAGTTTGTCGATGTGAAGTGCGTCAACTGCAGCTTCATTTTTGATTTATCTAATTTGAAGAACTGCGTCAGACGTAGCCTTTTTCATGATATTCATCACGCTGAAAGTATTTTTACATTCTACGGACTTGGCGAAGTTGCAGACAGTGTTTTGGATAGTTGTCCAAGTGGACTATTCTTATGTCGCCAGTGCCACAGGGATTTCGATAAATTGTCAGCCCAGCAGAAGAAGTTGAGGGATTTGTCAAAGGCTCTGACCTCAGACAATTGTTTTTTCACTTCCCTCAAAAGGAAGAGAGAGACTGATGTGCCCCCCAACGATGTCAACACCAACGAAGCTACCTTGGATAGTCCAACAACACCTAAAAAAATCCAAAGAGGAGGGCCCTATTTTCAACCCCAACAAAACACCATTCTAGTAGCCCACGAGTGACAGTGAGTACTTATTAATCAAAGAAAATGAATGTTTAAGAATTATGTTATTGGAAAAAAGCAGTTTGTGTGATTTAAAAATCTCTATGTATTATCATTTTGTTATAGGTGAGAGTCACATACCAAACTTCAGGGTACAGAAGTACTCATCTACCAGCAAGATCATGTCTAAAGCAAGTTGTCAGGAAACTTGTACGCAAACGGTAAATCTTTTAGAAATTTAAATTCAAATGTGGATGAATGCCAATTATTGCCCCTATTTTTAGCTTTATTTAATTGTTGTTTTATTATTTAATATTGTATCCAGGTATAAGGCTGCTCTCAGAGAAGCTTTCCAGGACAAGCAAATGCGAACAGCTTTTCTTCAAATTGCATGTGAAGTTGCTCGGGCTGAGTGCAAAAAGGTCATTTCACCGCAATTCCAAAGCATGCTACGGAGTTCACTTCAAGCTTGCAGGTTCGATTTTGGAGAGGTCGTTCAAGAATTCCGAGATGGGGCACCACTCATGTATACAGTACTCAAAGCTGCTATGCCAACAGAGACGGATACCAAAAAGACTGTCGAAATTAAACTGGCCACTGTCATTTCCATCCTGTTGCATGCCAGCAATGTACGAATGAGTGCCTTTCAGAAGTACGTGGGCATGATATTGTACAGAGGAAATGCAAAAGACAAGGTATGGCTAAAAAATCATACAATTATATACCTTGTGGGATGTTGAAAGAGTCTAAACAGTTAAAATAGAAAATGCTAGTAAGATACAGTACCAAGTTATTGAAACTAAATAATAGACAGATAGATACTTTTTCTTATTAGAGCTTCAAAGCTAAATATTTCTACACGAGCAATTATATGAGATACTTTGATGTTACAGACTTTCAGACGGTTGAACGCCCTGGGCCTGACAGCATCTAAGGCTACTATACGAAGTAGGATTGATAACCTATCTCTATGACAAACCGGTCTGCGAATGGAGAAAGAATATGGAAACTTCAAAGCGGCTTAGGACAGGTAACCTATCTTATCCTTACACATGACTCTCAAAAAAGGTTACAATTTAGATAAGGTTAGCTCACATATATATTTTGCTCCTGTTTTTAGGAATCAGACCATTCATCTACCCTAACCAGAGCTGATCAGTTACATGTGGAGAGCACGGTTGGCCATGGGGCTTGCTCAGATAGTCCTCATGAGGGAGACTCTGGCTTTGATGAGCTTGGGTGCATGCATTTGAGTTACATCACAGCAGACAATCAGCCTTCACACAGCACTCCAATAAAGTCATGCCCAGAAACCTCGCTAGCACCACGCCCTAACCGAGAGTTCATAGACATCAGTGTCATCGACGGTGGGGCCGCAGCATTTGATGAAGTTCAGCTCTCAAAGCAAGTGAGTAGAGAGGTAATTCACCAATTTATAACCTTATATATATATATATATAGCACATGCATGTGTCCATTTATGCCAAATGACATTTTAATCATGTGCTTCGGTTGCAGCCTGTGATGTATGGACCTGTGCTCCCTGATCTTCAACCTGGCTTCCAAATAGTTTTTGACAACATCAACATTAGTAAAAAGGCTCATGCAAAATCCAACGGGAAAAACACTCATTTGGACTTGGTTCATGGCTATGCAATACTTGATGATATTAATGTAGAGCATATGGATGACTCAAAGCCAGTTGGAGACATAATGTCTCTTCCAAACTCAGCATTCATTTTGAGTGAGGAAGAGCACAGTGACATCAAGAAGCATTTGGCCATTCTGGTGCAAAGGTCCATGGTGCAATATATTCCTTTCTTCAAAGAAGAATATGCAGAATATGTAGTTCACCATATCTACCATCCCTACCAAGATCTCATGGCAAAGAAATCAACTGTGGTGAGTAGGAAGCTTGGTTAGAGTATTATGGATAAAGTTAAACCATTAATCACACATTTTGTGGGTGAATTAAAAGTAAAGTCGAAGGTGTAGTCAAGAAAGTGTATCCATAACACAACACATAAGAAATATACAGTCAATTCATTATTGCTGACAGGTACCGCTAGGGATATTGGAGAAGAACGAGGGAAAATCTGAAGAGATGATAGAAATACTGCAGCACTACCATCAGTATGTGCCCTCTGTGGATAACACTATTCTTTCAGTCCCCATTGGAGGAGATGGTTTGACTGTCCTTAATGGGCTAGGTGCTAAGGCTGCCAGGAGAGAAGGTGACAACCCACTTGATAGACTGGAAGGCCTTGTTCTTAAATCTGAGGACTGGCACAAGGACACTATCACTACTTTACAGGTACATAAGCCAACCCATTGTAACATAAGACATTATGTTAACAAGATTACCTGAGGATGCCTGTTTTTTATTTTAATGGTAACAGTACAATATCACCATGCCTTATGGTATTATTGAGAACATGATTTGCAATAACACTTTTGGAGATGTTGAACTGAGCAATTGTAAGAGCACCAGGGAGCCATTGTACATCAGAGGTTTACTGCTGAATAGTCAAAATCAGATGAAACATATATCCAATAGTGAAGTAATTAACAATGGTATGTTGCAGGATGTGTACAATCAATTTTACAATGACAGGAGTGCTCGTCAAAAAGGAACATTGTACCAAATCAAATGTCGATTTGATACAAGAAGGAATGTCCGACCAGATGTCAAGCAGGCTGTTGATGCTGACAGAGAACTTCTCGAGTTTGCCACTCACATTTACATATGTCTAGCTGTATTTTTCATTCTAGACATGGACTTCGATCGCCCTCCGAAACACATCCCTCTGCCGGAAAACCAGAAGGAATTTTTCCAGAAGGTATAATCATACATATATTAAGTAGAAGTTATCATACACTTACAAATACAACAGAGGGTGTGACTGTTTTGAATTGGTAAGATTGAACAACAAGGTTGATAACTGCACATGTACTGACTTTAATTATTCTTCTGTGTTCAGACTGCTGAACAAGTGGTGGACATGGTATTTGTGCCATACGAACAAATGCCTACAAAAGGTATGGGAAACCATGAGCAACAACCTAAACTGCCCCGAGTGCAGTGTCCATTTGCAGGTTGCAATAAAGACTTCGCGAAAGTTGGTATGCACCTGAGCAGGCACATGGAGCAGTGCCTGAACAGAGACGCTCCTGCTGGAGAGGTGAGGCCATCCCGAAAACCGTTTCCATGTGGCTTTCCAGACTGCCCAAAGACATTTATCCTTGATGAGAGGAACAGAATGAAGCACCGAGAAGCATGTCCATTTAGTGCTAGGACAACCACAGTACCCCATCCAAATGAGATAGTTCACTTACCCAAAGGCTCGACAGCTTGCAGTGATGGAGTAAGCCGGTATAGCCGGGCATTGTTGAGGGAAGGCCTCCTTGATTGGGCTAGGCATGATGCTGTCAGAGAGGGTGATGGACAACGCATAGTGTTGTACTGGAAAATGGACATGCTTAGTTTTTGTTCTCATAAGCACCCACGGTATGCGAAGATGGCCTTTATGCTTCAGGCCCAAACCAAAGTGTTTGTTCACCACGCTTGGCGTCAAAAATAAAACTGAACCGCACAGTTAACGTTCACGGCGGCCTGGGCAACAGGATTAGTCTGGATAAGTACATGGAAATACTTAATAGGGAGGTAAAACCGGAACTGGACCACAAAGGCGGAAACCTCACCTCAAGGACTATATCTCGAGTGCGAAAGTGTTTGAAGGTCTGCAAAGACATTGAAGACCACATAGACAAGACCATCGGCTTCTACTCTGGTGTTGGTAAGCACAAGGATGCAGATTACAGCAAACAACTACCAATATTGGTGGGGGAGCTGCAAGAAGAAAAGCTTTTTGATGAGATACATGGAAGGCTACACGGTTCATTTCCTGATATCCCTATAAATAACTATGGAAACATCAGCTATGACAAATTGAACAACTGGGTATCGGAGAGGAAAGTTGAGATGAGTCTGCTTCAGAAAAGCAACATGTTCAAATAGCTTAGGTTGCCAAATCTATGGACCCATAGCAGAGACACCTCAACACCTGCAGCCTAAGCAATATTCCCCATTCCCATGATTGACTGAACTGTTCATGAGATCCTATTGCTCAAGTTATGTTGCCTCTTCAGTATAACTCTGCATGTGTGGTTGAGGACTTGGTGTCTTTCTTTTATAACCTACCATTTTGTGTTTTCATGGCCATAAATGATTGCTGTTGTGCAGGTCTCAGGGTTTTGAAATGGTTTTATACATTGTTTTTATTAATGTCATTTCAATATTGTATGAGCAGGTGTGCTGTAGATTCCAATGTGATCTGTTGATTAATGAACATCAGACTCATCATTTGTATGACAATGACTTTGACCAAACGGTCCTTTAATGATATGAATAAATTATTCACAGGCATGGAGATCACTACATGGAGATCAAGTGTTTGAGAAAGAGTGTATATACATGTGCTTTTCAACTACTGCTGTGTCATTGTTCACTTAACAACTACACTGGCCCGCCTCCACACACAAATATATATATACATATATATATATATAGTATATATATATAGTATATATATATATATATATATATAATATATATATATATATATATACACACACATATATATATATATATATACACACACACATATATATATATATATATATATACATATATATATATATATATATATACACATATATACACATATATATATGCACACATATATATACATATGTATATATACATATGTATATATACATATATATAAATATACACATGTATAAAAATATATATATATATATATATATATATATATATATATACATATACAAAACCATTCCAGCCACCAGCAGAACATCCAAGCTAATACAAATCTAGCATGGTTGGGCACCAAACTACAAATGAGCTATGTAGGATCTACCAACAGTAAAGTTACATACTCCATTACTAAAAATTTTAAACATACAAGCACAGATAACATATCATGAAAAAGCACCTAGAAGAAAAGCTCATGCTTCCATTGTGGTTATATCAGACTAGAAATACTAACTTATCAATCAGAATCGGATGAAATACATGAGAGGTCAGGACATGTGAAAGGAAACACTTCAGAGATAAGTTCAAGAATAGTAATGGCAATGGAAAGATCAGACAGACCCGATTCTTCCATGACATCATCAACTGTCAGTATGTAAGGGCAATAAAAACCAATACAATTCAATAGATAGTCAAGACTTTTACCAACAGAGGTAACTACCTCAAAATACTCACTCAGATTTTCCCTTAAGATACTCAAACCCTCAGCAGTAACTTCCCTGTTAACTGTCTTGTTGGCTTTTCCAATTGAGAGGGCAGTATTTACTTTGGGTTTAAAATCCCAAGGCTTTGGCAGAGGGTTGTCACATGTTATTTCACAAATGTCGCAACACAGCGAAGGATTGGCACTTCTAGTGGAAGATTCTTGTGGCACACCATTAAGTTTGAAGTAGTCCAGGGCTAATTTTCTACGACATTCCTGTCCTTTCACAAGAGATAGCAGGGCTTTGGTGGTCGTTCTCAAGGACGTGGTCTGTGGTTGATGGTAAATCACAGAGAAGGTTTGCTTGCCATCCCTCCCTGCTCTCCCACTTTGCTGGATGTACGACTCCATTGAGCGTGGACAGCCGTAGTGGACGACTGCATGAACATCAGGAATGTCTACCCCCATTCCAAATGCTGAGGTAGCAAACACAATTCGTATTGTCGAAGCTACTTTGGGAAAGTCTTCCAATACATGTTTTTTGTTCAGTTCAGCTGTACCTCTATGGAACATTGCTAAGTGGCAGTTATCTACCGATGGCTCTGAATGACGGTAGGCTTTGCCACCCAGTGTGTCAAGGAACATGCCAAACAATTGTGCTACAGAAGAGACATTTCGGCAGTATACAACAGTTTTCGGCATGCTGCCCCCCATAATGCACAATTTGTTCAGGAGCCAGTTCAGGCAAGAAAAATCACCTACAGCATTCTTTTGAGCTGACACAAAGATGTTTGGGCGATCGGACGAGAGGTGAACTAACTGTGGATCCTTCATGGATAGCGTCTTCTCAACATCATCACGAATTTTTTGAGTGGATGTCGCTGTGAGGGCCATGAAGGGCACAGTGCCAGGCAAAATAGCTCGGATGTCTCCAATATACCGGTAGTCAGGTCTGAAGTCATCACCCCTGAAGTAAATAGAAATAAACAAAATCAAATCAAATCATCAAGCAACGACCTAGTTAAACTGCACTTGGGAACACATTTATTTAAGTGCATTAATGGGCAATAGTTGACAAGAACAATAAGTTTTGCCAATAGCTACTGTATTACACAATGTATTAAACATAGTTACTTCGAATCAACCAGTTGATAGGACTTGTTTGCCAGACATGATTTGGGTCAGCTTACATATTTGATTTATGTGGTCATATAAACATATAGTTATATAGTATTAAAGGGGAAGAACGTTTGCTGGAAGTAATACTTGGCTATTGTAAAACACATTTAAGCAAGGCCAAGTGTAACATTATACGAAATTAGGTACCTACCATTCGGAAATGCAGTGGGCTTCATCGACAATAACAGTTCTGATCTTATTCTTATAAATAGGGGTGTCAGCCGAACCTCGCCGCAGGCGGCCGCGCTTGTGCCTCAATGTTATTTCCAATTTTTTTCAACTTGCTCTAACTGGCATTTATATTTAAGAAACATAGACGAATGATACATCAAACGAGAGCTAACGTATTGAATTTCAATAATATTGCCTTACTTTTCGCATTTTACTCCGTTTGAGCCATAAAAAATGTGTGTTTGTGGAGCAATACGTTAAAATTCTTGGCGAGCATTTTTGACTTTTCGAGATTCACTCCGTTTCGAATTCTCTAAATCGGTTCGTATTCGTTACTCGTATCGTTTTTATAGTTTGGTAAATGACAAGATGACATTCTAATGTTCATGATCATATAAAATCTAAAAAAATTGGCCAAAGGGAAAATAATATTATTTACGTACGAAATGTTACGGTGTAAACAAATGTATTTGTTCCCCAATTTCATCAGATGGCCGCGACATATGTACACACTTTTGACAAATTTAAGTATGATGTTACAAATGGGTTAATTTTTTTTTCTTATTAAATGGACCGGAATTGTCGTATTTTGCACTTCAAAACGTTGTCCAATCATCTCATGCTCGCCGCGTGAGCCCGTATCAGGGTCAACCTTGCCTTCACTCAACACGGCTTCGCACTCTCGAAACCACCTCTGATCGTGCTCCGTTAAACAAAGTCGATTTTCGTTCATTTTATCAATCTGAGCCCTAGTATCCATCTATATACAGGGGTAATTCAAGTATTGGAATACTTCGTTCAAGTTTATTTTCTTATTAAATGGACCGGAATTGTCGTATTTTAGACTTTAAAATGTTCGATTTTGTCATGCCCGCGCCGGGAGCGGGAGAGCGTAATAGCATGCCTTCACCACTCAAGATCGCTTACGCGACTGATCGCTTGGGGTCATACAAAGTCGATTTTTGTTCATTTATCAATCTGAGCCCTAATATCCATCTATATACAGGCGTAATTTAAGTATAGTGGAATACTTTGGTCAAGTTTATTTTCTTATTAAATGGACCGGAATTGTCGTATTTTAGACTTTAAAATGTTCGATTTTGTCATGCCCGCGCCGGGAGAGCGTAAAGCTTGCCTTATCAGCATTATGTGATTTAAGAAAACATTCGATTCTTGAACTTAATATGAGTAGATGTTGAGCTGCCAGCAGTTACGGCGAGCGTTGCGCGAGCTGCTCGTCGCCAAGGGCACCACCCAGATTTAACACATCAAAGAGATTCTGTTAACCACGTTTTGTGTCAGATTCGTTCACGGAGTACATCCCGAGTATATCATGAGTTCACTCCAGCCTTATATAAGTTGCGTATTGCCACGTCAATATTCATAACCATTGCGGTTAAACAATTCGCATTAGAATCTCTCTCTGACAACTTTTTTTGCGTGAAGACGCGAGTGACCACTGACTTTAAACCATCACTGGTTTAATCGAACCATTTATCTCTCATCGTTACTTGACGCGGTGTGTATATATTTCACCAATCTTATAAAGGGTGTGACAAATAAGTTGTACTGCCCTAGTCTGGCCCTGAGGATTTTTATTGGTCTTGGTACCGCTAGGATATTTTATTTGCCTGTTTTTCGTCAAGACTTGCTATTGCTGATAACTATTGGACAATAGTTGATAAGCGTATTTTCGTTTGGGAATTGGTATGTATATCAAGGCAATAATAGATAAGTGGAAAGAGGAGGGGAGGGAGGCAACTTTCAGTTACCTCAAATCCCACCAGCCAGCGCTTGAGCCCTATAGCTGTAGCATTTTACGAAAGAGTCTGGGTCAAGTAATAGTCAATTAGAAAAAAAGTTATTGAGGTTTCAATTTCCATGGTACTGCTCGGTTTTGTGCCAGAATTCTACGGTAATTAATGGATAACAGACATTTTTCATGTCTTATATTTTGACTATCATAGTGAAATTATGTTTGGCAATTTCAGACAGGTGTCTGGTTGCAATAAATTAAGCCTTGTTTGGTAATTTCAGACAGGTGTCTGGTTACAATAGTATAAGCATTGTTTGTCAATTTAAGACAGGTATCTGGAAAAGTGAAAAGTGGCTGTCATCCTGTCAATTTTGGCTCAAAAACTGACAATTCCATGAAATTTAAATCCTCAATAACTGTTTTAATAATTGAATTAAAAAAATGAAACAGCTGAATCCTCTACATTGTATATTTCTTTTGGTATAATTTCACTATGATATTCTAGATATAAGACATAGAAAGTGGCTGTTATCCCTTACCATAGAATTCTGGCACAAAGCCGAGCAATTCCATGGAATTTGAAACCTCAATAACTTTTTTACTAATTGATTTTAAAAAATGAAACATAGCTTATTAGAATACTCTACATTGTACATTTCTTTTGGTATAATTTCACTATGATATTCTAGATATAAGACATAGAAAGTGGCTGTTATCCCTTACCGTGGAATTCTGGCACAAAACCGAGCAATTCCATGGAATTTGAAACCTCAATAACTTTTTTACTAATTGATTTAAAAAAAATGAAACATAGCTTATTAGAATCCTCTACATTGTACATTTTTTTTGGTATAATTTCACTATGATATTCAAAATATAAGACATGAAAAGTGTCTGTTATCCCTTACCGTAGAATTCTGGCACAAAACCGAGCAATCCCATGGAAATTGAAACCTCAGTAACTTTTTTTCTAATTGACTTTAAAAAATGAAACATACCTTTTAAGCATCCTCATGAGTATACCTATCGTCATTTATAATTTCAACAAGATCCAATGAATTTGAAAAAAATCACTGACAGCCCTACCGTAGCTAACAACGCATAGCAAAATGTTTTCCCCGCCCCGGTGGGCACATTCACGAAACAGTCACGACCCATCAAGCAGCAGAGTGCACAATCCTTTTGAAAGTCTTTCAGTACCACGCCATGCGACTTTTGCGCGTAATCGAGGGCTTCCGTTGGTGTCATTTCAATGTTAAGCAAGAAAATATACTTCTGTTCTGGTGAACAGAGGTGGGAAACGGAGCGTACCAAAACAAATATGGCGCCGAATCTTCGGAAAATGTGACGCTGACCAATGAGAGACAAGGACTCAAAGTACCCGAGAGAGAGCGAGAGACACGGCTTGTGATTGGAGCATCCCAAATCTGGGATGCCCGTCCAGTTCAATATATTATGGTCTCCCAGACCTGAAGGCGAGACTATTGAATATCAGTAACATGTAAACAGCGCCCGCAGCCATCAGGCTGGGGGACCTTGACTAGCGGTAGTCCCTGTACAAAGTGAAGGAGCATGTCACGATCCGATTTCCCGAATCGCGTTCCCTTTTTCAGTATCAGACTGTGGAATTCTTCGACAGTCATGTGCGCTGCTAGCGATAGTTGGTTAAACACATCCGCTTCAGCAAGTAGAGCAGGGTTGTCGTGGCTGGTTGGACATACCTGGCCTGAAAGGATTCTTCAATGGTCGACCAAGTCCTTTACGTTGTGAGTTGATTGTGTGGAACCACACAAGAGCCGGGCCCTGTAGATGAGGATGAAAAGCAGCCACTTTCCTGGCGTCGTTTTCCTGCCCCTGGAGCTGATGCAGAGTGCAATAGCTCTCAAAGTCCCGAAGGAATGTCTCACCATCTTCATTCGATAAGCCATTGAAAGATGTTATCGTCAACCTAGGCGAGCTGGCCATCTTCTCGAAGATTTGCTCGTCTCCGTCAAAAGACAATGGCAACGTCACGAAATCGGAGTGAGATGCCGATACCGACTTGGGCAGAGGAGTCGACGTTAGAAATGGCGGCGAGAGGACGAGAAGATCGGAACTAGAATTTCTGACAGCTGGAATCGTCAGATTTAACGGTACTTCCATCGACGATCGACTTTGAATTCTCCACCATGTTATGTACTACGATTGGGGTAAATAGTACAAGTCCGTTTTTGAGTAACAAGTCTCTTTATTTCCAATATCTCTCTCTCTGTCTCTCTCTCGTGCCTCGACTCTGCCTCGCACCTCAACCGTACCACAATACTTTGCTGGTCCTCCAGCCAATCACATATCGATACATATACATTAAATAACATACATCCAATCAGAGGATGCGAGGAGTAGGGTCCATCTCGGCTGATTGTGGCACACCCGCCTCAGCATTTTTACGATGGGTAATCCCAACTGACCGGATGTTATAGACATCAAATGCACACAGGCAACTACGCATGTCCAGATGGGTCAATTACAATTAAGGAAACATCAAAGGTACAACGATGGTCAGAAAGACGGGATGTGACATAGAACACATACAACGATGGCAACAGATAACAATAAAGACGCCCAGCCAAGATGAAACACTACATATTCAACCCAGGAATATGACAATATATACTTCTGACCCTTTGGCAGCTTATACTAGATTTTTGCTCACCAAAGGGCCCCTCGGACCCGACCCCCTAACGGGGCCGAGGGGCTAGTTTGTTGTCGATCTAGTGTGCCCATAGGCCAGGGTGTCTATGACTTTGATTTTCTAGACTTTGTTGGTCTTGATGGTGGCTTTACACCTGTAGATCGGCACATACAGTGTACAAAAGCCCGCGCAATTAAAATTATTCTATGTATTGAGGTGGGTCAATATCATTCACAGTCCGCTCAATGGTAAAGAAGCACCCAATGTTTGTCTGATACCTTCCAATGCTTCGTCTTTTCCACGTTGGATCAGTGCATTTTTTTCATCAATTGAAACAGTCTGGCGCGCTTTTATAGATCTAGCCTTTATTTCGCCCTTCATTTGTGTATTTTTTTGTGACCTCAGCTAAAACGAGTTTAAACTCATGATCCGAGATATTACCATCTTCAAGTGCTGTCGATACAATGTCAGTAATGATATTCAATTTGCTCTGCGCTACAATGTGGATCTGATCATGTTTTTTTCACCTTGAATGGTCAGTCGGTGACTCACGAATTTTCCAGCAATTCCAAGTAGCCCACAAGCGACTCCAGTAACGCCCAAGACTGTGGCAATAGGAATGGCAACTATTGTAGACATTATACCTACACCACTTGCGCCAAGACACATACCAACAGTAACTAACGCAGTGTCTACCGCATCCACCGAGTTCACTGCACGCCTATATTTCTTGTACATAGCACAATATTTTTCAATCTCTTTCTCAAGGTATTGCTTCTTGAGACTGATCTCATTCAACCAATAGGAGTGCCCTGGATTCTCATCAGGCAGCTGCGGATATAACGGTGCCGTCGGAATGGTTGGTTGTTGTTTCATACTGCTGCTTTATACTTAAGTCTACAGGTCAAGTTCAATTAGAAGTGAAGCTACAGACCAAGTCGCCCCTCTGTTTTGAGTGGTTGTATAAAAGTTAATAACGTTGCCATGTTCTAGCTGTAGAGACTGGTCTAAAGATATTACAACAGCCCGTTGGTCAGCAGGCTTACTTATTGCTACCACTTGGTTCGTTCCATTAATTATTAGCAGCATCTTTAAGGCGAAATGGGGTCTCCCAACTGAACGATTTTATTATCTCCCATTTCAAGGTCTCCAGTCATAGTACCGCCACTTTTATTCTTTTTTTGTGAGTCACCAATAGATACATAGGTCTTTGTGGCATATTCCGAGAGGTCGGCCCCCTGAACAGTGCTTGCCGGTTTTTGCCTAGGTCCATAAATAGTCGTTTTTATTGACATCTTGTAAATTCAAGAACAACGCTAATGTCGTGGTTATCTAATAGCCTTCCTTTATTATCGTGTAACTGAACCTTTAACTCATGCACTGTTCCGCTAGTAACACGCTTACAGACAGGATTAGTGATGTTCGTGGTTATAATATCACCCAAAGAGCCACCCTCTAAGCCAACAACTTCAAGAAGCGTAGTGGGCGCACCATCTAGCATGTTGCGTGTGGTGCTGACTTGATCAAGGTGAACATAAATTGTGCAGAACATGCTAAAGCTGATGGTCCGGACACCAGTGTAAGTACCTGAATAAATCCACCGCCTTCCGAGACCGTCATCAAGACCCAACATTGTTAACACTCCGTCTGATATACTCACAGTCCCATCAGGAATTTCGAGGGTAATAACCCCATTTACAGCATCAACTTCTAAACCAAGACCTAATAATGTAATTTGCTGCTGAAGAAGGCTGAAACTCCAGAAGCCGGGTTTTAATTGGATTCTTCCTCCTTTCCCAGCAGTTTCAGACCGCCATGCAATGTTCTCGTCTGTTTCGAGATTGTACCAGTCAATAGGATTTTGCAGGGACACAGCCTCGCCGCTTGGAACATTAGACAGAGTGTGACACATAGCACTATGAATAAACAAGCATTTAGTTTCAATACGAATAAAACGTACAAAACCGGTCCGGTCTACCCACTTCATATTGATCCTGAGGATCTGACACACCTTCTCATCCAGGTTAAGACTGGTAAAATTACAGATGTGCTTGGGGTGGAGTTCTCCAACCTGTTTGATAAATACTTGGTGCCAAACATAAGTGACGACAGCCTTGTAGTTGGCTGGAGAACCAACCACATGCAATACTGGCAGAACCAGGTAAACTTTGTTGTATGGTGTGCAACAAGGGGCTGCGGAGTTTCTGCCCTGGACCACCTCAAATCTGACTCCCCAGCACTAAGTAACCTCTACAGGTTCCACGTCTACTACACAATCCGGAGACTTTTAGACGAAATGAGAATAGCACTGCCGGATGACGCCACATGGTCGGCCACCAACAACACCTTTGACAAGAGAATCTACCACCAGCTCTGAGTTTTGGGTTGACGAAAACAGCGACTGGAGGATAAAGGGTGGTAACCAGGGCCTAGGGCGGGACTACTTCACCGACCCTGAAACACACGAGGTACGGGTGATCACTCATTATGGAAACACCCACCTGTATGAATCCGTTAGGCAAACCTTTGAGAAATCAACCGACGGCTTTGTTTTCCAGGGCGCAAGCCACATATTTATTTTATCAATCAAGACCAGGATGGAGCAAACACCGCCTGGAGTACTTACATCCTGAAAAAATCAGCGGGGTTCACCGCCCCAGGTATCACACGGATCAACGACAGCATTAGGACATATGTCTGGGCCATTCTTGGTGCTCAGGCGCAGACCGTTCAGAAATACTAGGTGTTGGCACGTCCTTTGATGCTCAAAAGCAATTTCAGGCCAACGTTGAGGATGCCATCAACTCCCCAGTGGACATTCCGTCATCCATCCGACCGTATCAGAGCGTCCTCCAGAATGCTTCCTCAAAGGTTGATTATGTGTTTGGAACGGGCCTTTACGTGGCTCCATCGGATATGAGCCTCACCATTGGAAACATTGTTGGGTACAACAATCTGATTACCATTGCAACTGAGGAACAGCAGATCGGCAGCAATACTCATGTAAACGCAGTTGCTGCTCTTCCAGACAGAGGAAGCTTTGACCCTCTGCCAGATACAGATATGGGAGTCCTCTCTCCAGGCCCGGCTCCTGTCGGCGTGGCCGAGACCAGTCTACGTGGGGCGCACTTAAGCAGCCATGATACGATGGAGCCAATGATTCCTGGAAGGGCAGCTGCTGCCTTACCAGCTAGGGCCTTCAGGACGTTTGCCAAGGAGTTCAGCTGTATTTTAAACCATTCCTTTACACCGGGCTTATCAGCTGGCGTTGGTGTTGGTGCCCGGGTTGCACTACTGCTGCCTCCACCCGTCAAAGCAACAATCAGGGTCGAGATTGCCAATCCAATCGTTGCGAGGATGGAGGCGATTGTTATGCCCTGCTCCCGGAACAGGGTGCGTACATGCTCAGCTAGCGTTGTGTCCTCGTTAAGAAGTCTGTTGATCGTTTCCCTCAACACAGGCACTACGAAGATCCTGCAGTTCAGCGAGATCATTTGCTTGGAATCTCCATGCTCAACTTTCACCCCTCCCATCCTCCTCCAAGCTCCCCCCTATAGTTGTTTGGAGAGGGGCCTCTGGGAGAGGGGCCTCTGGGAGTACCCCATCCTCTCTTCCAGCGTTCTCCACTGGGTTGTCAAACTCCATGCTTCTGTGTTAAAGATATACTTGTAGATAAGAAGTTCAACATGACAAGTACTTATGGACGCAAACTAAACCCACACCGCCAGATACGCAAACCGCTTGAGTAAAGGGGTGCGACAGTCTGTAGTTATTACAAACAATCTAAGCACTATTGATCAGAACCAACAACTGCTGGTTCGCTTCCCCATTCTAGGCGCAGACGACGCTGACCTCAACCGATGTTAACCGCAGCGTTGTGCAAAACCCGGATTGCGCTGCGGTTAAAAAAATGACAATCAAGATTTCTGGCAATGAGCTCATGTATATTGATGACAGCGATGTGTACCACTATTACCACGACTTGTGGCTGACCACACAGGAGAGACAGGGCCTCCATTACCAGGGCATTGACACATCAGATGACAGAAACACAACTAAGATACGAGTGGGGGCAGGAGACAAGGTTGAGACCGAGGAAGAGGACAAGGCCGTAGCCGATGTGTATAGTAACAGGTTCTACGTTCCGCTTGACTTTAAACTCCTCGAGAGCCACATGCCATTCTACCAGTGTGCGCTTGATGACAGACTGGAATACGAGCTCAAGTTCAAACACTACAAGCGCGTAATTCAGGTGACACCGACACCAGCTACAAAATTAATGGCTACCCAACCAGAGTTGGCCCGCATGATACGCACCCAGTACACAGGTCGACTCTCGATTCTGTATGACCGTGTGCTTCGTCACAGGAAGCTTGTATACAATAAAAGAGATACACTGTGGAACATCAACCGGCTCACAGCATGAACGGGATCCTATTGCTATTTGAAGACCCAGCCAATGCCTCATTCGCCAGGAAGACAGAGTCGTTCTACAATCCAAAGATAACAAAAGTTGAGGTGACCATTGAGGGCATCCACAATCAACTCTATGTCCAGGGCATGTGTGGCTACCAGCAGTGGGATGAGGTGAAGAAGGCCTTTGCAGTAACGAGTAAACGAGACCCCAGTGTAGCAATAGCTGTAAAAGACTTAGCATTGTCGGACGTTTCCCTAGGAGAGTACCTAACCAGTAAGTATGCTCTGTGGCTCGACTTAAGGACGAGTGATGACGACCAGCTGTATGGTAGTGGCAGGGCCGTGGAGAATGCGTCTGAGGGTGTCACCATACAGATCACAAAAAAAGCAGAGACGGCCGGTGGATTGAACGTCTATATGTATATTGTTATGGATGCACAGCTTAACATTAAAGATGGAAGGTTCGTCAGCATAGTCTACTAATAAGTTTTTGATGAAACCGAAAACTGAGTTTACATTTCCAGATGGTCCCTGTTCGGCAATTGTTTGTGGGCAGACAGGATGTGGGAAAACAGCATTCATCCTCGACCTACTTGAAGGGCCCTTCTTTGGTGTCTTTAAGCATATTGTAATCCTCTGCACTACCATACGTTTCAACGAGGCCTATCAGACTCGGTCATGGGTGTGGGATGATTCAGAGGTATACGTGGTTTACCCAGGGGAGCGGCTCCATGACCACTTGAGGGCTTTCTACCATTGTTTTAAGGGCAAGCCTACCCTTACATTATTGATGACTGTTCGGCAACAAAGGCCCTAACCAAGAAGAAATACATGTTATCCAAACTGGCTTTTAGCGGCCGCCATGCACAGCAAAATGTCTGGGTCCTCACCCAGAAATTCAACTCTGTGCTGAAGGACCTACGTGAGCAGACTCGCTGGATGGTGCTCTTTCACACCAAGGACCGTGACTCGTTGAAGACGCCTTACATGAGAATGATGTAATTCCAACAAGGGAGCAACGTGACGCAGTACGCCAGCTACTAGCAAAGACCAAGTACGCAAAACTGCTGCTGAAGACTGATCAACCTACTGCATATGCCGTAGATTGAGGTGATGTTGGCCCAGCCACTGCCTCAGTAACCAGTTTAGGTATCTTCATATGGGTAGTAGTGTCCTACCAACGCTGGGTTCAGCAATATGTTAGACTCTTGAAGTGCATACGTATATTCATGGATCCTGATACCATTATTGATCAACTCCTTGAACAGGACGTGGCTAGCCCGTCGACCACAAAGTCTGAGCGAGCGGAACCCAGTGCGGATATGTCTTTTAAGAAAGATAGGCTTGCCGCTGTTATAGCGGGGGGTCAGACCCGTGAATACCTTGGTGATCAACGCCTGTCATTGAACCAGGTTGAATCAATGTCTAATGAAGAGATTATAAAGCTGTATGGGAAATACGAGACTCGGCTAGGCGCTAGCATGACGCTCACTCTTGGTCAGTCAGTGCTGCAGCTATTCTCAAGTATTGCTTGTAAGTTTCTACCAATCCCTCCAGAAAACCAGCCAAAGTTTGTTACAGACCTCGAGTCTGACCCGTTTGTTGCACACGCACTAAGAACTGCCTCTGGTGAACTATATCACCGATATGGTATGTTACTAGCTCCCTTTACCGCGGCTTTAACAACTGATAAGCACTGTAATTTTGGTAAACAAATCATCCTCGAGACAGTGAATGATAGCGTGGAGGTGGATGTTAGCGTGGAGGTGGGAGATGATGGAGATACTACAGAATCTACTTAACTCTACTATAATACCGCTACAGTATATGTTTAACGCCGCTACAGTATATGTTTAACGCCGCTACAGGATATACCTAGTAAGAGCTGTCAATTGGAGATATATAATTAGTAAGTAATAGAGAACACGAATCAAGGGGCTGAAATAACGGCAGTGACCAGTGAGCAACCCGCTGCGGTACCAGGGCTGAGAAGTGAGCAACCCACAAAAAACGTTAAAAAAGTTGAGGCCAGACGAAAGGGTGCTGCAGCCCGAAAAGCCAATCAAACTAGACTTCTGAGAGAGCTGCGTGAGGCTAAGGCTGTGGTTATAGATGTCCCCTCTCCATCTATTTCCGGGGGAAGCATAGCTGAGAGAAAGCCTGAGAGAGGGAGAGAGGGGGACTGGGCTTGGCCAACATGGGCTTCGCCTTTGGTTGTCGGTGGCGTGGGGGTGTTTGCACTAGCATTGTATTGCTACAGGCACAAACTAGTAGCCTCACACCCTGTACCCGCGAGGGAACCAGCGAAGTCAGCTCCTCTGTACGCTCATTTAAAGGATCCGTTTTACATCGAATAATATGACAACACCAACTACTGATAGAAAAATGCTCGTCAACGCGCTGTACCACGGTACAGTTGTTTCCAGCATATCAATAGGTTATGCCAAGCTTGCTAAGATGGCTCTGGGTGGTGGGGTGCCACGTCTTGATTTCACCCCACGCGACCTGGCTATGGCTGTTGCCGATGTATCACTAGCTATGGCCACAAAGGATATGCTAATTAAACAAGGAATCTTACCAGTTGATATACTGAAGTAATGGCCACGATTGCGCTACTTGTTGGGGGTGCTCTTGTTAACGCCCTTGCATTCTCTGGCAGCAACTTTTTATTCTCTCAATTACGAAGCAGCCAAGTGGAAGGGGAATGGAAGCGTCATGATCTGGCAGTCGACATGGGTCAAGAAGCGAACTGAGCGTTTAGACTTTATCAATGAACAACTGCGCCGGCAGGTACACGCCGTGCAAACTTTTCGGGACGTGGACGCGGCTCTACAGGTAAGACCGTCGCCCCAGTGGGCTCTGAGCCAAAGCTTTCAGACTTCTACGATCCCTCCGATGGACAGAAGGGGCGGGAGGTGTCGTTCATAGTATTGGGTATGGCTGCGACTGGACAGGTTGCATACAGGCTTGCTAAATAGGTCATTTGGAGACATTGCATACAAAAGATCTACTATAGTCTTAAGGGCCGTTGGAAAGGCATTACAGCTATCAAGAATCTTGCAACAGAAGCGAGGGTTTCTGAGGAAGATGCCAGGGGGTGGCTAACAAAGCAAGCTATTTGGCAAATCTACTTGTCCCTAATGAGGTGCACCAAGCCGATCTCTTATTTCTTCCTCATGACGTTGTAAAGCACCGCACTTATAAGTATGCGTTAACGGTGGTGGATGTAGCCTCGCGCTACAAAGTGGCCAAGCCATTGACTACAAAAGAGGCTAAAAAGGTCGCAGGTGCACTCGAGAGGATGTACAAGCGAGGACCGCTGGGGTGGCCTAAACAACTTCAGGTCAACCACGGACGGGAGTTTATGGGAGCAGTGAATCAGCTGCTTGCAAAACACGGAGTATCAGTCAGGTGCGGCCGAGTGAATATCCATCGAGACCAGGGTATAGTAGAGCACTTTAACCAAACACTTGCTGAACGACTCTTTGGACACCAGTATGCGGTAGAGTTAAAGGATACTGGAAAACGACTGAGTGGGTTTCTTGACTGCAGGCTGTAGTCTCTGTGATAAATAATGAGGTGATACGCTTGACTGGAAAAAACCTAAAGATGCTATAAAAGCAAACCGAGTTGCACAAAAGCCCTCTTCAGTCGTACCAGGGCGCCCGCTGGGGGTCAAAGAGCAAAAGCTTCCCTCTGGTGTTGGCGTTCGCTTCCTCTACCAGCCTGGTGAGGTGGAGCTAAACCAGCGCCGGCGAGCCACTGACCCTGTGTGGTCACTCAATGTTTACCGGATTGGGCGCTCTGTCACTAAATCTGGCGAGCCTGTACTTTACTATTTGTTGGATGGACCCCTCCGTGGCTTTGTAAAGGAGGAGTTGCTTGTGGTGCCGTCCAATACCCAGTTGCCACCAGACGGTATTACCAATTAGACTAATAGAGATCTATATATATTACAATGGTAGTATATGACAATAGGTGCCCATGGATATTACTCGGGAAGAAAGACCCCGGTAATAGGCCCTGTACGCAAGAGCAAGAGTTTTGTGGATTACACAGATATAGGATAAAACATGGTGTCGTTAATCGTCTTTGTAAGGGTTGTCAGAAGGCTATAAAAAATAATAAGGTAGGATTGTGCATGGATTGTGGTTTTGATAAAGTCAACCACAGTCGTCTTCGTCGTGCCCAAAAAATTGCTTCACAACAGCCTGTAGCCGGGGACACTGACTCGCCAACCGGCGCCGCTGAACGGGGATTCCCCACTGTATGAAAATAGAAATCCTGTGGCGCTGTCAACAACATAGTTTACTGTATGGGTGGCTTGGCTAGGCTAGGTTGCCACAGCGATCATCGAAATATAATATTAAGCCGCTCTTAAGACTCTTAGAAGGAAAAGGCGTGGACTATCCAACGCCTATCTTGCAGATTGAGTAGGTAGAAAAAACATGCTAAAGTAGGCGGATTAAACGTCTTTGGCTGGGATGGGAAGGCTACTATCGTTCACTGCATTAGTAAACAGCCTGGTTCGCGTAGAAATCTCTGATTGAGGAGGATGGTAAGTTCCATTATACACGAATCAAAGATTTGAATCGCCTATGACCAGAGTAAGTACGAGCACCGCAAGTTCTTCTGCGAGCGATGTTTACATGGTTATACAACTGATAAACTGCTCGCTAAGCACAAGCCTATGTGTATGGGGATCGGGCAGACTGCAGTGCGAGTTGACATGCCTGAGGAAGGGGAGAATATATTCCAGAACTGGTAGAAACAGCTTGCTGCCCCCTTTGTTATCTATGCTGACTTCGAGGCGCTCACAGTGAAGCTTCCGGGTCCTGCGCTTAATCCTGGTAAGAGCAACACGCAAAGAACGCAGGAGCATGAATCATGTGCTTACGGTTATGTGGTTGTCAGGTGTGAAGGCAAGACACAACCTCCTGTGGTTTACAGAGGAAGCGATGCTGTTGAGAAATTCTTACAGGCTCTGCAGCAGGAGGAGCAAAAGATCAAAGCAGTTCTGTCAAAGCCTACTCCTATGCGGATGATTCTGAGGGACAAAAGGACACTCAAGGCTGCAACCCACTGTCATGTGTGCAAAAGAGAACTGGGCCATGACTCAGTCCGCGATCACTGCCATATAACTGGTATGTACAGAAGACCGGCCCATAACGTGTGTAACCTGAGACTTCGGCTGAGTTCCAAGACAACGGTTGTTCATGTAGTGTTCCATAACCTGCGGGGCTATGACTCCCATCTCTTGATGTAGGGTATAAGCAAAGTGGAGGGGAACATCAACTATATCCCAACAACATGGAGAAATATATTTCCCTCTCGCTTGGACAGTTGCGCTTCATTGATAGTGCACAGTTTCTCCTGGCCTCACTTGATAAGCTGGTGTCGGCTAACAATCCAGATGCCTTTGCTGTGACGGCGGAATATGAGCCAGATGAAACAAAGCGGTGGTTGCTGCTGCGCAAGGGAGTGTATCCCTACGAGTTCATGGATGGCTGGGATAAATTTAGTGCTCCGCTGCCAGCCATACATGAGTTCTACGGCAAGCTTTCCGAACAAAGAATATCTGCTGCAGACTCGAATACGCCCAAAAAGTCTGGAACATGTTTGGTTGTAAAAACATGGGTGATTACCATGACCTGTACCTGCAGACAGATGTATTGCTCTTGGCAGATGTGTTTGAAATATTCCGCAAAATATGCCTTAAGCAGTACGGCATAGATCCGGCTCACTACCAGTCCCGGTTTGTCGTGGGATGCTTCGCTTAAGAGTACTGGCGTGGAACTCGAGCTTCTAACCGACTATGACAAGCACCTCTTCATTGAGAAGGGGCTGCGCGGTGGGATAAGCATGGTGTCGCGCCGCCACGCTAAAGCCAACAAGCCATACGTGGAGGGCTTTGACCAGGACCAACCAACGAACTATATCCAGTACCTCGATGCCAACAACCTGTATGGGTGGGCGATAAGTCAACCTTTACCTGCTTCGGGTATTGAGTGGGTGTAGCGGCCTGAAAACCTAGAGATCCAGGACCATCCCGATGATGCTGAAGCAGGGTATATACTTGAGGTTGACTTGGAGTATCCTGCTGTGCTTCATGACGAACACAACGATTACCCCCTAACGCCGGAACGGCTTCTTGTGCAGAACGAATGGTTGTCAGACTACCAGAAGGATCTCCTAGGTGCATTGGGGAGCGCCGGAAATGGAGTTGAAAAGCTGGCTCCCAATTTGCGGAATAAGGAGAAGTATGTGGTACACTACAGGAACCTCAAGCTGTATCTGTCTTTGGGGATGAGACTTACCAAGATTCATCGTGCACTTGTCTTTGACCAGAGCCCCTGGGTGGAGCCTTACATTCGGATGAACACAGATCTGCGTAAAGTGGCTAACTCTGTGTTCGGCAAGTCATGGAGAATCTCCGGAGGTGAGTCGACGTTAAGATTGTACACTCATCGGAAAAAGAAAAAATACGTAGGCTTGTGGCCAGCCCCGCATATGCTCAACATAAAGTGTTTGACGATGATCTGGCTGCCCTGCATATGCATAAAAGCCACTTGGTCTTAAACCGTCCAGTGTATGTGGGCATGTGCGTTCTAGATCTTTCAAAGCATTTGATGTATGACTTTTATCACAATACCATGAAGCCTAGATACGGCAACAACCTTGGTCTGTTGTACACGGATACGGATTCGCTGCTTGTGGAGATATGCACGCCTGACGTGTATGCTGACATGAAGGATGATGGGCATCTCTTTGACACTAGCAACTATGATCCCTCCCACAGCCTGTACAGTGACACGAATAAGAAGGTTCTGGGGTAGATGAAGGATGAGTGCGCTGGTGTGCCCATCAAGGAGTATGTTGGTCTACGCCCAAAGATGTACTCGATGTTGATGTCGAGCCGGGATGAGATTAAAAGGGCAAAGGGCGTGAACAAGGTGGTGGTCAAGAAGCATCTACGGCATGTTCAGTACGTGGAGTCACTGTTCACCCGAAAGCAGTTTCGCCACGTAATGAACATGCTGCGTAGTGATGCTCACAAAATATACGGGCTCCACGTCAACAAGGTGTCTCTCTCCCCCTTTGACTCAAAGCGGTGGATAGCTGAGAATGGTGTAGACACCCTGGCCTACGGGCACACTAGATCGACAACAAACTAGCCCCTCGGTCCCGTTTGGGGCCCATGGGTGAGCAAAAATCTTGCATAAGCTGCCAAAGGGTCAGAAGTATATATAGTAGGGAAACTGCGCCAGTACCTCTATTATATATACTACTAACCAAGCGGTAGGGATAAGTAAGCCTGCTGACCAACGAGCTGTTGTAATATCTTTAGACCAACCTTTACAGCTGGAATAAGACAATGTTATTAACTTTTATACAACCACTCCAAACAGAACGGCGGCTGTAGTATCACTCCTAATTGAACTTGACTTGTAAACTAATTTTGACAGAGTTGGGCCCGACGCGCCTTTCTCTTGAGTGAGGCTCGCTTAGGGTGAGCAGGGATAAAAAAAACATAGGTTGGGGCGGTGAACACCTCCAAGCCGCATTTTGTGGTGGGGGCCGAGGCATCATACCTGTTACTGAGATAGTTTGCCTTTGTTTGTCAATGCCATCCCACCTTGTTCACATTAAGTTGTACATAATTACCTGTAATTTTCATGTAACACTTGTTATGGTAACAACATTATCGTATGTTTGTATATGTATATCCACATCTTTTGCTATTTAGGTCGTTATCAATTTATAATTTTTTTTCCTGAGTTATGTAACCTAGCCGTAGGCAGTTATTTCATCTCACACGCTTATCTAATACCAATATATTACTTATGATAAATAACCATCACTCTTATCTTTTAACTGTATTTTATCTGTTATCCGTGCCTTAGTTATCTTCATCCAGGAATTATAAACCTTTTATACAGGTATCACGTGACCTTGTGTATTCTTTAATATCTTTTACTTTTAAAGTTTATTCGTAATAAAAATTTATGTTTACCAAATCTGTGTTGGTTACTCGGCTCCCACACAAAATCTAAATCCTGTATAAGCTATTATAAGGAGTGTAGTGTAGAACCCCCACACTCAAGACTACCAAGATAGTAGCTAACCCACAGTAGAGCTATAATTTTAGTGCTGTTGTGTGAAGTAACGCGATACAATCCACTCCTCTGCTTGCATTGAGTTGATGAAATTAAACAAATCCCAGTAATGCAGTAATATTCATCTGCAAAAATATCTGCTTTGGACATGTAATGTTTGACTGATTGTATAAAACTATGAGTTGCATGCCCACACACACACGCACACGATAAAAAATATTTGTGCATAAGTTATTATAAGCCAGGAAGTGGAAAGATTCTTCTTGTATCTATCAGTGTCATCTGCATTTAATTTGTGACCACGCTGATAATCCGGATATTATATTATTCATGTAACACTTAAATAATGTATATATTTATAGGAATAATCAACGAGGTGTTTGAGAAAACAAGAAAGTTTATTGAACTTGTGTGTAAATGGCAGAAACAGATTGTTTCTGATATGACAACAGAAAATGCAACAGTTAACAAAATGATTTTTGAAAGGCAAAGATATGACTCAAAATCGGAAAGGAAATGACACAAGTTCAATGACTAGTTTTAAAAAGAAACTGAAGGTTAGGTGTTACATAAATTGAGGTAAGTAGATATGACCTAATTTAATTCAAACAATGTAAAACAAGTGAACAACAAGTGTTTACAAACAGAAAATGAACAAATATATATTTACACAATAAACATGTAGGTAAAGGAGAGGCTTAACTATTAGGATGCCCTCATAGAGCATGTGATGCTTAACTGTAGGCTCTACTTTTTTTCTATACTTTTTGCTACAATAGCAATGTCCATTGCTCCGAGGAAATTTTTCCTAATTTCTTGAATCATCCAACGAATATTGCACACTTCGGTATTGCAAATAACAGAAATTATTCTGAGTTTGTATGTTAAAAATTATAACTGTTATTGGTTTGTGTTATAGGCATGCCACATATATTAACTCTCTCTTTTCTTGAGCATCATGTTAACTTTGGTGAAGAATTTCTGTCCTTTAATACAGTAAGACTTAATTCTATTTAAGTTGAATGTTTAATTCTTGCTTAAATGATTTGCTAAATGCACTAAGGTACATTGTTTTCATTTGGCAGTGGATATCTCAACAATTGACCTGACGCAGAATAATTTTATCTTTGACTGTAAAGCTCTATGCCGTTGTTTTTATGGCTAGAAATCCTTTATTTGATATTGGGAATGGCTCTTGAAGGTTATACTGTTGTGCATTATGATGGTTTTCGTTCACAATTCCTACACTACCTGTTGCTCTCGAACCATTTTGTTGATCTGCACAATTGTTTGGAAACCATTATTCCATGGGCCAAATTTGTTAATATCAACGTCTGCAAATGTTAAATTTTGTATTCATATCCATATTCCGTTGTTTGGCTTGGTATGATATATTGAATCAGATTTAACATATTTATATTTAACTTAGCATTAGTAGAAATTGTTGTTTGTTTGATTAGCCATCTTGTTGATCTATTCCTATTGTCATGCTCTTTGCTGTTTATACCATGGTAACCTATTATGGCCCCCTTAACCTGCAAGGTGTGTCATCTCTGAGTGTTCCGTTACCTTATATTACCTATATATTTATTGTTCATCCCATAATTGTCCTGCAACTTCTTTGTTGTTTGTTGATGTTGTAAGTTTTGTTATTATGCAAAATCAATTTATCATTCATAATTATTTATTGATTTATTTGGACGCTTATGTTGTTGATGAAAGATCTGTTAAAGATTCATAATCTTTTCAAGGTATCACAATATGGCTTCAACCTCATCACCTAAGTGGCGTTTGCATCTGGATACTGGAGGATTACTGCAATAATGAGACTCGCTATTTGGTCATATTATGAGAATAGAAGTCTGGCAAAATATATCTTTAATAAATACAAGCATAAAACTCAGATCACCAGGGATGATAAAATTAACAACATATTTAATACACTATGATCAGTATTATGATCATTCATGTAGGATATTTCAGAAATAATTGCCATATTGTACAAAATTAAAAAATAACCACCTTTGATACGAAATATATTTGACCAAGGCAAAAGCAGCCCGGCTTCAATTACATTCTTGAATCATTAACACAGAGCTAATAATACAATATCGAAAATATAGCGGTTGGAACAATGGTGTGCTTCATATTGACTTGTGTTGAATATAGTAAGCATTAGTAATATATACGCAATTAATAAAAGTACGTTGCCTTTATCACATTTTTGTACTAAGATAATCCATTTGCATGGTAACAGAAAGCAACATTTGTAAGAAAATTCATCAAAGATCATTGCAATGGAATGGTTCATATTGCAATATAAAGCCAGAAAGGAAGATTAATATCAATATCGTGATGTTTGATGTTTCCCACGAGTGTAATATTGAAAATTACTTTATGCCTGATCACAAATGTAATGCATCAGAGTGAGTGATTATATCCAAAACTCATTAATTTGTTCACTTGTGGTTACATCATTGCAAAGAACATAACTCGGATGACATCATCAGAACTTCAGCTTCAACACAAGAATCTTTCATTAATCGCTCTTTAATTCCAGACGATGGCTTGGAATGAATGCCTAGGTCATCTTCGTCGGAGGTCAAATCATCCAGCATCCCTGCTGTGAGTTTGCTGTAGTTGCGACTCATGACACGACGTCTGTTGGTGACATCCATATCGATGACAGAGCCTGCTTCATCGAAGTCGATATCTAGTTCGTCATCGGACGACATAGCTCTAGCTATTTCCTCTGTTAATCCCTTCACCTGAAACACAAAAGACCCAGCATACAATTGATTGGTTTCCCTTATCGATTATTTGTATGTGCATACACACACACCCATACACACTCATATATATAAATATATAAATATATATATATATATATATATATATATATATATATATATATATATATATATATATATATATATATATATATATATATATATATATATATATATATATATTTAAATATATATACATATATATGTAAATATATATATACATATATATGCCATTCCTATCATATTAAAAAGAGTCATTAACCTCTTCCTTGGCCAAGCCTGGGTTGACCTTGCGGACAAACTTGATTCTTTCAGTGTGTTCATCCTCGTCCGGATCTCCAATGATGAGAACAAACACACGCCTGTCTTCGGTTCCCATCACGACATACCAGCCATTACAGGAGATTGATACACATGTCACCTGGACGCTCATCGTGTACCAAGCAAGCACCGCTTTGTTGGACATGCGGATGAGGAACACTTCTTTCTGGTTCACGATATACACCATGTATTGACCATCAGGACTCAGACACACATCCCCAAGGTTTTTATCTACTGCTCTGCTGAGCGTGAATGCTTTACTTCCCAAATCAAATAGGTGCAGTGATGTATCACATGTCATGGCTATGCAGTCTTGCGTAGTTGCCATACTCTTGATATATCCCTTCCCTATGGGAACAGGGACATCTATGACCGCGCACGTTCCTTTTATATCAAAAACTTTCAAGCTGCTTCGTCCATCACGTTCTACAACCAGCGCTGCTAAACCAGTCTCCTGTACATATTTCATGGCCCTGACTACGCATTTATCAATGGGATCACTCCCGTCGCTCAGACCTTCATTAAATATATCTCGTCCTTTCAGGAAGTCCACGGCATGCAAAACTACATCATCACCACGTTTCCCAACTGCAATTATCTTCCCATCAATTGTTACCTCGACTAAATCGTAGACAATATCTGAAATATCTCTTGTGTGAGAATTTATGATAAATTTCTCTTCATTTGCCTGGAAGATATCAAGCAAAAACCAGGATCCATTGCTGGAAACAGCAATGGCTTTGCCTCCATCTAAGGTCGGTTTGATGCAAATTAATGAACCAGCCTTGTCCTTTGGTAAACATCCATGACAGATGATAGGTGAGGGTAGTTTTTCAACCTGTCCCATCAGAGCACCTTTCAGCACGAGAGTAATGTCCCACACCAACACATCCCCTAACACATTCACAGCCACCAGTTTGTAAACGGGTTGCTCCTTCCATTTATGGACAATACAAGCGGACACAAATCCGATCGCTCGTGAGGGCTTCATTTCGCAAAGTAGTTTCCCCGTTACGATATTCCAAACTGACAGAGTGCTTATGGGACTCCTGAAAACATGAAACAATTACCCACTTACAGAAAACCAAGCTTCCATTAACTGAAAACAGTGTTTATAGTTGAAATATCACCCTGGGGCTCCAGTGACAATGGCGAAACAGTTGGCATCTTCCATGAATGTGAAGGTGTCGATTTTCTGAATGGATTCCCTTGTTCTGTCAAACGATGGGATCATCTTGGAATTTTTGGATTTTTCCATATTCCAGAATTTCAGGGAACCATCCTCTGCAGAAGACATGAATAGGGCACCTACACACAAAACAAAGGGAATCTTAATAACTGAAATTGAGCTACCTACTCTGTTGTAACATTATGCTCTTATAGTGATAAACTGGGAGAGAAAAAATGGCAGTGGTGATATTTTGCTGATTAACTGCATTGTGATAACATAACCGGGACGTCACGAAATCACTTGCTCTGTTGTAACTTTCATACCTTCGTCCACGGGAAGAAGCTTGGTTATAGGTCTTGAATGCGCTTCTAAGGTGACAATCAGCTTTGCTCGTAAACCAACATCATGGTTCAAGCCAAATACATCAACAGTTCCTCCAGCATATGCATACAGCAGGGTCATGTTATTGGACATACCGAATTTATCATAGCGTTTCTTAATTCGTAACACCACTTTGGATTCTCGAGCAGCATCCTCTTCCCTCTCTTCGATTTGTAAAATAATCAATTGAGTTTCGAAAGCAGCGACCAGGATGGTTTTGTCATCGTCTCCGGATTGCATTGTCATGTAGTGAGGAAAAAATCCATCTGTATCTGGTATGTCTACTTGGACTGGCATCAGAGGCTTCTTTGCTGTGGATTGCTTTGATAACTTGTCGTCACCATCATCTGACTCCTTTGAGGAGTTGTCGTGATTATCATCATCATCATCTGACGAGTCATCCGTATCTAAGTCATCAACGTCAGTGTCCAGTAGGAAGAGTTCCCCATCAGTTGTAGCTAGGGCTGTTCCAGTTGAGTGCATTTCACCATCAATCGGATGATAATCTGTGTGACAAAATATATTAAGCTGTCCTGATTCGGTCTTCAATGGAACAAATCTTTTGTAAAATTTCCCAGTCTCTTCGTCGTATTTCAATATTTCATATCCAGAAGAGCCTTCCCATGCAACAAGAATACGCTCATCCTCCAGCGGAAATAGAAACTGTGCCCCAGACGATCCTTCATACTTCGATGACATGGATCCATCAGTGCTCTTGAGATAAACAAGGTTATTGCTCCCTTTGCTCCAGATAAGCAACAGGCCTTCTAGAGGATATATCCCACTTATGTTATAATTTTCAAAAGCTGGATCCAAGTCAAGATGAGCTTCATACAGAAGGTGTCCTTCAGTCGACTCGAATGCATAGACCCATGGTTTCTCGCGCAGCGTTGCAATAACGGCGCATTGATCGATACCACCATAGGGAAATGTACACACCTTGTGAAAAACCTCATGGTGAGGTACGCTTCTTGGCCTTACATCAGCCATGACCTGTCCCATCTGCATGTTGATAATAACCACTTTATCAGAGACGGATACAAAGATTTCACCTCCTCCGCCCCAGTTACAATCAGTGATAGACGTATTGTGATTGTTGATGACGTACAGAAGTTCACCACCTGGGGTATCCAAGTTCATATGAGGAGGCAGCAATGCACAGTATTTACGGCAGACACTGTCAGCTTGTTCAATAAAGGCTGTTGCCAGTTTCATGTTGTCCTTGTACATTAGAATTCGTCCTGATAATGAAGGGCCCATCATTAGTGGATTAGCATAAAGAGTAGTGTATGACAACAGCATACACTGCTTCAGTAACTCTTTCTCCAGGTCTTCTTCATCACCATCTGTGTCAACTTGTTCTTCAATGTAGTCACTTATTTCTGACCACGGCTGAGTTGCAACCCAAGACATAAGAAACTCCACATTGAAAACCAATAACTCGAGTTTGTTCCGTACACTGTCGCTTTTAATGAGATCCAGGGCGTGTGGAAGCTCACTGATTTTTCTTCTGTTGTAACGGATGTGTTCAATATCTGCCAGTTCACCCTCGCTGCCGACGAAAACGCAAGGCTGATCGGGTACGAAGCGATCCCCATCACTTTCAGGAGAACTCAACTGCAACTTTTTCATTTGCTGGTTCGTATATTGGAAAGATTTCTTCTTTCCGTTGCTGAATGTGCCGAGGAAATAATCGACCAGATTCTGAACCATTGTTTCCTTGCTTTTCTCAGTAAATACTGTTTCGCTATTATTTCCTTTCCAAGCATGTGAGCTGAATTTGTTTGAAGGAAAGTAGCGTTCGGCACTTTCAATGAACTGCCTGTGGTACCATGCCATCACCTTGGCGCCATCAGTTTCCCTATCCACTATATACTCAGAAATATCAGCGCGGATTCGAGACCACAAGATTGATGGAAGGCGTCTTGTTGGGGGGACATGAAACTGAAACACATCATTCAGGACATCATCATCCAGTGACAATATGTCTTCCATTTCCGTCTCTGTAAGGCCATTCTTGGACGCTGTCAAATACCCAAATGCTCGTGACACCAATAAATCTCCATGCTTCTGCTCAAGTTTCACAAACAGCTGCTTTATAGATTGCTTAATGGAACCAGGTAAATCTGTGATTGATATTTGGTAGGACTTCCACTGAACGACGGAATCAAAGATAAGTTTCAGAAACAGAGGTCGAACATCATGTCGTATCGCCTGTTTCAGAATCGGCATCTGATCTTCGGTAATCTGTCGCTGGGCTTGTTTAAGCCACAGTTGAACTATTGCCAGACTATCTTCTGGTTTCAAAGATCCCACAATAATGTAGTTCTCCTCTTTGATATCAGTTGATCTCAAATTGTCCAAAATAGAATGTTCCATTGGTAAAGTGGAGAGCACCAACTTGACATTTGACGGCAGCTTTATGGGAAGCCATTTTATGTTATGAGCATTGTTTGCAGCGGCTAGCTGATCCAACGAATCAAGATACACAACTAATCGATGCTGCGTAGGAATGGCATCCAGGATATCCAGGAAAAAGTCCTTCAAATCGGAGAACTGTAATGGAACTTTAGCAAAGTCATCACTAAGGGGAAAGTTCCTATATATCTGTTCACATATACTGGTTAAGGTTGTTGATATAGATGAGGTATCTGGTGTGGTACCAAGAAACCGTAACACTATCGCAAGGTCAGGGTCATTGCCGAGCCAATCGGGTGTCTGCAAACAATGCATAATGTCATAAAGCGGAAGAGAATGTAAAGTTGCTTTGTATTTTAATGAAACTCGGCAATTATTTACGTTAAGAAATGTGAAGGGAGGATTTTTTTGCAAAAAAAGCATATAAAAACATATACAACTGTGATTCCTAATTATTCCTGATGGTCAGAAATCCGCAATGAATACATCAGACATGAGATATAATCATAGCTGATCGGGCATGCGACTTTTCATTAGGTTCGAGGGTGTGAAAATGTGTCCCCTCAAATTTCGGGAAACTGGGCCCATCCCTTAGACAAACAATAAAATATCCTTTATTTCAAAAGCAACCTACCAATTGAGCAGCCTTAGCCATGAGGGAGGTCTTGCCACATCCCGATTCTCCATGAACAACAAGAGGCTGCTGCGATTCCGATAGCACATACGCCTCGATGGTATCAAGGATATCCTTCCTGCCAAAAAATCGCTCGCATTTGTTGGCACTTTGATGCGCGTGCTCAAGAATTTCCACATAAAGTTTATCTGTGGTCAATTCTCGAGACTTCTTCACTCCTTGGATGGTCAGCTTCATGATGGCATTCTCGAACGTCCTGCAGAATTCCTCGAGGTAAGCTGCATGGGTAACAGTATTTACGCCATCCTCATCACTCCATGGAATAGTGAATTTGAATTGGTTGTCTTTGGATAAATGATCTTTGATCTTGACATCGCAGAGTTGTTGCAAAAGTGTTTGAGCCTCGGCGTCCACATCGCCACTGTCTGTTAGGTCAATGAATCTTTTGGCCTTCATGTGTTTCAGGTTGATATTCTCTAGTGTCCTCATGAAGCATAAACAATGGGCATCTGGGGATTTGTCCTTGAGTAACCCAAGTAGCACTTCTTCGTCCGTCACTGAAACACCATTAACACCCAAACTGTTCATGATTATCAACATTTGTAAAGAAAATAGAAAATGAAGGATAAAAAAACACTTTTCGGTTCATACAATTTCTTAACAGGAAATACCCCATTTGACATATGGAAAAAAAAAGCCTTACTAGGCATTAATTTAGAAATAGATGTAATGATCAGCACATTCAGCATTCTAAAAAAGGAGGGAAGGATATATTACTCAATTTCTTGTATTTAATCACCCCCATAGACATATAGTTTAACAGCTATATATATATATATATATATATATATATATATATATATATATATATATATATATATATATATATATATATAAAACATATATATATATATATATATATATATATATATATATATATATATATATATATATATATATATATATAATATATATATATTATATATTTACAATGCCAATTATTTGACTTAATATTCCTTAATAGCTGTTGAACTAAAACATGAAGAAATAGATGTAATGATCGGCACATTCAGCATTCTAAAAAAGGAGGGAAGGATATATTACTCAATATATATATATATATTAGAATGTACATTATATATTGACATGCCAATATTCCTTAATAGCTGTTGAACTAAAACATGAAAAACCCTAAAATTAGGCATGAAACTGGTATGTGTTATACTTATAGCTCTCACCAGACTCAACATATTTATGCCTCGTTTCCAAAGTCATGGTTCCTTGGTCAAGGCATGTTTGGGACGCTTTCCTCAGAGTCCTGGCCAGAACAGGCTCTGCTTCTTTCCACAACTTGGAGCCTGAATCTCCTCCACCCATGGAAGAGACTGGCTGAAGAACATAGTGAGGGGGAACGGCATTTTCATCCTGTTGATACCACTTTTCAAGCACAAGGAGGTCATTGGGTGGCACAACTTCATCCTGTTTGTTTCCTGGCTTTAAGGCACTCAGAAGTAGGTTCATCTCCTCAGAATCAATCCTGGCCGGAAGGGGTCGACTTCCGTATCTTTGACCCAAAAATGTCTGAAAATGTCCCATGTATTCAGACGTCATCACGTCGTGTAACATTAAACATACGAAAATAGTAGTCTGTGGTAGATCTAGTAAAGTATCACGTTAGATTATTGAGACCTGGATTGCATAACAAAGGACATGGGTAGGGAATAATTTAGCTTCGTAAAAAGAACTGGAGTTGGTGATTTTGAATGAAACTGACCACAAAAGTTGGGCCAATAGAGAGACGTTGACACATTTGGATTTCACGCATACAAAGATCGCTAGAGCTGTGGTCAATGACAGCATCATGCCGCACTCCCCATCGCATGTCTACGACCTACAACATGGATTGAATTCTTCTTTATATTGAATACTTTATTCCAGACTGGTCTGTAAATACATATATAAATACAGAGGACCATATTTATGCATTTAACATAACAAAACTAAGTACATTAATATTCAACAATTCAGCAACTATGAGATATATTTCACACGCGTATTCGTGACCTACAATACAAAATGCTAGACCTTAACTTTTCTAACCTACAAGTGAAACGGCGAATGAAAGCACAACAGCTTGCAACCTCCATAAATGCACACACAGTACTGTTATACTTGGATAATCCCAGCTCTAGCTTGAAAATCTTACAATAAGCTGTGTATAACTTGTTAATTGACACTTACTTATAGTACCACCAAATACATATTCTATTCCATTATATAATGGTGAACAGAATGACTTAAATAGTTTTAGCTGAACATCAGTACTACTTTGCGTGTAAGCATGTTTCCCTGAGCTTACAGTTGTCTACATTGTCTGGCAATGTCAGCATCACCACTGAGATAAGAACTAAGGACATTATTTGATTGAGTTCACATATTGCAATACCTCCCTATGCGAAGATACACTGGGAAGAGTGACATTCTTCATCAGATTAAGTGCATGACTGCACTTTACTTAGAATTATCAGTGCTGCCATAATACTAGAGCAAGGTTAAAATGTGTGTGCATGCGTGTGCGTGTGCCTGTGTGTGTGTGTGTGTGTGTGTGTGTGTGTGTGTGTGTGTGTGTGTGTGTGTGTGTGTGTGTGTGTGTGTGTGTGTGTGTGTGTGTGTGTGTGTGTGTGTGTGTGTGTGTGTGTGTGTGTGTACGAGGGAGCAACACAGCGATAGTGACAGAGGAAAATAGAAACTGAATAACAATACTGAATAACAATACAATTCTCAAACTGCTCAGTATTCCTTACTTGGAATTCCAAGTCAAATTTGTCCCTTAAGTACGCTTTCAGCTTGGGAAATGTGTTTTTAATCAGAGCATTCCTCTCCACGGACATATCTGCACAATAACACATGTTCAAGGCGTATATCAGCAGTTCTACACTTTAGGGGTATTCAGTTACTGACAAATTGACCGATTCAAGGGTAAATGAGGTGGGATTTCATCAATCAGTTAAGACAGTAAACATAGCTTGGTATATCCAACAACAGTATATAGATATGCAAGTATACCTTAGTACACCATATGAGGGGAGCGTCATGAACTTTCAAATGTGCACAGGGTTAAGCGGAAGTATATTTTTTTTAAAACCAGCCTTAAAACTAAGCGTAACTAACACCAACGATAGAATAACATGGCACCATGAAACATAGCAGAGAAAACGCCAGTTAACCAAGTTGGGTTGGGGGGGGATTTCCGTCAATACGTATCAAAGGTTAGAATTTAAAAAAATAGCTGGTAAGCCGTACTTCAATTCAGACAAATAAAGTACTGTCCTTAAGTATTCCTTGATTCTCTCACCAGTAAATGTTGAGCTGAGGAAGACTCGTACAACTTTAGATCTCGCAGGAGGCAGGTTGTTGAGGCGTCCACTCATTATATACCTAACACAATCGTCCTGACTTGCACGAACGGAATCCTCGTGACTCTGTAACACGTCCACAAAATAGAAATGTTAACACAGCCTATTATAAATGATGAGATTATCCCAAGCTATCATAATTCAAATGGGTCAGCTTACTGCAAAATTTTGACATAATGTAATACATGAGGAGGCTTCTGTCCTGGCTCAGATTTCAAATTGGCAGGTGACTAATATTTCTGCCTCCAGTAGCAGTTCCCATGTCTCACGGTAGGCAGGGGCGTAGCTAGCTCCGGTGTAACGGTAACATGAATTTATACCGTTACGAAGAGTTAGTCAAACACAGTCGGCGATATCTCGTTTGGACTATATCTCGCGAAGGGCTATATTTCGCACCTAGAAAATAACATATATCAAGAGCCTTTACAAAAAATAGACCTTTCGCTCCAAAAAACTTACCACCACTCGACGCTATTCTTCAATGAATGCCATCGATAGTTCGTTTCCGAACAAATCGCGATACGAAGTCTGCCATTTTGGAAACTATTAATTCTCGCGATTTCCCGCATTGCCTTAGCATCCCATGTGGGGGGCACTTACCCTAACTTGGATAGGAGTGTGCCGCGGGACCTCGAAATCCCGTACCCGTTGAACTCGTTGAGAATGAGAAAAAGTATACTCCATCGTACAAGGTATTATGCGATTGTCTAACCCGTCGTAAAAGTCGAGATGTCGAAAAAACCACCCCCTTCGTGCGGCACATGTATACTATATCCTTACACTTAAGTGTCCCCCCCCCCCGGGCTTAGCATTAGACTTCGTCATTCTGCGCATGGGCAATGCATGTGGTCTTGAACTTGTAAACAAACATGTTGCTGTGTTTCTGACTTTTTACCGCTTCCCAAATTGATCGAACTATAAAAAATTACCATGTATGAAATCCCCCGACGAAAAGGGATAAAATCGTCCGTAAAACATCATTGCATTCTATAACTCCATCACTTGTGTATGTTTTGTGCTTGGTAGTTGTCTGAATCGATCTAAAAATATTCGCATTGCGTTGTTTCGAAAAACGGTAAGACGTCTACGCAGACGTCTTGTAGGGCTAGGGCGTAGCTTCCTATAGGCTGCGGCCTACACATTTCCCCAGAAAGTCGAAAAAATAAAGAAAAAGCGCCCACCACGCATCCTTTGAAATGTTTAAAAGACGGAACTTTACAATACGCGGCCGGCCCGAACTTTACAATATGCGGGCTCCAGTCGTTCGCACTCATCCTTGAGGTATAAAGACTATAAACCATTCCATACGTGTAGATTCCGACAAATCAATGACTGTCTGTTCTTGGCAAATCTTGTTTCTGGTGTTACATTTCCCCAACCCCCTACCCCCCCCCCCCCCCCCCCCCCCCCCACCCCCCAGAATTAGGCCTACACGGTCGCGCTCTCAGCATGTGCTCGCTTATCCGGTGTCCCCTTTCTCAAGTTGTCTTCGTTTGGGAAGAAATGATTAGAACATTTCCCTTCACCCCTTGCACCCCTGCTTTCATTCTATCCCAACTAGTTGCGTACGGTCTCATCCATAGGGATTTGTATTGGCCGGTAGGCCGCTATCTTCTGTGTATACATAGAATATAGCGGCCTGCCGGTCAAAGCAATTCTCTGTGGTATCATCGCACTGTTATGGCTAAATACTTAGCCAGCATTGCTGTTATCATGTTAAGGTTATCATGGTATGTAATGATTGACAATTATTGCACTAAGATGTCACTCATGCTTGGCAGATTACCAATTAAAGACGTTTTTTTTCTGATAAAAAGTAACCCATAAATGTTATGTGAACATGTTGATAATAAAAGGCAGAGAGATTGATGAGGTAGATTAATTTAGGTAAGTAAAATATACATTGTTACCCAATTTTAAAGAAATCCCATGGAGTTAAACATAAATTGATTTTCAATGACTAACCTCTGAACGCTTCCAAATAGCTGAAGGTTGGAATTTCTGTGAGATAAGTTCACCATATTTTGTTTGAGATTCATTTTGTCCAACCAACGATTCATCAGATGTTGATTCTAGTTCCATGAAGTCGTTAAGTTCATCCCCCAAAAAAATTTCAGAATTCTCACGCGTTGCCATTGATAATTCTAACCTGGAACGTCCCAAAACAGTACAATATAAATAAATTAATCAGACATATCAAGATAGAACTTGTATATTGGATTCAATATAGGTAAAAGGTACATAAATGAATATCATAAGACACTTAACAGAATATTCATGGACAAAGGCAAATTGACTGGCAGGGTCTATGTTAACTATTTTGCTTACGAAAGATGGCGAGCAATGATTCGCGTAGATGCTATCGGAATAGAGGTGACAATTAGCGTTGGCGTGGACTAGGCAAAGCACTCCCCTCTGGTGTTTTGATTATCTGATGCCACTTTACAGCGCGGATATGAGAGAGCGAAAGTAATCAGCGCGTACGCTGTCAGAGGCGAAGTTTCTTTGCCTAGCTACGGACCGGTGCGCCCTTTCGCAGCACCGTATATATCTTTCGTGGACTACGGTAAACCAGGTGATTCAAAGAGGTCTATGTCCGAGAAGCAGACCAGTATCCCGGGGGGTGGGGGGGGGAGGGGGGTGGGGAGGCGGCACTTGGCCTTATTCTGGATAGGGGTGTGCCGCGGGACCTCGAAAACCCGTACCCGTCGTACAAGGTCAAAATGGCCAAAAGCATACCCCGTCGTACAAGGTATTATGCGAATATATAACCCGTCGTACAGATTGAAGGTGAAAAACATACCCCGTCGTACAAGTATGAGGCCAAAAAACCCGTCGTACAAGTCGAGAGGCCGAAAAAACATACCCCGTCGCGCGGCACATATATACTACCTCTATACACTTAAGTGCACCCCCGGGACCAGTATACAGTGCTCCTAGAAACAATGAAAAACGGGTTATTAATACAATGACTTACTCTGTTTCTTCCTCCATGATTATTTACAAAGCACATATCCCTGAAACGCACTCCGGTTCGGTTGTATGAATGAGCTGGCGACACAAAGCTACGACTTCAAGCTGGACGGCATCGGTCGTCAAGGCATCGACCGGTTTGTTTGTTTACACCAGGAGACCATGCAATAGCCGTGAGCTAAGACACTGGATGGGGGTGAGGGTGTAATAAGAGTCGTCAAACACACACCTTCTCACACACACACATACCTGTGTGCGTAACTAAGTCTGGTCTTGATTATTCTGGGTTCCAACAAATGCTAAATAACGCTAAATAATCTCGCAAGTGAGGCACGTAGGTAAAGAAACTCCGCCTCTGACAGCGCCACGCTATTTACTACTTTCGATCTCTCATATCCGCGCTAAGGTGGGATCAGATCATCAAAACACCAGGTACGAGTAACTTGCCTTGAGAGGCACGCAGAAAGTGAAACTCAAATATTGTTATTAGAGAACCCTGCCTTCAAAAGTGAATGCTCGGTCCTCGTGGAATTATTAATGTATGGTTCCAGGGCCTTACTAACTTGCACCCATCTGAATTGAGTTTGTAAGTAACCGCAACTGCAGTGACGAGTTTAAACACATCAGACTTGTTGAGGCCCTGAAGGTTTCACCTAAACATTACCGGAGAGCCTGTTTATTTCATGGACAATGGGGGATCCATACCAGGTATACGATTGGGTCGGGTTTTTGTAGCCCAACAAAACAACATCGGATTGATAACCTTGAGCACAAACTCCCAAACTTGATTCAAAAGAGCTAGGTTTGTGTGTGTGTGTGTGTGTGTGTGTGTGTGTGTGTGTGTGAGTGTGTGGAATAATAGTCGGGGGAGGGGGCACTTAAGTATATAGAGGTAGTATACATGTGTCGGGGTAGGTTTTTTTTCGGCCTCCCGACGGGTTTTGTTGACCTCATAATTGTAGGATGGGGTATGCTCTTGCCATTTTTACCTTGTATGATGGGTACAGGTTTTTGAGATCCCGGGACATACCCCTACGCAGGACGAGGCCAAGTGCCCCCTCCAGACTGCGGGAATCAATAAGTGTTATCTTTTTTTTAATGTCAATGTGATGTTGAATACATATCGCCCTTCAAAGTAGATGTTTCCAAAAGATAATCATTGACAAAATGACACATACACTTTAATAATAAAATTCAGAAAGAAAAAGTTCGCTTGCGAAGAACATTGTCTGCGCATGCGCGCAGAAACCGATCTTGTCGTTCAAAATAAACATGAACTTTTCAGAATTTGTGTGGCCGGATTAAATCGCCTTTGACGAAATCTCACAAGTAAACTAACTCAACTTGTATATATAACGCTATCAACTGATAAAGAACAGCAAAGATTTTCAAATATAAACGGCACTAACACATTCATCGACAGTGTCAGTGGAGGTATGGGCGATTCGACAGTGACAAATTGGTTATATTGTTGCAGCCTACCTAGTAGTAGTATTTACCCGGTTTACCACGTGAATGCAGGTTGGTCTGTTGGTTAGGTACAACACGGAACACCGCTCTGCAGATTTAGCGGCCGATAATTAGTCTAAGTTCTAGGTAAAACTAGCTCTTGTGAAACCAAGTACGGGATATGCTGCTGCACTTCCTCTTAACCTGTTAACAGTGGTTAACAAGGTAATAAAACCTTGTGTTGGTCTGTTGGGCTGGGTAGAACGATTGTGTCCCGTGTTAAATCAACCCCCCACCCCCACAAACCACGCAATATGGAGAAGATTAAAGTTGCAATCATTGGAGCTGGTGCAAGTGGACTGTCGGCGATCAAATGCTGTCTTGATGAAGGTATAATTCCTCATTGCTTCGAATCAACTGATGATATCGGTGGACTTTGGAATTACCAGCCCGAGCGAAAATCTGCAGATTTTGGCACTGTTATGAAAAGCACAGTGATAAACACAAGCAAGGAAATGATGTGTTACAGCGACTTCCCTATTCCCAAAGATTACCCAATCTTCATGCACAATACCAAGGTACAACAATATTTCCAACTCTATGCCAACCAATTTGGTCTTAAAAAGTTCATCCGTTTCAACACTTCTGTGGTGAAAGTTGCTGAAGCTGAATCAGGAAAATGGTCCGTGAAATACAAGTCGTTATCCAAAAATGATACAGCAGAGGAAATCTTTGATGGTGTGCTAGTGTGCACAGGGCATCATGCCATGAAACACATGCCCAAGTTTCCTGGTGAGGAGAGGTTCAAAGGGAAGAAGGTGCATAGCCATGACTACACGGATCATCATGGTTACGAGGACAAGCGTGTGGTTGTTATTGGTATTGGAAATTCAGGAGGAGATATTGCAGTGGAACTCAGCAAAATAAGTAAACAGGTAAATTGAAATTAATAAGCATTCATTTTCCAAACTAACAATTTTTATATTCTATTTTTATCTATTTGGCATTAATTATAAATGAGCTTAGGATATATTGCTTCGCTGAATGTATTTTGTGGTCATTTCCGATTGGTCCCAGTCATGGTGGCTAAATGATATTGTAGTGGTCTTTCACCCAAATGAGAGGAGGTCTCAACCTGGGGGGGTGATACTATGTGCCAAATGGCAATGGCAAGGGGTGTTATCCAAGCATCCAAATTATTCTCATCCATCTACGTTGTGACCTAAAACCAAAAATACAATTTCGTTGCTAATATTCATTGTTTGTTACAGGTTTACCTCAGTACCAGGTCTGGCTCGTGGATTTTGAATCGAGTTTCTCTGCGGGGTGACCCATTGGATATGGTTTATACAACCAGGGTATTTGTGGGAATAACACAATTATTTCCTCATCAGTTTATGGCTTCTTTGTTTGAGAGAGACCTGACAAAAAAATTTGATCATGCTCGGTATTGTCTTAAACCAAAGCACAGAGCTACCAGCCAACATCCTATGGTAAATGATGATCTGCCAAACAGACTCATCTCTGGCACTGTCATCGTCAAGTCAAACATCAAAGAAATCACTGAAACTGGTGTGGAATTTGATGATGGCACTGTTGAAGATGATGTTGATGCAATAATATATGCTACAGGATATGAATTTGGTTTTCCATTTCTGGATCATCCAGAATTCGAAGTCATTGGAAACAGGTTGAATCTGTACAAGTATATGTTCCCGACAACTGTGAACAACTTGGCTGTGATTGGTTATGTACAACCACTGGGAGCAATCATGCCAATATCGGAACTTCAATGCAGGCTTGCCACAAGGGTATTCAAGGTTAGACAATAAAACGGATGCCTTTTTCATCAACATGTACAGCACTAGCAAACTATATAAGGCTTCCAGTTCTCATATATATATATATATATATATATATATATATATATATATATATATATATATATATATATATATATATATATATATATATATATATATATATATGTATATATTTATATATATATATATATATAATAAAGAGAGAGATTCATCCAAATTTTTTCCTATATCTGTGTTGTATTCATGCTAAGACCTCTCAATTGTGTCTCAAAGGGTCTTACTAAACTACCCTGTGAACTAGAAATGAAAGAAGATATTGCAAGGAAACAGAAAACAATGGCTGATCAATATACTGCAAGGCCGAAACACACTTTGCAAGTGGACTGGATCCCTTTCATGGATGAACTAGCTCAATTGGTGGGATGCAAGCCCCAAATAGGTTAATAGACATTCAAGCATATATTTATATTATAGTCAAGTGAAAGTCCTGAAAGTTGTAGTGATGCAAGTTATAGTTTCTGCATTTGTATATCAAAATTTGTTTTTGATAGTAAAAAGTAACTTGTCAGACTACTTAGATTCAGCCATTAACACAGGAGAGTAACAATAGCTTATATGACAACTTGTATGTGTGTATGTATATATATATATATATATATATATATATATATATATATATATATATATATATATATATATATATATATATATATATATATATATATATATATATGCATAAAATTTGATCTGATAATACTTCCTTTATTGACAGGGTCACTGCTACTGACTGACATCAGGTTGGGTAAAGAAGTTTTGTTTGGACCATGTACCCCTTACCAGTACCGCCTCCATGGGCCAGGGGCTTGGTCAGGTGCCCGGGAAACTATACTCACTCAATGGGAGAGAACTTATTCAGCCCTGATGACGCGACCTGTTGAAGCCATGCAAACCAACAGATCTGTTGGTTTTCTTGTCTTTATCTGTATCCTCATTCTAGCTTTTCTTGTCAAAGTATTATTGTAGTTGCATTGGAACGTCTCATATACACCGGTGTTATGATAGTAAAGTGAATGCTTTGAATGGATGGTGAATTGAACTCTGACCTGGTTGCCAGTAACATCAACTGCTTTGTGTTACATGGTTTAGACTTGCAGTCTTTATAACACTTCATATATGTCAAATTGAACTGGCCTGAGGAGCTTGAAAGCTTGGCATCGGAAACTGGTCGTCTATGAATATATAGATCTGGTGGCTCTATGCGGGGAAGCTTGGTATCTGGAACAGAGTTCCTGAGGAACTGACACTTTGTTCCATAGGGGAAGATATTTTATATTGTGCTGTTTTTGTGCCATAATCAGATAGTAATATCTTAAATGCATGTCTCAAACTGAGTTGTGTTTTTTTATAAAATTGACCAGAATAACATCCACAGATTGATTTTGTCTTAGTAAACCAAATTTGTACATCTCTATTTAGCCATCATTCAAATATTAATATTCAACTTTTAATCAGTGTTGGCCTTTGAAATTTTAAAGTCTGTGATCTGTATTGTTCATTTGTGTCATTTTGTCTGAAATCACCTAAGTGTATGAAATGTATGAGGTTGTCTTTGCAGTTTGTTTTCTCAAAGAGTACATCATATTTACATAAGTTATCTATTTTGGTTCAGCAATTTTCATGAATTGTTAATGCCCTTGAAAGTCTATGTGTTATGATTTGTTTAAGTTTATACATGATTGTAATAAATCTAATTCACTAAAGATTTCTCCCTTTAATTTGTTGAAGGTTTATCTGTAGTGAGTATCCAGTAACGCAGAATGTGTTTGGAGTCCCAAGTGTTGTTTATCAATGGAAAAATCAATGGGTCTTAACTTGATGTCCTGTGTTACTGAGGAGGGGTGGTTCCAACTGTGTCGTATCTTTATGGTGAGTCCCACTGGGTGTCCTCATTTCTTCACTGGTGCCACTTTTAAAATGAGCTGAGGGGATAGTTGACCGGAAACCCGTCTTCGTAATAAAAGTAGTACTTTAGTGACGGTAAGAACAAGACGTAATAGGATGGACGATTGGGTCTGTATTGGTCATTACGTTGTGTCATCGTCAGCAAATATGGTCGTCATAACGTGATGTGAATAACAGTTGCCCAGTGTTCGTTGCTTGTGGGAAGTTTTCTATGTAACGACAAGCTTCGTGTGAATAGCAATTACTGTTGCAATATAAGATAATTTTTAACTTGATATATAGGTCTAGTATATAATATAAGTCACGATGCCGCGGTATGAAATGGCTCTTATCTTTAAGACGCTTACCAGGGTGAGTAAAGTGACCTCCACAAACATCATATTATCGCTCAAATAGACTGCAAGCGATTCAGAGACCGCCATCTGTGTTTCATTTGCGAAACGATAGCGATTTATATTAATTAACAGACTTATTGGATTATCGAGCACTGGAGCAGTCTGACACCTGCGCTCGGTCAATACTGTCACTCCCAGTGGTTATCAGGTGCAAATAAACTTAAATTCAAATAGTTGAGGGGTAGGTAAGTACCGTAAGTAACCTCACCACTGATGGTCGACGATCTGATTTTCCCATACATCGCGGACATGAGATATCGTAGGCAAGTAGGCAAGGCAACTCGCCCCTGGTGTTTTGATGATCTGATGCCACCTTAGGCTTAGGTTGTAAATAACGCGGCGCTGTCAGAGGCGAAGTTTCTTTGCCTAGTAGGCAAGTTACCTCGCCCCCGATGGTTGACAGTCTGATATCACCAGAGCCCAGAGATGAGAGATCGTAAGTGATAGACAGCGTGCTGTCAGAGGCAAAGTTGGAGGGGGTGATGGTTATTGAAAATCGCCTCACACAATAGTCGATAGTATTGTCTACAGGGCAAATATGAAAGATCAGCAGTTGTAAGCAGTGCAGATTGTAGGGTGACGAGATAATAGGTGTCAACAAAGAGCATTATTTGTGTCCTGAAGTATGATTTCTTTCTTAACTGGCTAAGCTTAATTAAAGTTTTCAAGGAGTCTGCAGCATCAAATAAATCACTGTCGATGAATAATTTCTATCCTCACCACTGTCTCTGAAAACAATGTAAAAACCCCATGATTCATAAGCTTTTCCGATGCAAATGATATCTTATACTTTCATTTAGCTATGCATATGGACAATGGTCAATGCTTCACAATTATTCTCATCTTTCACAATCTTAATATCGACTTGTTGATGAAAGATACTCAAATCCTGGTATTTCATTATTTTATTGGTATGAATTCTTAGCCTGAAATGATCCAAGCTGTGAAAAGGACATCTGAAACATTACTTGAAAGAGGAGCAATCATTCGAAGTTTTGAAAATCATGGTCTCCGTAAGCTCCCATACAGAATGTCCAAACATGGTCTGAAAAACAATGAGGGAACGTGAGTATACACCTTACAAGGGGAACTGAAATTCATTTTTAATATCAGTCATTTTAGTTCATCGTGATATCAGTACATTAACATTTTGCTAGATTTATATCAAAGGATCTCTGTTTTGGTTCAGATAATGTTTAAAAGTCTAGATTTCTACACTTGGTTATCCATGGTAATGAGAACAACACTGGAGGTGTACAACCTGCTCTGCACTTTATACAAAATCTTCTTTCTATTCTGATCTGTAAATCAGAACGATTGATAATCTGTCACACTGACTTGTAATGCTGGCCACATCTACCAGTGACATCACAAAAACTGTCAAAGCTGCTACAGTAGAAGACTGAAATTTTATAGCAAATTTCAGTCAAAACAATGTTTATAGGCAGTTATGTTACAGGTAGCATCAAGAAGCAGTTTTGACAAACTTGTTTAATCGTTTCAGTCCCCTTTTATTTAAACCGAGAATTATATATTGATTTTATATTTTGTTGTGAGATTTAGTGTTTATTCTATCTGTTTCAGTTACTTCACTGTGAACTTTGATGCCCCTGGTGATACACTAAAGCCTCTAAAGGAACACCTACATCAAGACCTCGATATAATCAGACCTAATATCCTTCGTGCTGAAAAAGAACTTGGAAGGCCTTGTGAGGATGGCCCTTGTGATTTTGGTGAACTTGATGATGAAAAACGAAAAAGATTATTGATGAATATGAAGAAATATGTTGAAAAATTATGATGCAAGCTCAATAAATATTTCATTTTCATGTATCTGTCTTTTGTATATTTGCAAACCGATAAAAGGCTGCACGATCTAATGGACGCCCATTGAAATTTAGAATTTATTTGGCAATTTACAGTGTAAATACCTAAAAGTTTCCATATGTATGTTTGAGGAACTTAAATGTCAGCCGACTGCTCAGTCTTCTTAATCTTAGTGAGTTCCATCTTCCTTCAGTTTAATAATAATTTTTTTTGCTCTGAATAATATCTTGAACATCTGACCTTATTAAATTATGTACAATATAACGCACGTCTCTGTACAGAAATGAGACAATTGAAGTCAGTGTTATATTCGGTTGTTGGAAAACTGCCGTTACCTACAGGATATAAGTAGTTGAGACAGGTTTGACAGAAATGAATAAGTTTTGTGGGTTACGATTAATTTACATTTTGTCGACGATGCGGTTGGTATTTAGTTTAATATCACCTTGGTGCACCATACATTTTTGCATTCGAAGACAAACGACACCGCTCTCGCCAAACACGACCCGTGCTAGTGGAAGGTTAACCGTGACTGCATCTTGTTAGGAACAAGAACGTTTGAAAATGTCTGACGACAAGAAAAAAGACGGAGAAAAAAAATTAAAACCTTGTTGTGCATGCCCAGAAACTAAGAAGGCTCGTGACGAATGGTAAGTTTGGTTGTAGATTGTCACGCACTTGAGCGATAAACGAAGGATTTTATGCGGAGGATTTACGCCGAACTGTGGTTGTTATGTAAAAACTACATTATGACGCAATTTGCTACCTGGAAGGACAAATGATATGGTACAATCATATAACAATGTTTGCTTCGTATTAACAAATGCATACCATTGTAGTAAATTTTATTCAATTTGCTAGTTTTATTATTATATATTGCTTTCTGCCGTGTGATCTACGAGATATTTCCTGTTTGAGATAATCCTGATCCCTAAACCAGTAAAGGAAAGCTTATCTAAGCTTGAGCTAGCCCCCGTGGGGGGGGGGGGGGGCAATTAAGTGTATAGAGGTAGTTTATATGTGCAGCGGGTTTTTGGGCCTCATACTTGTACGACGGGGTATGATATAGAGTGTAAAGAGGGTAAACAAAATCTTATTACTTAGCCAAAATGAGTCTGGCTATTAATGACCTTGACCTAATTTTGAAGGTCACAACCTCAAGTTCAGAATCTTTAAATCTGGCACATTTTGTTAATATCACTTATGTAATGTTAAAAATACACTTGCTAGCACCTTTGAACATTGACAGTATGATGTGATCTATATTAAAGAGGTCATCAGTGTCTTTGACCCTATTTTAAGGTCACAGCCAAAAATAAGGAGTGTGTGAAGCTGATACATTTTTGATGGCACATTTTCTAACAAAGATAGCTACTGACCTCACTTATGTTGATGGCTCTTGCTAAATACCAATCAGCCCTGCCCCCAGAGTAATTGTTGAATATCTTATACCATGTAAAAAAATGGGACATGTTTTATAGCTAGCAGCCCACTATTACACATGGGCCCAACTTAAATTTTTAAAGTAAAAAGGGAGATTGCTGCCCTAAATTACACATTGACCCCTCTGATGTTGATGGCTCTTTGCAAACTTAGAATCAGTCCTGTGTTACTTATACCCTCAGAGTTATTAGAGAAAAAACAAGGAAACTATCTTGTACGATGTAAACCCAGTGGGGAATAATATTGATGGCATGTTTTCAGCTGTTCAGCAAATGTTATCATATACCTTCACTCCCACACTTTTTATGGCGGTTTGCTATGAAGGGAGCTAGCTGCCCCAAGCAAGACTTCTTATGACAATGGGCCTTTGCAATCTTGTTATTCTTGAACATAATGTCAAAAGTGTCAGAGCTTCAAGGCTTATTGGCCTCTAGTTCTTTTATTGAGTCAATATTTACACTGTCCTGGTGGAAGTGGATAAGTCAGTGTTTAATTGAGAAGCACTATGGTATACCCAACAATCACACAACATTAAGTTGCACATGGTTTTGCAGTGGTTTAAGAAACGGAAAACATGTTGAACATTTGGTCTGCATGAAGAAGACCAAAGCCAAGGTCGACCATTGAATGATTGGCACAGCAGGCATGGAAATTTTTGTATGAACACTGGGGTTTATATAGATCTGTTAAAGATAAGTTTGTCATAATAAGTTGTATGCTCATGCAAGAAATCCATTGAGGTTCATCAAACAATCTACAATTAAACAATGCTGCATATTCCTTCATATGATTTGGAATTCTCGGCAGTTAAAAAGGCACCCCCAGCAGTGGTGGTTTAAGCATACATGACACATTTAGGCCCTATAAGCGGTATAGCTCCATTTTTTGGAACATCTGTAATGTAATAATACATTGCCTGTTTGCAGATATTCTAGTAATTCCCTTGAAAAAACAGTTACTTGGAAAATTTATTGATGATTGATGCAATACGAAAAAGATTATTTATTTGTCTTGTTTACTTAACATTATGTTGTAAGCAGATGGTGAAGTATGCCAACTTCATCTTGTAAATTGTTGTGATGATTGTACTTGTATTGCAGCATGATAGAGAAGGGACAAGAAAACTGTGGCGATCTCATCGAAGCTCACAAGGAATGCATGAGGAAAATGGGGTTTAATGTATAACACAGGTTATTATGCAGTATCTTGGTGGCCCATTTTTAGGTGAGTTCTTGTGATTGAATATGTAGCTCTTCCCAGTAATGTTGTGAATTTGCAATTTTCTCCAATTAAGGACCAATCATGTGGCTTGGAATTGTGATTGGTCGCTTTATGTTGTCATTTCTATTATTTTGGATTTTATTAAAATTACAATATTTTTGCTTCCAGGAGCTTCAGTGGATTTCAAAGTGTACTGAAGTACAAATTCAGCTATGCATGTTGGAGTCTCGTGTTTATTTCCTATGTATGAAGTGTAAAATTTACTATTTATAATAAAAAAAATACATCAATAAAAAATATTGCAATAATCAATTGTTAGAGTGTTGATTGTCATGGATTATGACCCTTTTTTGCCATCTTAAGGCAAGGTTTTTCTGAAGCTAAAATTAATAGTCTGAGTATTTGATCAACAATAAGACTGTAGACTCGCATTATTCTAAGATACAGCAGCATAAATTTCAATCCAAGAGACTTTATTGGCAACCAGAAATGTAACCACAAAATATCTATTAAGGTCCAAGTGTAACACAAAACAGAAGAACAGTATAGTTAGTACAAAAAGTCCTTTAGACAGTGTAAAAGTATTATATCAGAAAAATTATTATGCAGTATCATTTAACTATATATATATATATATATATATATATATATATATATATATATATATATATATACACATATGAAACTCAGATCATCAATGCCAGCTAGACAAAGGCTTTTGCAGAGGCAAAGAAAGGCTGCATTAAGGCATCAAAAATCTTTAGCACGAGTTATTAACATTTTACATGAAGATATACATAAAGTAAAATATAAAAGTGTTGATGGTATAGATAATAGTAGAAAGTAACTTTATAATTGAGTATATTTCGAATGAGTTTGCGACCATGTTTACCGAGGAATTCATTTTCATTTCCCAGGAATGTACAAATGTTGTATTTGTGAGTTAAATTTTATGAGTATAAGTAAAACATTCATCTTGGTAAAATAATCTAAGACATTTTATGGAAATTAGCAATTACAAATGCTAACATTTGAGTAACATAATATTCACAAAGCACAGTTTGTTTACTGCAATGAATATATGATGTGAATATTATCAAAGAACCAAGCTTGAGACTAAAAGTGGACTTCACTCAAATCCCCATACAACCATGTAAAAATATTGCATTCATTGTGAATGCCTCCAGGAGAATACAACAGTATTTCTAATGCAAACATTCAAGTAATGAGAAAAGTTTTAACAAATGCAGCATATATAGAATAGTAATACAGCCATCTAAAAAATACGAGTAAAATACAAATATTTTCTATAAAAATATTTGTATTAACCTCATCACAATGTATACTGATACCTTTCAATCCTGCTGCAGAATTGTGAAAATGTTTATCAATTCAAGGAATACACCATCATATCATATTTAGAGGAAATACACCATTGGAACACTCCAAAATTCACTCATCTGCACCCCCTTCCCCCATATCGTCTCTCAATGTCAGTACTCCAGTGAAGGATAAGTTGACCACATATTCCCCTTCCTTAGTCATTACCATAGTGATTTGTGTAGCCATTTCACATATTTTGCCTATGGTTATTGCGCCATAGATTGCGGTGTACATAAAGCATTAATATGTTAAACACATTTTATGATATATAAAACTCTTCCTCCTTTGTTAAATGAGCTAGTCATAAAACATTTTTCCTCTCAACATACAAAGAACTGATCTTTGGAAGGACAGTGACGTTATGATGACATATTACCGATGTCGGAACACGTTATGATGTCGTGTTGGCGTTAGGGTCTTCGTCAACAACAACATCTTCGTCATCCACGTCGACGTTATGATGTCGAAGAAGCGCCGTCATCATGCGCTGAACCTGCATTTGGTTCGCTTCCATGTTCTTCATGCGGAATCGTAGTCCCGATATATAGGACATCATCTTGTCCTGGTTTTCCTGTAGTATTTCCATGTCATCCTGTAGCAAACACGACAAAGGCACGTAAACATCATAACGTATTCCACTTCATGCACAAAGGCTTATCTCTAGGGATAACTGAAAACATTCGGTTCCGGTGAAATTTCCAACTATCATGTCATAAGCATGATTATGATGCTCTGACATAGCCCCTCAAGTGGCATCGCCCAAGTGGCACAAACCCTCAGCCCACACTGGGTCGAGAACACCACCAGTTAGAATACCAATGATCCACTGAGCCTTGGCTGTGCAATGACCTCAAACCTTATTTCTGTACATATCATTCAGTTACCAATCTAGAGATAATGGTATCAAAACAATATCATCATCATCATCATTGTCATCATCATCAACAACTGAATCAACATCATCATTATCATGCCCAGTACATCCCACTCACCAGATCAGGGTTGAGGGCCTTGGCAATGCTGCCAGAGGAGGAGAAAGTGGAGTCAAAGTCAAAAAGACGTGTTATGGGATTGCGGGAACGGATGTTGGGTTGCACTTGAACACACTTGACCACAAATCGTCTACGGAAAAACTGTGGGACGATGCTTTCCACATCCAGAGCCAGTTCAACCTGTCACACACAGTTGAAATTTTAACACCAATTCCAAAACTTATTGCACTTAAAAACATGAAAGGGGATCAAATAAAAGGCAGGGTAATTAACAGGGTTTAATGGCACACCAACACAGGTGAAAACCTAAGAACAGAAGGAGCTTTCCATTAGTACACCCTAAGTTATCCAATATATTACATTGATTGATGTGAGATTATCTGGTCAACTCTTTTCAAACAATTCTGACAGATGTTGAACACAAATAACGTGATAATGATAATGTGTTCAAACGCTCTAGGTATTTTTGCAAGATATGCATTCTAGGAGTGATTCTAGGAACAATTTAAACTACCATAATTAATCCTCATGATTGATGAATTTCAGCTGCATACCTGCATGGCTAGTCTTTTCAGGACCGCCTTCTCTTGTACAGCTTTGATGTCATCGACAGCGAGACCGACCAGTAAATTCATGATAATGATGCTCATCAGTGCCAAGAAAATCACGAACAAGACCACAGTTATCCCGTCATAATTAGGCTTTTTCTCTGGCTTATCGCCATCCGAATCGAAGAATATACTCTCAAATTCAAACTCTCCGATCATCATTACAGAAGTCTTTACCAGGGACCAACCCACATTGGCAAAGGCAACCTGCATAAGCACAGAGAATGAAAATATAAATATACTGAAATAACGATGGTCGATTTCACAGATATGTGTGTGTGTATGTGTGTTTATATGTATGTGCACGTAGTACATGTACATAGTGTTGTTTGTACGTACGTGTCAAGTGTACATATGTTGTGTATGTATCTTTGTACGTTCGTACGTACGTATGTATGCATGATTATATATATATATATATATATATATATATATATATATATATATATATATATATATATATATATATATATATGAGTGAGTGAGCCAATTATGCAATGGCAAATGACAATTACTAGAATTATAACAGTTCAGGGGCATCTCTACCTTGTAGCATGTAATGTCGACCTGATATTAACAGCTCACCTGATTCTGAAGCAAGACAAAGAAGCAGAGTGCGAAAGCAACGATGAAGAGGAAGAAGACAGGAAAGAACTGGACAAAGGTGTAGCAGATGTCGGTGAACATGACAATGTAGATTCCAAACATGGGGAACTTCTGGAAGAAAAGCACCAGGTCAATCCATGCCAGGAAGATACACACCGCTGCCAGCTGCCACTGCCAGCTCTGAAATGAACAGAAATGTGATTTTCAACCAAAATGTGATAACATGATGTTGATGGATGAGGATGATTGGAAAATGCCCCTTATTTGCCATGGGCCAATTGGCATAAACCAGCTGACAACAACACAGAAGCACATGGGTCGTGTATATACATACACTAAGGTACACCAACTTACTTCATACACAAGTCAACCACAAACACATATTTACAATTTACACACAGTTTTTTATTCACAAACATTGTTCCCATCATGAACTATGATGTTCTGCGTACGTTAAAAATGTAACAGCAGCGTTTAAAAACTGAATGTGTACCCCACCCTAACACATCACACCGCATACATACATATGAAATGTGGTATCTACATGACATGGAACTGATAACAACAAATTACCTCTACCCAAGACAGATCTAACCAAATAACATCTACAGAATTAAAGATCTACACGACACGGATATGATCAGCACAGAATCTGACCTCTCTTATGCCCGTCTCTGACTGGCAGCTGGAGAAGTCAATCACCACCAAGAGGGCACTCACATAGGTCACCCACTCAATCAGATTCTCCCAACCCAAGTACTGAAACTTGGCATTGTAGATCTGGAAAATCTGTAAAAGCAAATTGAAGGAGGGATGTTTAATGTAGAAATAATTGTCACATAAGATTTATGTAGTGCTACATTCATGCAGGGATATGTTGTAATCAGGAACAGAACATGCAGTTGAAATAATTACCTCTCTTAGAATGTTAACACCAGCCAGTGCCATAATGAAATATTTCCCGATTTGAGCAAACAGTGATTGTGAGATGTCCACTGAAGGGTCGGCAGCAATGATTTCACACAAACCGTGGGTAGCATTCACAGTGTAACTGAAATAAAGAGCAGTTACATCCACAAATTGTCTCCTTGCAGTTACGATTTCTACTAGCTGACCAACAGCTTCATCATCATCACCCCAACATCATCATCACCCCAACATGATCATCCCAACATGATCATCACCCCAACATGATCATCACCACAACATCATCATATCACCTAATTGGTAATTAATGGATATTTCATAGCTACAGATTTACTTAATAACCTGTTTGAATATTTAATGCCAGTGGGTCAGGGCTTCTTTGTAAATTATCAATGCAACTAATTCAACAATCAATTATTTGATAAAACCAATTGATATACGTACTTTGCGTACATGTAGGGAGGGGTGGTAGATACAATGTAGGATGTCAGGAAGAAGAGAAAGACAGAGTACACAAAGAGGTTGGTATAGTAGAAGTAGCGACCGAAACGGTTCCACTTGTGTCTGAGTAGCGATGCAACCAGTGGGTGAACCAACAAGTCCTCTTGTTCATTGTTGACCATTACCATTAACGGGTGGTTCTTCTTCAGCACTGTAGCGTCGTTGCTGTAGGGCCTGGCGTCCGGCACCAACTTGTTTTCTTCATCATATATACTGTCTAAAAACAACAGCATTTGATAATTAGATTGATTAAATCAATATAAACTTGTTGAAAGCCTTGGACGAGTGAATATTTAATGAAGCAATTGTATATTAACGGTATGGGGTCTGGACGGAAGGGTCACCTTCAATAAAATTTGCTATTAAACAATTTTGAACCAAATTTTGAGGCAAAAGATGGGGTGCAACCTATACATGAGATTTGATGGTACACTTGGCTAAGTCCACGTAACAGAACTCTAGACAAAGAAGCAACCTGCAGAGGACAGTGTGTCCGACATTGTGTCTATATCCCGCCAGTTGGCGTACATATCGTCCAGGAACTCATAGTTGAAGGTCACCGTGTACTTGGGGTCATCAGAGTTGGTTGTATTGGCAGTCGCACAGCGCTGGAAAACTTTCTCACACACATCTGAAACCATCAACAAACACCCAAATGAAAATGACAAACATAGGTGTTTGTTTATTTATTTTTTTGGCATGACCTTATATGGCGCATGTCAGACTTTTGAACACCATGGGTTGTCATCAATTTTTGTAAAGAGGGTTTGACAAAGAACAACAAAAAGCACGTTTAGTTTACCAGGCATTTTGCGGATGAGTTTGCGCATGGGTGTGTTACGGTAGCCGGTTTTGAGGTCCAATGTTTCATTTCTCATAGCTTCTTTCCACTTGGAGGAGCTGATGATCGCCAGAGCAACATCCCTTAAATCAACAAGTTGTACACTAATCCCTGTACAAAGACCTCATAATTTCACAATGAACAGGATGTCAACAAGATTTACACTATCACGGAACATCTCATGAATACAAAATGCACCGAATACAAAATAAATTAGTTGTAACTATCATTGTTTACATAAATACACAAAGAAACAAAATCAACAAGTTGTACAAGATCACCACCATTGAACAAGTTGTACAACATCACCACATTGAACAAGTTGTACAACATCACCACCATTGAACAAGTCACTTATAAACTCTCCTACTTATGCAGAGATGGTTAAACCTAGATGAAGTCTCAGGATACCTCCTACGCTGTCAAACGCTTCTATGATCCATGATAATAAACACAAGGGTTTCACTTCTTTCTCAACATTTACATTTACAATTGTAATGCCTGAACAAGCCCCTTAAATGTGCCAACACCCACTTGGCACCAACCTGTTGCCTGTGCTAGATTGCATAGCCCTCCCATGAAGTGGAGAGCAGTTATGAACTCACTTGTGACCATTATCGACAGCCAGATCCAGACAGTTATTGCCGTCGTGGTCTGTCTGTGCTACGTGGGCGTGCCACTTGATGAGCAGATTGACCACGGTCACATGACCTCGGCTGGACGCAAGATGCAGAGGAGTGGTCTGCACACAGATTCAGTCGGACGTGTAAAGAAGGTCAGTGCAATGTTAAACAGATCTCATATACATGGTCAATAAAGATGGGGTAAGTTAACACAAATAACAAACTTGGATGCTATACATATTGTGAGCTTGTTTGATGTGCCCTTCTTGGAGATGCTTTGTTGATGTGTTGAAAATAAAGGTGTGTTTAAGGTCAAAATGCATGAATTGTCAGCGACAGAGAAGGCACATACTTTTGTTTTGTCCATGGGATCGATGGGGGAATCGGCCTCTAGAAGCACCCTGACTGTCTTTCCCCAACCTTTAGCAGCAGCACAATCAAGGGGGGTCCACAGTGTACAGTTCCTACATACGGCACATATGCAGGTGAGGTATAAGTTCACAATGGTATGGTTTGTATGGCATTATATTAATAACAGATGTCAATAATTGGGATGGAGAAGTGTCCATCCGACTAATGTGATCAGCACAATAAATGTGGTTACAACATGTCATACACATTTAACCATGTTGCGTTATCTTAATAGATGCATAAGTTCTATTGTGGTTGAAGGAATTTCCCTCAGCGTTACTGTGAAGAAGATATTGATAATAGTCTGAAAAACTGACCACCTCAAAACAAAAGGCTGAGGAACATACATAGTAATATGAAACATTAATTACACAACAAACGCTGGCAAGGCTGACAAAAAAATGAAATGTAACACTGCGATTTTGTGCATGTTTTATCCAGGTGATATGACAGCAGTGATGGGTGAGGATGACTGTGATGCTTGGAAAGCGCCGTTTGATTGACAGAATAAGCCACTTGGCACAAGACGCATGATACAAGAAAAACTCTGTCCCCAATGAAGCTAGCGGAATCGTTAATTTAGTGAGAGCCATTTGACACAAAGCCGTTAGCCACAACCAGTTGCAAACTCTGTGACGAGGACAGAAATCCAGCGCAATACCTGTGAGCCATGTTGTTCAGAGATGGGACCACTACTAAACGTGATCATCCAAGACATGATTGATTCACAGTCCCCTATTTAACCAGCGAGCTTCTTGTTTCAATGTAAGGAACACATACCTGGCCTCGATGTCTGCCCCAGCATCAATCAACGCTGCCACGACCTTGTTGTGACCTGCCAGGCAAGCCAGATGCAGCGCCGTGTTTGAATCCTCATCTTCATCGTTGATCACCATCTTATTCTTCTTGATGAGTTCCCTCACAACCCTAGCCAATACACAACATACATCAGCAATCTCTCACATGACATGCACATTGTAGTCCTGGATTTCTTGATTTAATCGTGGATACTAGATCCTAATCATTAAGATAAGAGAGATGTGCATCTCATATTGATCATTACACAACTCATATCAGCAACCTCTCCCCTCATGTGTCACGTATAGTTAGCTTGACCATAGGCGCTTGGTGCAGTCCATTATGATCCTACCAGCATGATCAAATACTGTGGTGATGAAATGTCTGGTATATACCAGCACCAGGTAATGAAACAGGATGTGATCATTATGGCAAGGTCATTATGGTCAACCTAAGTACCTTTGAACCAAATCAATGAATTCTGTGAACTCATTGATTAATAGTGAAAATATAGAATCTTAACATTAAAGTAAGAATTAGAGAAACCACATCTAAGTAAAGATCTTTTGCTGTTGTAAAGTATTAGTTGTACGTTGTATGACTAACCATTGAAAACTGAAAACTTGATGCACAGTATACAGCATGTATATACAAATAGAAGCACTGACAGGCCAGCCAGAATTCATACAACCATAGCCAAAGACATGCAGCATCAATAAACACCATCCTCTCCTTCTATTGCAATTTGATGAGAACTTGGTGCCAAAGTGAAATTTTATGGTTTACTATTGGATATAAATATTTATGCAGCTGCTTTATTGACAAATATTATCCAATAACATTCTAGACTGTTGTTTCCCATTATATTAGGATAAATAAGCAAGCCAATATTGAAAGTTGTGACGGTATAACTTCTGACTTCTTGTTAAAGCCAAATAATTAATGACAACTACTTCAAGTAACTGGTAAAGGACTACTGGCTACATAGTTACAGAATACTGATCCTCATAACACATGACTACTGCTCTTCATAACTATAACTACCTTTATAACAGGAAATAACAAACGAATGACAACTGGTGCACACAACGTCTAACAGGCGGTCAATACAACAATTGATCAGCGGTCAATTAAACGATCAACATCAAGTGCCACCAGAGCACTCACTGTGTCTTTCCGGAGGCCGCTGCTAAATGTATAGGAGCCTTCTCTTCCTCATTCTTAAAGTTTATATCAGCATCAGCATCTAAAAGAGCCTGTTAAAAGGCAACCCCAAATAAATTAATCACAGCCAAAACATTCCAAGCAAAATAAGGCATTCACCATCACCTATCGCCAAACACGCCAAAGCATCGAAACATTATATCAAACACAAAATGGGAAAACTAAGTTGTTTCATTGCTGCATGCTGTTACAGAGATTTTATTGTAGCATTGGAGAGATAAGAATTTTGTTTGAAAAGAATGGTTTGGGGGGCCTTTTGTCAATTCCTGCCATAACGATTGCTCCGCTGAAGAGACGACAGCAGTCAGGATAGATAGGATGTCGGGTCACATCAATCATAGATTACCATATAAATGCATCACTCAACATACAAGTGATGGTGCACAATTCTTTACAGTGCTCCTCTTCCAAGTCAAGATTTATACATGAATGATAAAGATACCGTTCATCTCGATCAAATCACTACAAATGGATGAATTCAAAATGGCATATCCAGGTAAACATTAAAAATACCATTTGCCTTGATCAAAGGACTATTAATGCATATATCTACTCTTTCTTATCGGGGAGTGGGTATGCGAGCATGCCGCTATTCTAATACAAATCAATCTATGCATGATATGATGCAAACATGCCAGCCATTTCAGTATGTCATCACGCAGGCATGTTAGAGAAGCACCCCACTATACACAATCACTCTCCACTTACGAAGTCTTGCCATTTTTAGCAGCTAAATGTAATGGTGTTTGTTCTTCCTCGTTTTTAGCGTCCATGTCAGAACCTGCCACTAAAAGGTCCTGTTTCAACAGTGTCAGTTCGTTTTTATAGAAGAAATGAAAATGAAATGAAACGTTTTGCGTTATTAACAAACGCATGTGTGGTGATGTTGGGACGTTGATGGATGAGGATGATTGTAATGCTTGGACAGCCCCCTTTAATACATTTTATCGCTTGTCTAACAGAACAGGGGGATTTTTAGAAGATTGTATTGAAACATAATGTTAAACGCCAAGTATGTTGGTGACAAAACACCCTAAAGGATAACATGCAAGGAACACCACATAATGAAAAATGCAAAATTCACATCCACACAAACAAATCAAATACACATTTGTTTTCCACCCAAAAAAGAGCCAACGGATTGGATGATAAATTGCTGAATTCACAAAGATATCCCATTGTTTTCACAGTGGAAGTCAATGCTTAACCACAAAAGCACAATTAACCAATCAGCACGATTGTTTTGACGATAATAATGGTTAAGTTTGTCAAAAAATTTCCACCATTAAAAGTATTGCTTTTTCTATTATGTTTGGCAGATTTGCAATGTTTTGGGTGCATTGTGATCAGATCATACCCTGACGCAGCCGACGAAACCTTTCATGGCAGCGATGTGGAGAGGCGTGTTGTCATAGCGATCGCTTGAGTCAATCAGGTCAATCATCCCTGGATGCTCCAGCAACACCTAGCAACAACACACATCATGTAAGAACACATAGTAACCACACAGATCGTGTTAACAACACCTGGCAACCATACCAATCGAAATGAAAAAAGAGATTTTAGCAACAAAACATGGGCTTAATAATATTAGTTGGATAACAATAGTAACGAAAATAAGGATATAACACAGAGGATGAACTTCCTAACATATAAATGCATAAGTGAGCTACACACTGATTGCAACTCACTTTGAGTGCTTCTTGCTTATCTTCCTCGGCTGTCCAGTAAAGCGGTGTTTTATCGTTCTTATCGACAGCATAGATGTTAGCCCCACGACTCAGCAGGGTTTTAATCGTCTCAGCATGGCCGTTACACGCTGCGATCAACAGCGGACTGAAGTTATCTTTGTCAAACTTGTCAATCTTGGCGCCACTGATGGATAATCAAGGTAACATAAGGTCAATATTTAATGCTATTGAAATGTTTTAAATGTTACAAAATTATCCGTAGGGAAGGGAGTACATGTGGAGACAAGTACCAGTAAGTGGAAACAAGAACCAGCAAACGAGTGTTGGCATGTGGAACTAACATACCATTGAAAACAAGTATCAATACAGATCGTCGTCACTGGTGTTCCTCATTTCAAGACAGTGGCCCCCCCTCGTATCAGCCCCCAACCCCCCCTTCTTGACCAGCTGGCCTACTCATCCAGCTACTTTTGAGGGTCAAGAACGACTTTCAATGTATAACTACCTGTCTTGAAGAGCCACACACATGTCCAGTCAACAGCCACATTTTTAGGCAGAAACCCTTGAATTTCAATCATGAACAATCCATCTAAACAACACTTACCCTTCCAGTAGAAACTCCACCACATTGGCATGGTTAAACCCGGCAGCCTTGTGCAAAGGCGTCGACTGGTTGACGTCGAGAGCATCGATTCTTGCGTTGTGACTGAGGAGGAGTTCCACAATCTTCACGTCGCCCGCTGTGGCAGCAAGGTGAAGTGGGGTGCTGTAGTTGTTACGGCAAGTGTTGACGTCAGCTCCTGTGGGGCATGGGGTCAAGAACGAGATGAAATAGGACAAGTAATACAGAAGACAGCACATGTTACAGATCAAATCATGCACATATTATCCTGCAAATGACAATTAACATCATCAATAAACATCATTGATACCATGGGTGTTTAAATACAGAACCTTTTTCTATGCAAATTTTGGCCACATCATAGCTGCGATTCTCTACTGCATAATGCAGGGCTGAGTTCTGCTGGTTGTCTTGATCGGTCACCATCTGACCAAACCACCAATGGTTAATTCACTTTATAATGATAAAATGTTAATTTGTGTTGTAAGGAACTAAAACAAAATTAATAACTTGATGGAAATACATGAAATTTAAATAAAACATTGTTTATGATATTATCAGGGGTGTAAATTCTCAGACAATCCACCCAAATTTCTTTGATATTTTGGGGGGAAATCTACATAGAGAAAAAAAGAATTATAGCTGCATGGACTGAAGTCATCTATCCAGGCTATGAGAAAACGGTCCATCGGATTTTACCTGCGACACTGTCACCCAGCCATCCTGTTTCTCGCCTGCTTCCAACAACATCTGAACGATCTCAATGGAGCCCTCTGCACAGGCGTAGTGTAGTGGCGTGGCATCATCCTCATCACAGCACCGCAGCTTGGCGCCGGCATCAATGAGCATGTGACAGATCTCCGCTTCGTCGTGAGACGCGCCCATGTGAAGCGCTGTCATCTGTTGCTTGTCCACTGCCTGCCCACATAAATACATCCTTAACACATTGACCTCTAAGAGTCTTACCAAGAATAACAATTACATCAAAATATGTTATCATTTTTAAAATAAACTATATTAAACTAAATATGATGCAAATGGCAGTCACAGAAATTTGACTTTAATCCTAAGACCGGTAACGAACTACATATTCTAGGTTACCTTTTAAAATGAAATCACATCACTTTTGAATAATTTCTTAAATAAATTATTCCCATTAATTCCCAAGAGCATCAAAAAATCCTATCAATCTTGAATAATTTCTTAAATATATTTTCTCATTAGTTCCCATTTAAGAATGATCCTTTTCAAGTGCACCATTGATTGCTAAATCTGATGAATAGGTGCAGGAACTCACTTCAACGTTGACACCTTTGCAGCTGAGCAGCTCCTTGGTGGCCACCTCATTTCCACGCATGGCTGCGAAATGAAGTGGTGTGCAGCCGTAGATATCACGAGCGTTGACATCGGCTCCCTGAGATACGAGGTAGATGATGACACTGTTATCCACGTTGGACTCGGGCATCACCGGACTTGCATCTTCGTCGCCCTACACAATCAACAGCATCAACATACACAACAAATGAATTCCATCGCTGAATATATGACAAGTATACTTACTAAGAAGCTGCAGACACTGGAACTAAATGAAAAATTTAGTTTTGCCCCTGATGGGATTTGAACACAGAACCTTCTGATTTGAGTCAAACACACTACTGGCAATTTGTTACAAATGTTAAATTGACATTAAGCAAGGGTAGTGGGTGTTATGCTAACAGTGTGGTTTATATTGTATAACAGTGAAGCTACATACTCAGACAATAATCCACTTTGACAAACATCACATCAGTTACAAAATCTAAATACCATTATCCACAAATATGTGAACACTTACACATGGAATTTTGTTTTGAAAAAAAAAAAGTTTGTTTACAATCACGTGATAAATAGAAGGAAACACAGCCAGAAACAGCTTATTTGTTGAATATGTTCTAAAAAAATACAACATCTTGGGATAGTGGCAGGGGTCATATGAAGGTCAGGTGTACAATGGGTTGAAGTAGGAACAACATCCGCTGATAACAACACAACTCAAAGTCACAATGACTTACCCTAGCCCGTGACACCATCATCTGGTAGCCGTAACAAATCACAGCAGCAGCAATAAAAGCAACCATACCACAGCATGCATTTATAGGGGAAGAGCAACACTTTAACAAGTTCAGCCAAAATGGTTCCATAAATCCAGTTAAATTTCCTTTCTAATGTTCATCAATTTGACATAAATATTTAGTTACAACACAAGGTTTAAACTCTGGGTAGCTGCCATGACAGTTTGACAAGGTCTTGCTTCTATTCAACTATAGATTTAAGGTTTTGCTAATCAATCACAACTTCTGATGATGCTATGAAAACAATCCACTTCAGAGTAACTGTCATGACGGCATCCATGCTTATAAATTAAACACAAGTAATCATTTTAGAACGTGTTTCAATGAGTGCTCATCAAATATTTACTAATGCAATATGCGGCTAACTGAACTTGTAAAAATGTTTCAGCTCCCTTGATCTACTTATTGCAAGCAACCATGAAATTACAAAATGATTATCGGGCAATTCAAACTATCAAGTGTCCGTGATAGGGTGTTGTTCCAGCATTGATAAGTAGACGTGTGGTCTTATCACTGTTTTTCATCAGACTTGTCAATGTGTCCAAAACATTATTTGAAAAGAAACAAACGTGAAAGAGATCCCTATAGCTCAGTATTAGTTGCAAAAAGAGTCAAATGAAAAAGTGTTTTACACTGTGGTCAACAACAATATTGTGATCAGCATCAGCCGCACTGGAATTGAAGGTATGTTCATTAATTATCGTTCTAACAGGCTTGGCATCATGGAGGTTTTTTTACTGAAATCTATACAAGGTGTCATTTGACAGAAACTAAAGGATTGAAAATAATCGGAGAGAGAGAGAGGTGGAGGGTGGTGTGATTAAAAGTTTCCTCATTTAGGGGGTGGAGGGGGGATGGGGTGGGGGTTGAGGTCAAAACTAAATTCTAGCAACTCAGCCCTGCAGATAAAATGATGCAGTTTCTGTTACAGCAGGTGAGGATGTTTCAGGCTAAACACATATCAGTAAATGACAATTCATACTGATATGTAATGAATCAAAATAGATATATCATCCATGGCCAGTCATTTATTTACAAGTGACAAGGACTGGAATCTAAACGCAAGGCCTATCAGTAAGACCAGGCCTAACCATCATCTAATCAGAACCTTTACCTAGGCTAGACAAAATATGGTAGGATTGAGCAAGAATGTGATTGGTGTGGGATGGTACCATTATCACAATAACAAGTAATGATTGGCAGAGGGAGTGGGTTTAAGTGTTAAGTCAAGAAAAATATAGATGGCAGTCAGTTAAGAGCTGGCAGCATCAATATCAAACAACAACACCCAGTTAAGATACGCAATACAAGCAAAATAAATCCAGTGTTACACACAAAAACTGAATAAATTCATAATCAATATCTCCTCAGGTTGATCATTGAGAAGCTAAATCAACGATAAACAATGTTCAAATCTCATCACCGTCAAAAAAGCTCATTTTAAGTGGTGAGGTGCAAAGAGGTGCTGTAATAGAAGAAGGAACAGAAAACGCAATCAACGCACACCAAGTGAGAAAGATTTGCAAGGTAAGTTCAACAAATGAAATAGTAAGAAGGTGCAAGCAACAAATCAAAGAAAAGACACTTTCTTCTTGACTGATGATATTAACACCAAAGAAGGTGGCAGGTATAGAAGCAGCAGCAGTCTCCTGGAAAATGACAAGGATGATGACAGCTTACACAACACATGTTGGTTTCAGTTTAACCCATACACTTTGTGTAAAACTAATCTAAGCTGTTTTCACAGAGAGCAAAAGTGACACCAAGAAAGAAGTACTACTATAAAATAAATAACAATATTCAAATATAATTTAAAACAGGAATGGTGAAAAAGTACATTGATTAGTGGGAGAAATATCAATTAACTGAAATGTACATATTTTTAAGGATCTATATTTAGTGTTATCAAGCACCTCTTTATCATAATGCTCATCCAAGTATTTATAAAGAACATTTTACTAACTAGGGGACATAAATCACTTTTTTAAACTGAAATGAACATTAGGTTTTTTCATTGCATTCAAAAATGTGACAATATTGCAAAAGTGCTGTTTGGACAGAGCCCCTTAAGTGCCAGCAGCCACATCCTACAAAACCAGGCTGTGACCCTCATTGCTCGTACGGAAGTCCAATGCAATACCACTAAGTCATCGGGTTGTCATGGCAGTAATGGTAAATTGAAAGTTAGATAAAATATATGTAACAATGATTTCAGCTCGACAATTGCTGCCCAGGATTTGTATCATGACATGAATAATTCAATCATTCCAAAATGTAATGAATGAAGCCATCTTGAAAATGGGAAAAAGTACTTTCAGCTGTTTTGCAGTTGGATAACTTCCCTATCAATATTTTTGAACACAACATTGTGTCTATTAAGAAGGGGCTAAGGCACATTTTTTTCTAATGTTGGCAGTATTAAACAACAATACCACAATTTTTCCAAGAAAATTTTGTTGTTTTGAAGGATGTTCATGTTTAACCACCTCACAGCATGGGCATGTACACAGCACATCAAGACAAAATGCTACTCAATGGAGACAGCATCTCATGGTTGAAAAAGCATAACTCCACATCCAGCCAACTGGTAATGAAGTAATTGTGAGAAATTCCTAATCAAATAATTTGACCACCATCCATAAGGAAAATCATCAATAACTGACCATCCATATGGAAATTAAATCAATCACTTGGCCATCCATATGGAAAATAATCAATCACTTGACCATCCAAATGGCAATGTTATGGCGCAAAACTAAACTGGCAACATTAAATCAACAATCTTAGCCTTTAAACCAGATGGCCATTTTAATTTTGGCCATAACTAATTGAAAATGCTCATTCTCACAACACACCATGCCCCAAAGATACTCAAGTCTTAAAATGCCTCTCCACTCTAGCTGTTTATATTGAAAGCATAGCAGCATTAGGAAGAAGGGCATTTTAAGACAAGAGTTCATTAGCCATGCCCTACAGAAACCCATGTCACCAATCACCATGCAGGTATAGTTCATTACCATGCAGTCACATTAAAGTAGCGAGGGGGTGGGGTGATGTGGGGTGGGTTTGACGGCAGAAAACCTGAATGCGACACTCACTTCCTCACTCGCAACATTAACAAGAGAAGCATCAGAGTCATTCTGAAAGAATCAATTCCTGTAAATTAATCACATATTTATGTGAAAAATGATCTTTTTCAGCAATGAGGTGAAATAGTGGTGGTGATGAATAAGGATGATTGGGATCCCCTGACAGCACCCCTCTAGTGCCATTACCCCACTGTACAAAACCAAATGACAGTACAACATAATACCATTGGGCCATGGCACCAGGACTTTATTGCCTAGGCCCAAACATACACAGAGTTACCCCACATGCAGATGTGGATGGTACTTAATGATTCGCCCCAAGTCACAACTAAAAGGGCATTATTGATTTAAGGTCAGAGCCAACAAGCCAAGGTGGTTGTTTACCCCTCATTTCACGTCACACTTTTACCCCATTAGAAACTCAGTTCTCAGCCAGCCCTGAACTGGATCAATTCCCCACAGCATACATGTATAGACTGCCCTACATCTCAACCACATCAAGGTTCAAGGCTCCTGTCTCTGAGTGGTAAAAGCGAGATCAATGAAGGGTGACATTAACTGGGTAAGAATACAACATTAATGACACATTGAGTATCACGGTATCACCTGTCCATGTATATAACTGTAGATATAGTGCCACACATTCCTTTCTGCTCTTTTTATATCAACTTCAGCATATAGATAACAAAACTTGAAAGCAGTCATTAAGGTGACTGTGATAATGTTGGAAATGTAGGTCATCAAATTAAAGACAGGGTTTGAGAACATAAAAGTGAGTTTAGTGGGGAGAAAAACAACTTACTCCTTCCTGGATGCGCAGCCTCATACGCTTATAGCGGGCAGCAAAGTGGAGGGCGGTGCCTCCCTCCTCGTCAGTATCATTCACATCTGAAATCATAAAGGGGCAGCGCGTTAGTTAGCAGAACCCCAAAAAAGGGAGGGAGCTTTAGTGAGCAGAACACGAGAGGGGAAGTTTTAGTGAGCACAACTCAAATATGAGGGCAGAACACAAACCCTCGTCCTGGCCCACACTCTGATGGGAACAGCTGCTCTGCCAAGGAATATCAGACAATATCTGTATACCACTGGGCATGGCGTGCAAGCAATTATAAGCAAGGGGCTAGACATTTTCATCACAGAAATCTAGGATGAATAAGACGAAGGGATATAATCTGGAGTGTGTAATATCAGTTATACTAGACCTACATGATATTAACAGCGCAACAGGGAACTGCCATTAAAACTTCGCTGTGATGCATGGAGGCTACACTAGAGTTATAGACATTAAAACACTGTTAGCTCACTTGTTGACAGCCTTCACAAACAAACGTCACGCAGCAGCATGAGCAACAGCTGGATTACCTCAATTTGAAATAGAGTCAATACTGCAACGACTCAATTAACTTTATCACTGGATCAGGCAAGTAGGGAGTTTAATGGCCAGTACCCTTTAGGAAAGTCAGTACATGGCAATGGGACATAACTGGAGGGGCTGTATGGGACATAACTGGAGGGGCTGAACATGGCAATGGGACATAACTGGAGGGGCTGAACATGGCAATGGGACTTAACTGGAGGGGCAGTAAATGGCAATGGGACATAACTGGTGGAGCTGTACTTGGCAATGGGACATAACTATTGCAGACGTACATGCGTACAGGTACACACAGACATAGGATAGGGTATAACTACAGATACACCACATGTTAAAGGAACCTAGCTTAAGAAGCTCCGCTAAGAACGGGAGCCGAATTTAGTACATATATAAATAGCAACATAAGCTATGAATAAAATATGCCTGTAACTGCCAGAGCTGTATATGAACACACTGAATATCAAACAAATCACACTGAAAGCTCAGTACAACCTCGGTGATACTGGCTACAAATGATGCCACAAATGATAAACTCGCCCCTCATCCTCCACTGAATAAACAAATAACTGGTGAAGCAACACTTGTGTTATCAGCAGGTTATCTAAACAACGCTACTCAGATGGTCCTTACATGAGAGCACTCTTGTCATCATGTTCTCATCCCTCAGAAATAAAACCAAAGCAAGAGATACTTGAGAAATATCAAGTGGATGAATTAGTAGCTGTGATAATCAAATGGAATGCTGTCATCCTTGACACCAAGTGCAGCTCATGCAATTGTATCTAGTTCTATGGATTCCAAAATCAACGATTTTGGCAATTTACAGCCAAATATGCCTGCAAGAATCCAGCAGAATGACATTGTTGAGAGATGAACCGACTCCTTGTCATACCATTCTTAAATTATCTGACCCTTTTCACTGAATTTTCCGACTCACTTGCAGATCACCTTAATCCAAATAAGTATAATCTCATTCTGCAAAACTAAGATCTGACAACATAACCATAACCATAACCACTCCACATAACCACAATCTGAAAACATATGATATAACCATGATCTCTGACTCAATATAACCATGATCTGACAATATAACCATGATCTGACACAATATAACCAAGATATGACACAATATAACCATGATCTGACACAAAAAAACCATCATCTGACTCCACATCAGCATAATCTGACTTACTTGCGCCATACGAAACAAGCATCTGCACTATGTGGACATGGTTGTATCGAGCCGCATAATGCAGGGGACTCAGATCCTCATCATCATGCACCTGGACCTTTTTCTTCACGTTGCCATGCAACGACTGCAGCAGCCTCTTCATGTTGTCAGCATTACCATCTCTAGCACACTGGAAACAGTACACAAACCGAGTAAGAACAAATACAAGCATATTAATAGACATTAATACACACACACACACATATATATGTATATATATATATATATATATATATATATATATATATATATATATATATATATATATATCATGTATATATATATATATATATATATATATATATATATGTGTGTGTGTGTGTGTGTTTATGAGTATGTGTGTGTGTGTGTATTGTGCAAAAGCTACAATATTCCCAGTTGATGTACCTATATAGATAATCATTTCAAGGCACTAAGGGATCACAATCCCTATCATCTCAGAAAGGCCCATGCTTCAGAGATCAATAAACAAGCATATTTAGCAGCAGGGTAACTGATAAACTGTTAGAGAAGAGAATTGAACATCATTACATGTTACCATGGGTCTGACAGACAACCCATCTGGGGATATGACAGGAAAAGGTGACCTGGAAGAGAGAGAGAGAGTGGTTCTAATGGCATAACCTCATTCATAGTAATTATTAAATGCCCTTACCTGATGTAAAGTGAGATTCAGCACCTCTGTACTTTCTGCGCGCTTCAGCCCTGGGTTGGTGATAAGGGTGGAGAGTTCCACAACGCCGGCCTGGGAATCCCCGATCGCCATCATACTTTCTTTCTCCTGAGGGTCCATACCTTCCAAGCCATTCTCAGCCATGGTGCTGTCAGGGGTTGAGGGTTGATTTACTGGTGTAAGGTTTGTTGGTGGGTCGCCGTCAGCGTGGGGGTGTAACAAGATAGCCCCAGTACTGACATGTGAGTCAGCCTGGCTACTCGCACTTCCTACACGGTTAGCCACGACAATGTTTGAGTTTTGTTCCTGATTAAGGAGTGGTACGATGGCTGGATCTTCAGCTGGCTTTCGGGAGCGACCTGGCAACAAGATGGAGATGTGAAATGATGAAATTAATCTATACCATAAGAACATCAATACTTCAAATACCCATCACAACTGGTGAACTCTTACAAAATATATTTGTTAAGGCAATCAGAACATCCCATAGTGAGAACGAGTCATAGTTTCTTACAGCTAACCCCAGTGGGGGGGGGGGCCATAAAGTGTACAGAGGTAGTATATATGTGCCGTGCGACGGGGGTATGTTTTTTGGGCCTCTCGACTTGTACGACAGGTTTTTGGGCCTCATACTTGTACGACGGGGTATGTTTTTCAGGTTCAATGTGTACGACGGGTTATACATTCGCATAATACCTTGTACGACGGGGTATGCTTTTTGGCCATTTTGACCTTGTATGACGGGTACGGGTTTTTGAGGTCCAGCGGCACACCCCTATCCAGAATAAGGCCAAGTGCCCCCCCCCCGGGCTGCTAACATGCCCTGAGGAATGTTGTCATATGTTTATTTATCTTAGTCATAACATAATTGCATGATATGAACATAGGACAACCATGTGTTTAACTTTGTCTGTGTGAGTCCAACACATCATTTTATCATCCAACTTATTTCTGATCATATCAAATGTGTAACCAGTCTCAATGAAGTTACTCCATATTAAAACATCATTATTTAGGCAAGGCATCTCACCGCAAATAGTACTGTAGGATCCAGGTCAATAAATAATTCAGACACAATAATTGTACATTTTTTTTCAAAACCCAGCACTAGTTTGTTAAAACAAAACGAACACAATACCAAAAAGGAAACGCAAACAGTATTTCCAACAACAAGTAGGAACAAGTTTACAAATTCCTGATTACCCCTACAGGACATCTGATATTACCGTTCCACCAGGGCTATTTCCTGATGTAGCAGTGGTTAGTAATCACAGATACTTCTTCTCCCTATACTGAGCTGGACTCTCAAAGAGCGTATATAGATAGCTCAACGAGACTGGGCTTGAATTGATTCCTGCAGTCTCCAAGTTAAAATGATAAAAAGTTAAAGTTAAAGCTTGAAATATCCACCCTACCTGCCGATTGACATCCTGTACGTCGGTTCTTTAAACTGGCCGTGGTGACTGAGGTGATTGACCTGCCTACATGTAAGATGTATTTATGTCAACTTTAACTGTTAGAGTTTTGACTGACGAATCGCAGGCGCTGCACGTAACTAGATCGGCACAGCAGACTTTAATTCCACAACTCCTGGAATACATCTATTAATTTGGTCGTGAAAGGCACATCATAGTTTTCTTATATTCGACCGAAGAAATTAATAAACGTGTCCTTGGTGGGCCAACAAGTATTCACATGCGATCAATGAATTAAATGGCGTAAAAAAAAGCCTTTTATTCTGGTGACATTGGATTGTGACAATCGTCAGTATCGTCGAATCGCCGTCAATCTGTTCGATCACGCACTGCCAACTAGCCCAGGACTACTTCTACTAAACTAGAATCGAGAAGATTACTGAATGTGTTATACAACCGTTTATCTCACGTGGATTACCTTAGCCGTAGTCCTGTCAAGACTTACTTCTTCACAATACCTTAACCTTCAATTGTCGCATGGGTGAACACGGATTCCTATGTTGGCGAGAGACTATTTGGTTTTGTTTGTGTGCCGAGCGTTGAGCCTCAGGGCAAACATATCAATAGCGTCAGCGCGACCTAGCGACGAAAATAAATGTTATGTGCGTTATGACTTTACACGGAAAAGAAGGTCTGTATCAGCAGATCAGTGCATGTATATTATTGAGGCCGCCGTACGAAATGTGCTTAATTTCGCCAAAAATAGATCACCACATTACCAGAATTCATAAAAATACACATTTATATACCGTATTGTTGGTATGAGCTTCTTCTTACATATATATATATATATATATATATATATATATATATATATATATATATATATATATATATATATATATATATATATATATATATATATATATATATATATATATATATATATATATATATATATATATATATATATATATATATATATATATATCACTAATACATTTGTCCTGTTCGTATTCTCATCAATCCTCTATCAATAGAGGTGATGAGCACTAGCACAAGTTTATTGAAGATAAAGATCCGTTTACTGCAAGAAGTTATACGTTTAGAATACCAAGAACATATCGTATGATAATTTGATTTTGTCAATCATGTCCTCACATGGCCGCCTCTTACGACATACAGGATGATACCGTGGACCTATTCTATCCCCGGTCTCACAGGTGTAAGCAGGTAAGGAGAGATCAGATGCAATTATTGTTCGCGGAAACTTGCTGCACACCAGTACCGAGTATGTTAACGTGTGGAGGAGTTGAGATGTCACAAGAAATTCAACAAGGATCTCTTTCGTTCCTCACTCACTTTCCACAATCGCCAATAAACCGACTCAACACATATGCCCGCCTGCATACCCCCCGGGGGGGGGGGGGGGGGGGGCACTTGGCCTTATTCTGGTTAGGGGTGTGCTGCGGGACCTCGAAAACCCGTACCCGTCATACAAGGTCAAAATGGCCAAACGCATAACCCGTCGTACAAGGTTTTATGCAAATGTATAACCCGTCGTACAGATTGAACCTGAAAAACATAACCCGTCGTACAAGTATGAGGCCCAAAAACCCGTCGTACAAGTCGAGAGGCCGAAAAAACATACCCCGTAGCGCGGCACATATATACTACCTCTATACACTTAAGGCCCCACCCCCCCGGGCTGCACACCCACTCACATGAAAACATGTATGATTACACATACACACACATGTATATATGCATACATACATTCACACTTAAAATAATATATTGTCATAATGCTGCATATAATGAGTATATTGCTTGTTTGTATCCAAGTTAAAGCAGTCATCCACCTTTTCATGGGTAGAAATTACAAACCTGGTTTAACAAAGTCCATTGGTGTCGTGGAAGGTACTAAAGTGCCTGCTGCTAAAAGATGTGTGGTGTTATCAGGTTATACACATAAGGCCAAGGTTCAAGTTGAATTTGTTGAAGTGTGTAAAATCCGCCACTGAATGTGTCAATGATAAAGCTCAGATGTAGTGACGTCAATTTATGTAAAATAATAAAATTAATTAATCAGAACGACTGAATTATAATGGAAATCCTGTTGATGGTAGGATTACCCTCGCGGTACATTACATATGGCCCATTAATGAGGACCACGGTAAATAAAACGAGTACCATATTGTAAAGTTGATGTCCCTGTTTAGGCTAATTACCTTCATTTACAAAATTCGAGTTACTTCTCAGATAAACCCACTGCATAGCTTGGATTCAGTCTGGTAGTTGAAGAAGCATGTAATGCCAACAATCAATACACTTTGACCTTAATTACACCAATAGTAACTTTTCCAGTCCTGGTCAGAACATGAAGGTGAATAGCTTTGATGTGTAGCATCGTTTGATTTCCTGGAAATGAAGATAGGAATGTAATGCAAAGACGATATCTAGTGACAAATGAACGCACCTCTCTAATGTTTATACGTTCAAATGTTACCGTAATATAATTTAAGATGACATAGTGATTATTATTAATCAGGAACTTGCTGAGGTAATTAAGCTATTAAATGGTTCCCCTTATTGTAATGACATGCCACATTCTGGAAACGGATAGTAGAAAGAATAATATTGTGAGAAAATGTCTCCATTTTCTGCATCCAATACAAAAGTAGATATAATGCGATGAATCTGTACTCTCCGGCAAATCTATCTGGTTTCATTCTATATCAGCTTGTTTATTTGGCCCGAAAAGAAGAAAACCAATGTGGATGTAGCATGGTTAGCATGAACAACATCGTGATATTACTGTAAAATTATCGGCCATATTTCGTTTGTTAATTTAAAATAAAACTTAAGGTTGGGGCACCATTGTTGAAAGCAATAACATAATCCCTTCCTGTTAACCTCAGGGGGTGAACGTTTGTCCACACACAATATAATGTTATTTATCAATAACACAGAAAATGTCCCGACCCTTGAGAATGTTCGTTTGTCAGATGCATGAAATCATGGCTGCATTTGTGCGTTGCGCAAGAATCTCTCTGCCAAATGCATCATCCTTGCTTCCGAATCATTATTCAACAATTCCACCAACTGTAAAATAATACGAAACGATGAATAAACACCAATGAATGTACGAGGATTGCATATTTTGGACATCATTAAAATTAGATGTTATCTTCCTTGACCATCACCTCAGAGCTGTACTGCAAACATGTATGTTGCATGCCCTTTACTTCCAGGTCAATGTTGACTTCAGGCAGATGCACCGGTGTCAGCATAGCAGTAAACAATATCAGCCAGAACGATCGACATTATGTATAATGTTCTTGATTGATGATTGTTCAACTTCTTGACAATGTTTGGTCGGCTTACCTCTGACATATCGGTCGTAGTGCGGGACATCATATCATCAAACACAGGGGGCATTTCTTGGACACGCTTGTAGAAGTCTGACACCTTATGCTGATATTGCAAAAGGCCCTCGGCAAACAACAGGCGGTGAGATGGCAGATCCTTTATATGCAAAACTTGGCATAGTTTGGATTCGAAGGGTTAGTATTCAGTGTTCTTTATGAATCAGGAAAATATTGTACAAACTCTTTCCTTAAACATGATGTAGAAATATGTGGGAGGAATGTTCATGTCAAAATCTACCAGTTGCTTTTCCATGTGTGAACGATATAAAGTAAGGATGATGTGGTAGTGATGATCGGTCGGGAGATTTGCCCTATCATATACCTTGCCACAGACAGTTGATATTTACCCCGCCAGAAAAGCAACCTGATGGGATCACCAGCAAACTACCTCTGGTTAATGTGATTAGCGTTTTACAATTAAAGTTGACTAAGATTTACATAGTAACCATGCAAGACCTTCTGGCGATGGATGACCAGGGCAATAAGACCGTTTGGTGTTCTGTCAATGGTCAACAACAAATAACTACCAATACAGTCGTGTCAAAACACTTCATGTTTATTTGTATAAGGGTACAAAAAACTGCCTCTGCAATGAAATATTTGCTAGATTTGAATGACTGATCAATTATGACACCTAAATCTCTTTCCGCTTCCAAATCCTTTGGAGTAGAATCGCCAATTTGGTATCATATTTCTTTTGTCCGAATAATATGCAATGCTCAACATTTCTTTGCAAAGTGCAAATCATTTTCCCAGTCTAACGCTTTATGTAATATCTGTTGTAAGCTGTATTGCTGGTTTACAGTACTTAGTCTCGAGTTACGTTTGGCGTCATCCTTATGTCAATATCATTGTTTATATCATATATGATGACTAAGAAAAGCATGGATTCTAGGATCGACCCGAATGGGAAACCAACAATAACCCTTGTCCAATCCGATTCACTGTCCTCGATCACCACGCTCAGCCCTCTGTTACAGAGTCATCCATTTGTCTTTACTTATACATTACCACTGATGTCGTGTGACATACGTTCGCTAGCTTACCGTTTCTGGGGAACTTTATGGAACGCTTTTCGAAAGTTCAAATATACAACATCTACGATTCCCCGTCTTACGCATTAGTTACATCCTCTATGAATAACAAAAGGTTGGTAAGATAAGAGCGTTTGCACAGAAAACCATGTTGAGATTTATTCAATAAGTTATTTTTAAATAAGTGTTTCCATTATTTTCCATACTGTGGATGTAAAGCTGATAAGTAGACTTGGGTCGCGGGATGCAGTGATATTGGTTGTGAGAGTTACCGGGCTAGTTAGTACCCCTTGGCTTGTAGATCTTCGCAAATACTGGCTCAATGAGGAGTGCGTCAATACGTTATGATTGAACACTTCATGATACGAATGGGTTGTGATACAAATATTGCATTCCAGCTCCCACTTTTTAAGTTATTCATTATGTATTATAGACTCCAAGTAGTTATGCATGTTTCAACTGCTATATATAACAGATCTAATGATAAATGTATAATTAGTCCAATTATAAAGCTTTTGTCTATACATAGTAGATCTGCAATACATCTTGCCAATTACATCCTGTAACTATATACTATTTAATATGTTTTAAATATAGAAGTCGCTATTACCTTTTAATGTAATTTACAAAAGCTTGAGAAAACTATTTTAATATTATACAAGCGCTTCTTGTACTAAAGAATATCACAACTAATTGGTATAACAGGGGAAGACTACCTAATCATTATCTGGCAGGTAGAAAACATTATATATTATGACATGATACATATACACATTCCTTCTCCAATATCCTATAAATCAAGCCTTGTGACGTTATATGTATATATATGCTCTTGTAGTAACAGTACGCAAATTGTCTGCAGCAGGGCAGTTGCTTAAAGCACTAGATCCTTCAGTAAGCTGTTCACTAACTGGCACCGTTCCAGACGTTCCCATTGTTCGTTCACACCCACGCTATCTGGCCTTCATTCAGAGGGGAGAGAGGTCGTGATGCATAATGTCGATCTATGTTCTTGACTACAGATATATATATATATATATATATATATATATATATATATATATATATATATATATATATATATATATATATATATATATATATATATATATATGTGTGTGTGTGTGTGTGTGTGTGTGTGTGTGTGTGTGTGTGTGTGTGTGTGTGTGTGTGTGTGTGTGTGTGTGTGTGTGTGTGTTTGTGTGTGTGTGTGTTTATAAGTATATACACACACAATCTGTAATCTGTAGTCAAGGACATAAATTTCTATATATTATGCTCTTGGGTCATGGAAACAGATCATTTCAATTTTAGGGAGAAATATGAATACGATTTAATCATCTTTGTCGATTGTGCCTAAACGGCAAAGAATATTTACTATTAGTTCAGCTGACATAAATCAGAAGGTCACTAACTACAATGATAAGACTTGTTTGTCAAATCCTATTTGTCGAATATATCTAGACGTTAACTTTAACTGGCTTCCATGCTCGGCAACGTGAATGTGTTACTACAAATTCGTATGTTGCTGACAGTCAAATTGACTATCACGTCTGATAAAATCAGCATTTATAAGGAATTTTACTGACCCAATTGAATAAAACCATTCGGATATTATTGTTAGAATTTGACAAGAGTTTGATCGTTAACCAGTTCGTATCTGACAACCATAGACTTAGTGTTGTTTGCACTCAATTAATGATTGGTTATGATGTGTGAATATGCAAATTATTTTTTACAGAAAGAACATTGCTTATAATGTGGTCACAGATGCTCAGTAATGTTTGGAAGCAACTAGGTCTATAGGAGTGCCAATAGCCAAAATTCACTTTGATGGGGCCTTAAAGGTGCATTTCATCAAAAAATCACTCGATTTTTAATCGAAAAAAAAGTTGATAAATGCAAGAATATCTTAAATTGTGCTGATACCCGGAATCCAAAGTTGGAATGGCCGTATATATTTCTTGTTGTTCTTAAATAAAATTTCAGTTCCTTATTTTTCACGTCCCGTCAAAAATAGCCCTTATTTGGAAGCTCATGTATTATTAATTCCGGAAGCGCCGAAACGTCATCACTCTGGCCGTTCGCCGCCGGCGGATGTTCAGTTTGCGCTATTTTCATTGCGATAATGGACGACCAAAGCAAGAAACGAAGAAAAGGTGCAGGGAGAAAGAAGCTATTAACAGATTCAACAACTAAGAGAAGGAAGCGTGGGCTAGACCAGCTGCGATATAACACGAGGGTCTCTTTAAGACAGGCATTCAGGGAAGTGAGGAGTTTGACCAACGAAAAAGCTGCAAGGTTTTTGCTGGACATGTAAGTTATCTCGTTGTATTATGAATACCTAGCTCCGGTCGAACGGTGATATGAATATATACCGTTCTGCTTCAACATATGCCGCGCGTCGCAGAAAACGCGTTAGGGTTAAAGTGTTGCATAACGCTTCTAGAAAATAACATATTTCAAGAGCCTGTACAACAAAAAGTCCTAACGCACCAAAAAACTTACCCCCACTCGACGCTATTCTTCAAGAAATTGCCATCAATATATCATTTCTGAAAAATCGCGATACGATGACCGCCATTTTGGAAAATATTGGGTCGCGTGATTTTCCGCGATATCCCGCCGCCTCATCCCCATTGCCTTAGCACAAGTCGTCGATGGGTCACGTCATTCTAAGCATGCGCGATGCACGTGGTCTTGAACTTGAAAACAAACATGTTGCTGTGTTTCGGACTTTTTACCGCTTCCCAAATTGATTGTATAAATAATTACCATGGATGAAACCCACCGCCGAAAAGGGATAAAATTGTCCGTGAACATCATTGCATTATAAAACTCCATCACTTGGGTATATTTGGTGTTTGGCAGTTTCGATCTGAATCGATCTCAAAATTTGTACATTGCGTCGGTTCAAGAGAAAGTAAGACGTCTACTCAGACGGCTTGTAGGGCTAATGAATACCCTGCTATCGAATAGCCCTGTATTGAATCGACTTGTGTAAATGTCACCAATTAAATAAAATCTAAGGGCCTATTGTGTGGCCATTGCACTATTTGGGTTTGTTAACTGTTGCTGCAAACATACCTTACTTTGTAGATTATTGCATCCTCTTGACCCTAATTCATTGGCTGGTGTTCAGGTGTTCGTCATACCTTGCCCTAGCCGCGCACGACGGTAATATAAATATATATCGTCGTGCGCGAGTCGCGGTACGTCGTGCGGCAAGCGTTTATTTCGAGTGTTCATAGCTTCTCGTCAATGTTGTGTACTTACGTATCTATATATGTCGAAAATTGAGATCAATATCCATCCATCCGCACTAATTTGGTTATCCACTGTCTCGTGATTATTTAGCAATTGTCACATGAACTTTGAGAATCACAACTTTAGAAATATCTTGGAAATATGACGTCACATTACGCAGTTTCAGTTTCACTCGCCATGTGGCAGCAGGTCCCGAGGGGTGGGGCACTTAAGTATATAGAGGTACATGTGCCGGGGTATGTTTTTTCGGCCTCCCGACGGGTTTTGTTGGGCCTCTTATTTGTAGGACGGGGTATGCTTTTGCCATTTTCACCTTGTATGCTGGGTACGGGTTTTTGAGATCCCGGGGCACACCCCTACTCAGGGCAAGGCCAAGTGCCCCCTCCAGGCTGCAGGAATTCTTAAGTGTTATCTTTTTTTCAATTGTCAATGTGATATCGTTGAATACAAATCCCCCGTCTAATCTAAGTATTGCCAAAAGATAATCATTGACAAAATGACACATATACTTATATAATAAAATTCGGAAAGCAAAAGTTCGCTTGCGCGCAGCAACCGATCTTGTCATTCAAAATAAACATGAACTTTTCAAAATTTGTCTGGCGGATAAAAACGCCTTTGACGAAATCTCACACGTAAACTAACTCAAATTGTTAATAAACATTCATTTATGTGAAAAATTATTCTTCATATGTACATTTGTTTAATTATCGTGTATAATTGGAACTCATGTATCGTTCACGCCGCATTCGGTTACGATCATCGCACGACGTCAATGAGACATCGTGCACGGCTAACCTTGCCAGCAATCAAGTTGTGGCAATGGATGACAACAGGCATAGGGAGCGGGCATATGCACTCAGGAAGGATAGTCAGCCAATGTAAGTCTCTCATGACCACTCAGCTACACACTGACTAAATGACCTAACAGAAAACAAAATACTGATGTCGTACATGTAATGTGTTCTAGCTATTTGGCCATATAATGCAATTTTGTTGTGTTACAGGTACAGCACTCGTTTCAACAAGCAGTCAAAGACATGGTCATCGGTTAAGAGGCCAAGACTTACGCCCATATACCAGATATGACGACAGAAATTGTAAGGCCCAAGCAATGCGACAGCAATCACAACAACACCCACAACAATCTGCTGATGACCCCGCAACATCAGTCTGAACATTGCTCCTGTGCCAAGGCCATCTACCCAAGAAACAGTTGAGTTGCAGGTGTCTCTTTTTGATTAAAAATATGATTTGGAAATTTGTTTTTGTTAAAATGTACAAATCTTTTATTAGTCACATTCTTTTGTCTGTAAATCCAAACTGTAATAGAAGAACTCATGGAATTGGCAAATAAATAATACATGCACTCATTTTAATGTCACTTCTTTTTTCATCAGGCTAGAAATATGAACATAAAAAGTCAAATCTGAAGAAAACGTGTCATGACTAACTGACAAAATAATGTGTGCATAATTCTTTTCTTCTGTGTTTGAGAGACTAATATATGAATGCTCATTCCATACAAGTAAACAATAAATTATGAGATTGTTGAAACAAAAATGTTCAGAACAAATAATACCGCATGTTTGTGAGACTAGGCAATTTCAATACTGGGACTTATCAATATAATCCATTCAAAAATACCAATCAGAACAATGAGGTATTTCCTGATTAAAATTACAAATTAAAACATTTAATCTGAGTATATTACTAAACCTACTTTGTATTAATGGAAGAGGTCTCTGATCTTCCACACACAACAGGAGGGAGTTTTTGCACTCCCCCAAAAAGCCATGAATTCACAGAACCAATTGCTGATAGGCGCCGTGTCTAAGCATCTTTTTTTTTTCTTCCTCCACAACCGCATCTAACTCAGCAAGTCCACCCGGTACCTGTTAATAACCTCAATGATCATCGGGTCAAGCACAAATGACCCTTCAATACGCATGCGTCATTTTCCCATCGACATGTGCTCATGTTTGTAAACATGGGTGTGACCGACAGTTTTCGATACGGTGTAATCGACGATATAGTGTTGAACCAGTCCGCAAAATGGTTTATATATGTTCCAAAAGAGTTGTTCTATTAAATGGAGCAAAAAAACCGCATGCCATTTTTTTGGAAAAATGCACCTTTAATCTCTCATTGACGAAATGATATGTTGATGGGCGTTAAAACACACAGCAGTGCTTTGTCCGTTGAGCCGTGTTGCGAAGGCACACGCTCGGATTATGATGCACATATTTCACGATGACACACCCCTTTATTGTGTTCTCATAAACTCCTCCCAAGAAATGAAGCTCCTCGCGCTCAGACTACACACACTAACAACCCAATCCTATATCTAAGAGACCATGCGATCTCCTTCAAGAGATGACCCAAGCCAATGAAGTTCGCTCAACCAGACACCAATAAGCGCAATCAGTATGTCAGTCTATTGTCGACATATGGCGACGCTCCACGCGGTTTCTTCAGATACTGCCGATTTACGACGTAAGAGTGCGTTCCAGCGCCGATCATTAATACATGGGACATCTGCATAAGTAACTCAGAGGAAGTTCTTTACTTTAAATGATCTTTTTCTTAAGCGGGCTTTATCGCATGACTGTTTAGACAGTTATGCAGTATGACATTTTCAGTTTTTGAAAATTTCGCAAATCCGAAAATCAATTGCTTTGTGCTGAACGCTTCATCAGTTCAGTAAGCTTCACCCCCACCAAAATGGTGAAGGGGTCATTTCTCTTGTCCAAGAGAGCGCACAGAAGGATAGGTGACTGGCCGGGAAAGGTGGTAACAAAAGTAACAGTTTCCTTGTCGTCTCCTCCCGACCCCGCTGCTTCTCTATTACTCGTCCAATGCTATATCACTTTGACGATTCATCTGCATTAACGTTCAGAAAAAAGCCACCACTTGTGTCATACCCAGATAATTGTTCATTTAGTTAGCATCTACGATTTAGGCCTGCCACATATAGTTGGTACAGAATTTACCCTTACCACTAAAGCACCATGGCCAATGTTTCATCCGTACACGAGGCTCATGCATCTCTCGATCTGGCAGCCCCTGATACCCAAATTCAGTACTTCAGAAGATACAAAGTATAATAGACTATACGACTATACAACCATACAAATTAACTTTTATTCCATATAAATATGTAACTATTTAAAAAAAAACACCTCTAGAAGTATTTACAACAGACAACTTACTCAGATGTATAGTTCATGAACAGTATTTACTGCAGATGTTTCTACATACAATAGGTCTAAGTGAGTGATAATGAATGCGAGCCATTATGGTCACTTGAATAGCAGGATTACTGAATAATACACCTGTCACCAAGTTGACATACTTCACAAAAATTTCCTCATGTACAGTAATAAAAATACACTTATGCTTTACAAAATGTACGTGGCTGGTCATGAAAATAGCATTGAGAACGTGACATCTGCTTCAGTAATAAAGATTACTCTATCCAAGTCATTCATCATCTAGTGTTATTGCACATGTCAAAGTTATTTATTGCTGTTTGATTAACCAATTTTCTTAAGAAATGAATCTTAAACAATAAACCTACGTGGATTGCATGTAACAGTGCTATGAATCGAGTGTCTGATTGTCTGCCTGTCATTATTAAGTAATATAGCTAAGTTACCAATAACCTGCAAACAAACAGTATACATGTACACTTCGTATTCAATAGACCAGCCAGCTGTGTTTTCAACAAAGCGAAATACTTACATGCACATCCACATGATCCATGTTTTTCATGTAAAGAAAATTTAATTGAAACATTTATGACAATATGGAGATGATCTAATGCTTCTTAACAACTCAAGAGTGCCTAAAAAACATTGAACAAAATTTATCAAATAAAAATCTTTTCACTTGTTTATATCAAAAAGAGTGATTTCTATCTTGCTAGATGCTCGGCACCATGGATAATTCACATCTGTACTAGCTATGTAGATAATCTTTTTCAATATCTACAAGCACAACACCCTAAATATTTTTGGATGAACTTCGCTTTAAAGCAGTTATATAGCCAGTGCATAATGCATAGACAGCCATATTTGAGCAGCACATTGATTATATGCTACCAAGGAGAACCACACAACATGTATATACTCAAGCCATCATGTTTTATGTCACTACTACTGTGCACCCTCAATCGTGGCAGTAATCTGGTCAAAACGTCGGGCCATATGCATCTTTCTTGCTATAATGTCATCGTCCAATGCCTCAGACAACTGAAAGTAAATCATCTCTGACCAATATACCCTATTCAACATCCATATCAATGGACGACACAAATGAACTGAGAGATACAAATGAACTTTTCTATCAGATGAGGTGAAATGCTCCCTTCAACCAAGCATAGCACGAGAAACACCCGCAAAGACAAAGGCTTACCTCAAACAATGATTACCTCAAAACTATATTGGGTGGAATATTTATACAATTCTTCCAGGGCAATAGTAACATTGATATCAGTGATGTATGTCTGAACACACAAATGAAGAATACAAAGGCATGTACACGAAGTTTCAATTCGTTGTATTCTTTATCAATAATTGATTGAGAATAATGAAATGATTACCATGGAAAGCTCTGTCATAACCCTTGTCATTTCCTGGTCAGACACTGGAGGCATTTCTTGAACATTTTTGTAAAACTGAGAAACTTGGTGTCGGTAGCGAGGAATGTCCTTGGCAAATAGCAGCATGTTTGAGGGGGAGTCCTGATCACAGCACAGAAAGCATATTATGCATATTCACAAATTACACTCATTGAGATATAATCCTTGCACTTCAGGAATATATCCCATTTGCAAGAATACTGCATAACTAAATGAACCTTTCCAAGTCTGTGATCTGACGCTGAACAGCTGTTTATGAAGGTGAAGCTGAATCAAATGAATTATAATGTTAACCACCTTATTGCAGCCAAGTAAATATAAATTGAACTACAGCTACAGTCTGGATGTATATAAAGTGCATACCTATATTTCAAGAATGCTATCAATATTTACTAACCTGTTGCTTTTCCATGTGTTAACAACATCAGAGTCAAGGATATTATGTCTGCGAGCAGGGCTGTCACAGAAGTCAAACAGATATTTGACAGCTGGAGGAAGACTGCTATTGGCATGCAACACTGTGGCAAACAGATCATCTATATACTGCTGTAACGTCCCCTGGTGACACACTGATATAATGCATCATATATGTACTTGACACATCCATTAATAAATTTAATTTCCATAACTCATATGATTGGAATATCCCTATCTCATTTGGCTGTAAAGCCCGGGGTTGTCATCTCATTCAAATTTAAACTACATATTTGCATTGAAGAGAAACAGCATTTAACAAAACAAGCGCTGTTTAAATTCCTTCCTTTGTGGTTAGCAGTCTGATGAGGAAGATCTCTGAGATGACTTTCTGGCCCCTCTGTTGTCCAGTCTGACTGTCACCGTGTTTAACAAGATGCCAGGCTTTGGTACCTTCCTCCATTGTGATGATAGGATTGATGGCACTAAGTGACGTGCCAGATGTGATCTCTACCATACCTATTATCACACATACGCAGTAACTCAAAGTAAAGGTCAACAAGGTCTTCAGAAGATTTATTATCTTGACGAAAAACCTTATAATAAATATAAGAAGTTATTGAAAACTTCATTAATTGTTTTAAGTAAATATTGCTGTTTATTTATTTGTAACTGAGTACTAGAATGTCATCTATCATGGGCTTCATAGACTAAGTCATTTTTATCGTTGTTTAGGACGAGTAGCATTGTCTAGTACATGGTAGTGTGCCAGAGTGTTGACTCTCTTCCACCCAGCAACAGTTTGTGTTGTGACGTCATCATCTCGCACAGAGGAAGATGACCGCTCTGACCGGATTTCCATTCTGCATAAACCAACGCGTCAAGTAGGTCAACATTATAACTCTTTCTAGTTACAATGTGCATTGATACAAACATTACCGAGAAATTTCGAGAATTAGACGCACCAGTATCTGGCATTGATATTTTTTAAAAATGTTTGTTATGGAAAATACATGGTAGAAGACCTTCTCGTAATGTTCACATGGTAACAAGCCACATTTATGCGTTTATAATCTGGCCCCTCCAAAAGTAGTAGTGAATTCACACCTACCCTGAATTGATTGTCCGTTAAAGTATGCCTGTCAGCTGAGCTGCAAGACCAAAAAGGCCTGCGAACTTAACCCAGCCCCACCGCCCCTTCCCCCTCCCTCCCTCCCCCAAACCAACCTACCGCGCGCCAGGCTCCCTATAGACTGTAATATGATCCCCGACCCAATTATTCACCCTATTTGCCACTTGTACTTCCTCTCAATGTTCTTTCCAAGCGCTGCCCGTGACCTGATCGCGAATTACCGTTCCGCGTTTCACAACTAAATTTTGAGTTCCAAGTCTTCAACTTATACTCGAGATTTTACGGTAGATTGTCCCAGAGACATCATGTTCATATGGACAGCATCTAGAGCCATCTTATTGGCTTGTGTGATCGTGTCACAGTCCAGCATCTTACAAGTGACGGGTTCCCTTCCATCATGATAGCCAGCACGCAGTTGTATAGTCTATTATTCACACAGATAGTTACAAGAAATAGAAACGCTATATGTTTATGTTTTACAGCTTGTAACAATTCATAAAGTACAATATTTCAGTTTTTAGTATTATCATGTGCAGATTTGCACCGCTGTCATTTTCAGCAGCATGCCCATCAAAATTAGGATGAAAACATTTTTGTCCAGAGAAAATCTTACCAATGTTTGGCATCTATTTTATCTTCTGACAGGGAATATTTAGCATCTGACATGATGCCATCAATGGGACCTTTCGCCGTCTAATGCTTGGTGGCTTAATACACATGAAAAGTGTCTTGCCTGCATGTTTCTTCAGTTAAGTATACATGCAGAGAGGCAACCAGTTGGTCACTAGGATATCAACTACTCAGTTCTGCAACAAAAGCAGCACTTACATATGGCTCACTTATTTGCTTAAATTTGTTCAGCAGACCTTACCTTTCAATACATGTGTATTTTTGAATACCTGCGCAGAATCACCTTGGGATGTTTCTTCTCCACAGATCTGTTCACATGCTCGTTCAATAAAGCCTTCAAGATCCTGACACACATATACACAACGCTTTTGTTTACGACACATGATGGCAATACTTTTCTGTTATGTCTACCTAATCTGTGCCACACCCAGTAGATGAAATGGCGATAGGCCAAATATCTGAATAACCTGGAGCAAAAAAGAATTGATTATTTCTTAGGGAAATATAAAAATAATGTTTTTTAACTCTATTTTTTTTTGTCAACTATGTACTCCAGATATAAATGTATTGCTGGTTTTGCTGTTTGTTGTCATGTAGCACTGAACGTGATTACCAAATCTATTGCACAACATGGACACTTGGGATACACATTGTCCATGTCTGTGTGTCTTATATGTGCTTCAATAAAGGCATAACTAACTCATTTGTGTTAACTTCATCCCCTATATGTCCATCTATCTGTATGTACTCGAATTTCGATGCAAGCAGGACATAACGGTCCAAGCAGTTCAGGTAATTTCGACAACAAACACATTCCTGCAATGTGGTCATCTGATCGCAGTTGTTACAGCTACACCTAAAAGGTTGCCCAAATCAAGCTTTAGCCATTTTGAACTCCAAGTTAGATCATTCACATAACAAAAGCTGACCCAGCAGTCCATGTTTGTCCATGATTCACAAATTCTTCTGAGCATTCTGACTTTATTTGTGAGCAAAAAAGTAGACTTAGTCTTTTAAATATACACTGATGAGAGATATATTAACAGGACGTCTAAATTCTGAAAGGGGCCAGTTCACAGGCACCCAAGTCAATTATGTATATTATCATACATGTCACTAAAAAACTATCGCTCGGGGAACGCGCTGGGTGAATTTATTGACTTGGGTGTGTAGGCCAGATAGACCCCATTACACGGAATTGTTATTTCTACCGGTGCTAATCCATTTAGACTAATAGAGACGGAAAATTTCTACCTACCATACTTCCACTGGCCAGAAAGTCAAAGCGTCTTTGCTGCATTCATTTTCCGAATCGGAATCCGTTTCTGATCTTCATCTGATGACGACATGTTAATATATACCAATCAGTAGAAAGGAAAGTTGCAGGGAAAAAATCGCGGATCATATAATTTTTCTCAGCTTCCGAAATACCGCCTTCGAATTTGCTTTGGGACGAGCCGCAAACGTGACGTCACGCGTCCTGCCTCCTAGCGACCAACTGGTGCAAAATGGACTCTGGGAATTCAATCGGAATTAAACCCGAGCACCACATTCTCAGCGGATTTATGTCCACAGTACTTGAGAGAATGTAAAATTATCTACCGTGGTCAGATTAAAAGATATTTTCCTACATTTTGAAACATACAAATCGGATATGCCAAAAAACGTTAGTTTTGATCTTTAAAGAACATTGGTCTTTAGTTTCATTTAAAAAACCCAACAATAATGGGTTGGTGATGACATTGTGGGTAGGAAACCATAGCTAAAATAATTCACAATATTGATAGGTGATTAATACAAAGTGAACATTACACATCAACCATGAATAAAAGTAAAGTGGGTTGATGATGATACAAATGGAACAAAATATCATAAACCATCAATGTTTTTTAATAATGCAGTTCAAACTCACTCTGTGGCATACTCCATGAGCAACAAAGCAACAACAGCTCTGCAAAACACAACAAGGTAGTGTTGAAGTTGATGGTTCCATATTTCTAGCATTCACAAGAGAGTAGAACAAAGCTGTGGTATCCCTTTCTTGTCTCGTATGCCAAAGTTTTTCTGTGCCTCAAGCGTTCTGATAAAGATGACCAGGAAGTGTTTGCAATTGAGAAGGTGATTGAACTGGTGGATTCCCTCCTCACAACCACCATATTGATTGGTGTAAGTCTGAAAACATGTAAAAATTATTCGAAATGTACATGAAATGTAACCCTGGGTGAAACCTCAGAGACATAATGTTAGATGATTGTGATATACTTTCCCATCCATAGGTGTTTGTGTTTGGGAAGAGAACTTTAAATGTGTAGGTTTTGTCGTCCCAGAATGGAATACCACTAATACTCAAATCACTGAAATCAGAAACCGATGTCTGAAGCCCTGCAAAGGCTACAACAACGCAAGTTTGTTGCAGTTAAAATATTCCAATCGGATCATAATAAATACATTAATAGGTTAACCACTTAAGTGAATTTAATGAAATTGGATTTTTTTACGTCAAGTAATCACCAAGTTTGCATTTATTGCGAACGTGTCTTTCAAGTGTAACCTGCTGAAGTTGTATCTTTTGGAGCTGCTTCTTTTGTAGACGATACGGATAATAATTATGATGAATATCAGAACTCCTCTCTCAGCAGCTGAGCCGATATATAGGTAAAGGATGTTTGTCGATGTTTCATAGCGAAGACTTCCCAGCTCATACTTGCTCACAATTGGTATGTTTAAAGTATAAAGAATCAAATTAATGATACAATATCACTTAGTAACTCGCAATCGTTATCTTGTTGCATATACAATACCTAGATAACAGGGAGGCTGCTGGACGGAGGCTGCTGGACCAGCACTTACATTCATCAGAATATGTGCATCACTGAAATATACAGAACAGGTTATATAAATACACGCACATACGTACGTGCGCACACACTTACTATATATATATATATATATATATATATATATATATATATATATATATATATATATATATATATATATATATATATATATATATATATATATATATATATATATATATATATATATATATATATATATATATATATATATATATATATATATATATATATATATATATATAATCAAAACCAAGAACCAAAAACGAAAAACAAGGGCTAAGCCGTAAACCGTTTTTCATGTGCGACAACGAAAGGCGGATAACACCAAACTGATTGGTTTTTCGTTTCTCGTTTGATCAAACGGAAAACGAGTGGCGCTGCAGTTGGCGGTGTTTTTACTGATACAAGCGGTTGGATAGGTTGATTGGTATCCAGACTTTTCGTCTCCCCGACAGCCCACTCTGGACGTCCCCCGGTTAATCAAAGAGCAGACGAGCCGCGATCTATCAATAACTATAATTACATAAAATGGCGGCCTTGGAAACTTGGAATCGGAAACCAAATCCCTGTTTATGTGCGACTATTCATATGTGTGCGTGCCAGCTTGTGTGTGTGTTTGTTAATACATATATATATATATATATATATATATATATATATATATATATATATATATATATATATAGATATATATATATATAGATATATATATATATATATATATATATATATATCTATATATCTATATCTATATCTATATATATATATATATATATATATATATATATATATATCTATATATATATATATATATATATATATATCTATATCTATATATATATATATATATATATATATATATATATATATATATATATGTATGTGTGCAGAAGCGGGTTTCAGCGCCAAACTGCTTCCCGCTCTAGGTGAGGGGTCCGAGTCCCGCAGGAAATGATGTGTAATATATTTTGTTCATTTGTTTAACTTGTGTCTTAATGTACTTTTGTATTGATGCTTCCTGTGTAAGTATATTGATGTTTCCTGTGTATATTGATGTTTTCTGTGTTTTTATATAACATATAACTTGTACAATATTTTAATGTCTATGTACTTATTATGATGTGAACATTTCACATGGATTACCGCATAGTCACGTGACTTTGTATATATAAGCTGGGGCATCTTCTGCAGCGAGCAGCCGTACATGGCCTATGTAGCCAAAAACGGCTTTAAGCTTGAATGAAGAAGAAGAAGAAGCAGCGAGCAGTTAGCATTTTCACAGCCTGAATAAAGATTTGTACTTCTGTCAAGAACGCCTTATTGAAGTTTTACTGTTGAGTTCCATTCAGTGAAACTAGTTTGCAGTTATTTCGGTCAGTCAGGGTTTGTCTGGAGGTTCTGTAAAGCGGGACCTCAAAAACGGCACAGACTGTCTCGTAATATCGGTAATACTGGTTGCGCTGAATAAGAACTAGTTAAGCCTACGGAAAGTCTGACAACAATCCCATTTCGCTATTTAGAAACCACTTGCACGCTACAAAAATTGGTGGCAGCGGTGGGATTCGTTGTGTTGGAACCTTTTTAAGAGGTTTCAAATCAGATAGACTTTTGTCGTTTTGAGCTCGTTGGAAACCAGTTATTTACGTTAGTTGTCGGGACTGCGTCATTGCTTGTCTCAAATGTTTTCTGCTTCTAACATGAGTGTTAGTTATAGTCCTGTCCCTTCAGAGGGTCGGCTGGATAGATTCTCTGGAGGAGAATTAGTTAGCCCGGGTGTTAGCTCACTTAGTTCCAGTGACTCTGGAATGTCACATTTCAGTGGGTTGGCAGGAGCCCAGGTTGGTCCAGTTGCCAATGGTGTCATTGATGGAACCGGGGTAAGACCAGACCCTATGGTTAATCTAGACATGCTAGCGGCAGCAGCGACGTCATTCAGTGATGGTAGTGTTGTTGGTGTGTGTGTGGCCCATCTATCAGTACCACTAGTACTAGTACACCCCCACTGTACCAAACTGCACAAACCTATAGTGAGGGAGCCCTTCAGGCTCATAATCCACTAGGTATGGCTGGTGTTGTTGGTGTGAGTGGCCCATCTATCAGTACCACCAGTACTGGTACACCCCCACTGGTCCATACTGCACCAGCCTATAGGGAGGGAGCACTTCAAGCTCAAGTTCCACTAGGTATGGTTGGTTACCCCCCAACCAATGTAAATAGGCCAGCAGACATGAATCTGCATATGTCACAGTTTGGTCAGTTTCCTGGCTACCATTCCTTGTTGTCACCTCAGTTATAACCTCATGCTATGCCAATGCCCTGGGCAATGCAAGGTTTCTACCCCCCGGCTCCGATGCAGCACACCAACGGTGTTGCGTCTAGTTCGTGGAACCCCTACCCGGGTCACAGCCAAACAGGGTTCAGATCAATTCAGGCTCCGGAAGGGCGGGGAACCCAGTTGCAGACTAGCTTGCCAGAAATACTCAGACAAAGTACTCAAGCACAGCAGGTGCCAGGTACAAGAGTAGATGGTGAGGCGTCCCAGATCAGCAGGGCCAATCAAACTGGGGTTAGGGAGCAAGTGGGTGCTCAACCGGTTTCGGCTCTTGGCTGTAAGACATCCAGAGCAGGGGGCTGTTGAGTACACCCAGCCAGCTCCACTGACTCCATGGGACCTTCCTGTTGGGGCTATGCAACGTGTTGGACCAGCCCAAGGACCTAGCTTAAGCAGTTGTGTCGAAAATTGGCCGGAGTTTGGGACTCAGTCCCCTAGGACCTTACCTTGTGCTGCCCCCTTAGTGCCAGCTAGGAGGGAAATCAGAAGACCCCTTCTGTATGATGGAAAATCAAGTTTTAAGGACTACTTAGCACAGTTTGAGCTCCTCTCCAATGTGAATGGTTGGACTAGCCAAGATAGTGCTTTGGAGTTGGCTATTAGTTTGAGGGGCCAGGCACAGAGTTTTCTGAGTGACTTAGAGATGAGTCCTCACTAATGCCTTAATGGCCAGATTCGACCCAGACAATCAGTCTGAGGTATATCGGGCCCAGATGAAAGGGAGGACAAGACAAAGGTCTGAACCACTCGGCGAGTTGGTCCAAGATATAAAGAGACTAGTCAGGCTTGCATACCCATCCGCTTCAGTCGAGGTCAGAGAAGCTTTAGCCAGGGACTGCTTCATGGATTCTTTAGGGGATCCGAACATGGAGCTGTTCGTGTTTCAAGCAAAGCCCAGAAACATTGATGAGGCACTGAAGTCAGCGCTTGAATATGATGCATTCCTAGTTGGACGTGCCCGTAGGACAGGTTGCCATAAGCCGCACCAGGTGCGTGCACAGTGGCAAGATGATAGCGATAAGCATAGCCAGGAAGATGAACTACGAGCTGAGTTGGCACAGGTCAAAGCACAGCTAGAACGATTGTCCCAGAATACTGACAGTTCTCGTTCCCAAAAGTCGAGGGGTGGAAAGGTGACCGGTAGTTGCCACTACTGTGGTCGAAAAGGGCACTTATTTGCAAAATGCTTTAAGAAACAGAGAGACGAAAGGGAAGCTAGAGGGGAACTTATGGTTAACCGTTTGGCGATTGAAGATGCCAATAACGAACAGACAGAGGCTCCCCTTGAGAACCAGGGAAACTAAATTTTGCTGGGACAGAGGGCAATGTCTCAGCAGATGAACCCGTTCTCAAGCCCGTGTTAACTTATTTAGATGGTAGTAGGGATAGTTTGTTTTTGCACACCAAGGTGGTTGGGGTGAAATTGGATTGCTTGATTGATACAGGGTCTACTATCACGGTGATACACCCTAACAAGTTTATGGCAATTGATGTGGAAAAGCGACCTCCTCTAAGGCCATGGTCAAGCCAAATTAAGTTGGCTGACGGGGGCTTGCTTAGTGCAGATGGGCAAGCTACACTAACATTTGAGATAGGCCACCAGCTTCTAGAGCACCCAGTTGTTGTTGCAGATATATCGGTCCCTGGGATCATAGGTATGGATTTCCTGTGTAGAAATAAGGGGTTGTTGGATGCCGATGAGGGTATTTTGTCACTAGCAGGAAACAAACACAAGTGTAGCAGAGCGGCAGACTATAAAGATTCAGTGTGTCATGTTTTTCTTGTGGAAACAGTAGTTGTCCCACCTGGTGCTGATATATTTATTCCTGGTTCTGTAGTTGGGAATGTCTGTGCCACTAGTGCCATGCTTCAGCCCACCCATAAATTTCTCGAGAGGAATATTCTCGTTGCTAAATCTGTGGTCGACCCAAGTGGTAATATGGTACCATTGAGAGTGATGAATGTAAACCAATCCTCGGTAACTCTGTATGAGGGAACAATTATGGCAACAATTGAGGACATTGAGGAGGTGTCTAGTCAGATCGAAGAAGCCACTGAATGTGTGTTTGCTGTTGCAAGCAGTTTTACAGCTGATGGGGTAGCCTCCCTACCAGAACACTTGAGGGACTTGTACTACGAATCAGTTCAGGGATTGTCAGAGGGGCAGCAAGCCCAAGTTTGCAAACTGCTAGTAGAATATCAGGACACATTTGCAAGGTCTAAAGGGGATATAGGCAGGACCGGTTTAGTGTGTCATGAGATAGCCACTGGAAATTCTGCCCCTATAAAGCAACACCCCAGACGGATACCCATGACCCTTAGGCAAGAGGCAGACAAAGAGGTAAAAAGGATGTTGGAACTGGGCATCATTGAACCTTCCAACAGTCCCTGGGCTTCACCAGTGGTCTTGGTAAAAAAGAAGGTTGGTTCACTGAGATTTTGTCTAGATTATAGGAGGTTAAATTCAACCACAGTCAAAGATAGCTACCCCATACCCCAAATTGATGAGTCCTTGGAGGCCTTGGGTGGCTCCAAGTGGTTCTCTACTCTAGATTTGGCTAGCGGGTATTGGCAGGTAGAAGTGAAAGAAAGTGATAGGGCCAAGACAGCCTTTTGTACACCTGGTGGGCTGTGGCAATTCAATGTGATGCCATTTGGCCTAGCCTGTGCCCCTGCCACGTTCGAACGCTTGATGGAGCGTGTGTTGGTGGGGTTACACTGGGAAACATGTTTAGTTTACCTAGATGACATTATTGTCTTTGGAGACTCCTTTCTCAGCAACAAGATGGGGTTGAGAGGGTGATCGCATACTTCAGTAAGACTTTCAGTAAGACTGAAAGGAACTATTGTGTAAACCGCCGGGAATTACTTACAGTCATCTCCTCATTAAAACAGTTCCACCACTATCTGTTTGGCAGTCATGTCATTGTGCGCTCTGATCATGGGGCTCTTCGTTGGCTACTACGGTTAAAAGCCAGAGGGGCAAATGGCCCGTTGGCTGGAAATAATAGACACATATGACACTGAAATTCAGCATAGAGCAGGCAGGGTACACAACAATGCTGATGCTTTGTCAAGGCGACCATGTTCAGACTGTCGGCGCTGCTCTCAGCTAGAGGAGAGGGAGGCTGTAACCTGTGTACCTTCAGAGCTAGATACTCGTAGTCGGGCGCCTGACGATGCAGTAGAGTGTGTTAGGGCCTTAAATAACACTAACGAGAGATGGGTGTCGTCGTGGTCGGATTCAGATATCAGACAGTGGCAGCAAGCTGACCCAGCAATAGTCGAAGCTTTGAAGTGGGTACAAAGTGGAGTAAAACCAGAGTGGAGGGCTATTGGGGCAAATTGTTCCATGACAAAAAGCTTGTGGCAAGTATTTGAAGAGCTGCAGGTCGAGAATGGTATTCTGTATCGGAAGGGCCATGTGCCCACTCGTTTAGTCATCCCTCGGGCTATGAGGAAGGAAATATTTGATTTCTTACACAGTAGCAAAATGGCTGCCCATATGGGCATTAGGAGAACCCAGAATAGCATTCAAAGAAGGTTCTGGTGGCCTTGCATGAGGGAGGATGTAGATAGAATGTGCAGGGAATGTGTAGAGTGTCAATTAAGGAATCCTAGACAAGGGCAACGTAGGGCTCCCCTCCAGCAATGTCCGGTGGGTTCACCCTGGGAACGCATGGCCATGGATATCCTTAGCCTTCCTGTCCCCTCTGCAACTGGCAAAACCTGCGTCTTAGTTGTCAGCGACTACTTCAGTAAGTGGACAGAGGCATTCGCTTTGAATGACCACAAGGCTGTCACTGTAGCGGGTGACCGAATTGTTTTGTAGATTCGGTACGCCACTAGTGTTACACTCAGATCAGGGTGCACTTTTTTGCCATTTTTGACCTTGTTCGACCGGTTTTACATTCACATTATGCCTTGCACGACGGGGTACGCTTTTTCCATTTTCACCTTGTACCAACTAACATATCCAGCCGCTTGTATCAGTACAAACACCGCCGACTGCAGCGCCACTCGTATGGGGTTTAATTCAAGTAAAGGTCTACATCATAGTATGTCATCACTACCGGGTTTTTTTTCTAGTGCACCGTCGAAGTAAACTGTCGGTTTCCTTACTGTATTTAAGTTCCGCCCAGTTAGAGTTTATATATATTTATTTATTTATATATCTATGTATATATGTATATTTATATATATATATGTATATATATATATGTATATATATATATATATATATATATATATATATATATATATATATATATATATATATATATGTATATATGTGTGTATACATATATATATGTGTGCGTGCATGTGTGTTTGTGTATATATATACCCGCTTTGATTGCACGGGGACATCCAGTGCACACTGCAACTGAGACAAAAAGACACGGACCGAGGAGAGCTGGTAACGCGCACTATTATAAGCTGCCGCTTAGATGTTTTGACATGACCCCTATGCCAAGTCAATATTGAGCCGACGAAAGTGATAAATGCCGCTGGTCGATTACTTAAGTTTTAGCCTGTTTTGACATGACCCCCTAGCCAAGTCAATGCAAACCCAGCCAAGGCAAGCGATGAATGCCTCTGGTCGATTACTAAGGTTTGGCCTACTTAAACAGCACCTGCAGTTAGCCTGCGCGCTAAGCTGCTGCAGTAGAAAACCTTCAAACTAATCGTCCTTTTTACTGTTTTTTGTTACTGTGAATGCTTCAAATACTGTTACAATCATTATCACGAGGCCAAGTTCTAAATACTGACAAAATTTCATGTGCGTAAATACAGCCGTTTCAGAGATATCAGCGAGGAGAGAACTCGTAACAAAAATCGCGATAGGTACTCTAAAATACATGTCATTATACAAAGTACAAAAGGTAAAAACAAGTATTTTTTTCCCCTATTCCATGCTACGATAATTGCTTGTTACAACCATATAATTCATATTTTCGTAACTGCAGTAGTTATGGAGGAGATAGTTACAGAAAATGGGGAAAAACTCGACGAAAAATCGATCCCTGTAAGCCTACAACACTGCGCATGCGCGTCAAACTGGATCGGCAGTTGTGTCCCAACTTGATCTATCATTCCCCAAAATTTCATGTTGATATGTATAACCGTTCCGGAGAAAAGCCCGAAAAACCTTGACTGGAGAAGAAGAGGAAAAATTTGGCTAAAGCAATGTCTTCCAACTATCGTTGGAAAACATAATATAGGCCGGCTATATTTGCCACAAACGACTTTACATACAATGAGAATAAGCATAACATAAAACAAGTGCTTGTAACTTATATCAAACTAAACTCATGGCTTGTTTTTCTGTGTGGCATAATCAAATATACAAACCTCTTTGTCAGTAACTATCTCTGATGATGAGAGTCGGCAGCTTGAGAATCCGTCCACGCATTGTTTGCTATGGACTTACACTGTGCACCACCACATTGACTGCAACTGCAACATCAAATCTCAGCTGTTAGGATGATTAAGTAGGAAGCTTAGAAAATCAAAATGTATCTACATATCCTGTGATCCTTGTCCATACATCACACTTACATTTTACGTGCGTCAGAAAATGAATTGTTTTTGAACAAATCTAACCCTTGTCTAAGTTGATTTGAGATTAACTGTCACATTGGTAAAATCTGGAAAAGAAATGGAATGAAATGTTAAAAATTTTGTTCAGCAATCAGGTGATTAGCATCAATTCATCACACAGCAAATAATCATACATTGACACAAATACTGCAAATCCAATTGGAAGCATTTCTTCCACGGGTTGGTTGTCTTAAAAATGTATAGTTTTTTGGTGTATGCTATATACAAACCTGAATTTTCTGGTATGGTAGGCATTGGGTCTGATGAGGAGCAGGTGACATCATTACCAGACCAACTACCAACAGTAACTGATGGTTCTGTGCCAAACACACATTCATATTGGTGTCCATCAGTGGAGGGAACTGCTTGACTGTTAAGGTTATCTCGAAAAGACAACAATGGAATGAACCAAAACTTCTAGAATGATAAATGGTAATATGTTTGTTTTACCTTAACCAATCAGAGTGTACATTGACAATGCTTACAGGTTTGGAGGGTGGCTGTGTTGACTGTCTGCGAGCTAATTGCACTTACAACAGTGAAGCCCCATGACATAGAATTCACAGAGAGCGAACGCCGGCTGGCACGGTCATTTGTGCAGTCCCCTCTCGCAGAACACAGGACCAAGTCAACCAAACGTTAAAGCGTATGTAGATTTGCAAGATGAAATCAGTACTGAAGGAACAGTGCATTGTGCCTTTTATAGATATCAAGCAACAGAATAATGAATAATATAAATTGCAATGTTTTACAATGAGGATCAACAAATGGCAGACATGATTCACAGTCCACATAACATCCACAGTCTCATGATGCCACTTTATAGAAATCAAGGGAGTCTGTAGCGGCAATGAAGAGCTAATGGTGGACCTTATGATTCTTTAAGAAGGGAGCAAAGTGGAATCAGAGAACAATTCATACAGTAGTCATTCATTTGTAAATGCTGGTATTAGTGTTAAGGACTCGCGGAATCGAGGGCCATGGTGTAAATATGGCTGCCATCTGGTGTGAATGCCATATCCTGTATAGATGCTGAGCCAACCTGAAGCATTAGGTTTTCAATGTCCTGCATGGCACCGTCATTCACAATGACCTGATCACACAAATATGAACCGTTTGCGGACGCAGGCGGGTTTTTGTGAACGATCATCGTGGGTTTTAATCGATTTCGCAAGGTAGCTCTCCCTGAGTTCCGGCGAGACCAGCTATTTTATTGGGGTTCCGGGCATTGGATTACGCCCGGGACCCCATTGGTTCAGGTATGGCCGGCCCTCTTTCTCAAAGGCCAAGACTCGACAGTCCACATGGGGCGTGGACTCGTAAAGTCATTGGCCGATGGGAACGGTGCCAGCCAAGTCTACTTATCAGGGTCACACCCCCTCTTAAGGGCGGAGGTTGACCCTGGCTAGTGTAAATGAAAAAGGGGGAGGGTTTCAAAAGTCGGAAGAGCCAGATTAATATCATAACACAAGCATACCTAACATCGGTTCGGCGGCCTTCGGAAACCGTCAGAGAGTCCTGTCACGTGACCTCCTAGGGCAATCGAGAAGTACTTCCGTCTTGTCTCTTGCAATACAAATCTCAGCGCCTCAGGTTCTAAGAAGAATTTGTTATCCTGCAATTGACGTTTTAAAACACATTTTTCCTCCTCCTCTTGCGGTTTATTCAGCTCAGACTTATTTCACCAAAGGTCGTATATTTTGTTATTCTTCTCTAAGTTTCATTATGCCACCAGTGGGCATGATCATCGGCCACTCTTTTGTCTCAGGCCTACAGCATTCCCTCGCCAATAGCAATGGTGGCTTTCCGCAAACAAGCAAAAAATTCATCATCAGTTTCTCAGCTACATTTCGCCCGCAAAAGAGGTGACACAGTACACTTTTGCCTCCTTTTTCGTCTTCTAATGCAGGTCAAGCCTACTTTCGTCATCCTTGACATAGGATCCAACGATCTTGATTCCCTAGTTCTATCATCAGACATAATCGATCTCGCAAAGACGTTAATCGTCCACCATGGTGTCCAACATGTCATTGTTTGCTTTGTGCTCTACAGAGGTGCCAATCTTAAACAGAGAGGATAAGTAAACTCGAGCAATACCTTCATGAAAAACTTTGCAGAGGTTGAACCGCACATATCTTATCATACCCAAAGCAGTGCCTAATTTCTCCAAACTCAAATATATCTATGACTAGGTGTACACCTCCTCCCCCACCTCACCATCATTTGGCTTCACTATCCTGCCCTTATGCTGCTCCTCTTCAATTTCATTGGCAACAATTTCATTGAAGACAATTTCATTGGATTAATTACAACCGCCATATTTTCTAGTCAAATCTGTATACTTCGCAACAGCCTTGACATTTCTTCTTGTCAGATTTGTTGCCGCTATTGCCCCCTTCCTTCAATTTATTAGTTGGAAGACATATTGTTTTTTTTTTGTTTTTTTTCCCCCCTCTAGTCAAGGTTTTTCGGGCTTTTCTCCGGAACGGTTAAACATATCAACATGAAATTTTGGGGAATGATAGATCAAGTTGGGACACAACTGCCGATCCAATTTGACGCGCATGCGCAGTGTTGGAGGCTTATGGGATTGATTTTTCGTCGATTTTTCCCCCCATTTTCTGTAACTATCTCCTCCATAACTACTGCAGTTACGAACATATGAATTATATGGTTGTAACAAGCAATTATCGTAGCATGGAATAACGCAAAAAAATACTTATTTTCACGTTTTGTACTTTGTATAATGACATATATTTAGGGTACCTATCGCGATTTTTGCTACGACTTCTCTCCTCGCTGATATCTCTGAAACGGCTGTATTTACGGACATGAAATTTTGTCAGTAATTAGAACTTGGCCTCGTGATAATGACTGTAACAGTATTTTAAGCATTCACAGTAAAAGAAAACAGTAAAAAGGACGTTTAGTTTGAATGTTTTCTACTGCAGCAGCTTAGCAGCAGGCTATGTGCAGTTCGTGTCTAAGTAGGCCAAACCTTAGTAATCGACCAGAGCCATTCATCGCTTACCTTGGCTGGCTTTAAGGGGTCATGTCAAAACAGGCCAAACCTTACGTAATCAATCAGCGGCAGCATTCATCGCTTTCGCGGTGTGTTGACTTGGTTTAGGGGTCATGTCAAAACATCTAAGCGGCAGCAGCTTGTGATCTTATAATAGTGCGCGTTACCAGCTATTCTCGGTCCGTGTATATACTGTCTTTATGTCTCAGCGACAGTGTGCACTGGATGTCCCGGTGCAATCAAATCGGGTATGTATACACAAACACGCATACACGCACATATATATATATATATATATACACACGGTTTCCGATGCCAAGCTTCCGAGCGCCGAGCAGCTATCTATAAATAGCATATATATGTGTATATTCATAAGTGTGTGCGTTTATATACGTATATATATATATATATATATAATTATATATATATATATACATATATATATACATATATATATATATCTATATATATATATATTTATATATATAAATATACATATATATGTATATATATACATATATATATATATACATATATATATACATATATATATATAATATATACATATATATAAGTTTACATATATACACTAGATATATAAATAAATATATATATATATATATATATATATATATATATATATATGCATGTATATATACATATATATATATATATGCATACATAATATATATACATATTTATATAATATATGCATATATTCATATATATAAATATAAAAATAAATATATATATGTAAATACATATGTATATATATATATATATATATATATATACAAATATGCATATATATATATATGTATATATATTTCACCTTGAGCTTAATATTTCAATGTTTTGTGTTATTCGAGTTATATGTTTTAAAATAATAAGTATTATCTAAGTAATTTTACTATGTTATATGTGTAATTTATCAAATATGCTATTTGAAAAATTATGCGCATAATTTACCATGAATAATGACTCAAGTGTCACAATGGCGTTATAAATATATTATACTTCTATTTTTCACTAATACATTCTTCACTGACACTGCTCTTCTGAGACTGATCATATCACTGTGGAATTTAAGTATGATATAACATCAGTTTGGGTAATATGTTGATACCGTATTGATGGTCGTCCAGACTAGCAGTTGGAAGACATGCCGTTGGCGCTTGTGCCAACTCTCATCATATCACTGTGGAATTCAAGTATAAGATAACATCAGTTTGGGTAATATTGTTAATACCGTATTGCTGGTCGTCCAGACTTGCCGTTGGAAGACATGCCGTTGGCGCTTGTGCCAACTCAAAGAAGTCCAAACCTTACTTAATCGACCAGTAACGTGGGTGTGTGTGTTTGTGTGCATCGAAACATATTCGTATTTAGCAACTAAGCTATGTACGACTACAATTGATTAAATTACTCTAAACTGGTCACTGCTACGGAGCACGTCGTCCTCAAAGGATCTTTTACATCCCTATTCAAAGATGGGACCGTCATTTGTACGTGATCATTCGAGTCATGAATCAGGTTATCACACCTTGGAGTCGAACCCACAGCCTGTGGATCAAAAAGCGAAGCAGTAAACACCATGTCACTGAGACCGACTTAGTGCCATTCCCTCGGCTTTGTATAGACTTGGTTAAGGGGTCATGTCAAAACATCTGCTAAGGGGTCATATCAAAAGATCTAAGGGGCTGCAGCTTGTGACATCTATCAGTGCGCGTTACCAGCTCCCCTCGCTGACATCTATCGTAAACGTATGCGCCGCATAGGGTTTCTTAACAAGGCGCTATCACGTACCCGATTGCTAAACTAACAGGTCAAGAATTCATATTATTTAGAGATAACATTTGTTTGTGTAATATTGTTGATACCGTATTGCTGGTCGTCCAGGCTTGCCATTGGAAGACTTGCCGTTGGCGTTCCTGCCGAATCTAGTTACACCTCGTAACAGCCTTGACATATTTTCTTGTCAGATTTGTTGCTGCTATTATCATTTATATTTAAACCTCACAACAGCCTTGATATATTCCTCTTGTCAGACTTGCAGCTATCTACATTGCATTCATTATCGTTGTCTGCTTCACCAATACCCTCAACACATTATCCGATCAGTATACTTCGCAACAGCCTTGACATTTCTTCTTGTCAGATTTGTTGCTTCCATTGCCATACAATTTATTACACTTGGCAAGAGCCTTGACATATTTTGCTTGTCACATTTGCTGCAGCTATTGGCATTTAAGTTTTGCACCTCACCACAATCAGTATTCTTGGGACAGCGCATACAACTTTTCTTGCCTCTTGTTGTTCAATATCTTCCGGGCGGACTCTTGATTTTTGTTACAGTAGATATGTCCGGAAAGAGAGTGAAAAGGCCTTCTAACGCATCCCAGCCACCTAGGAAGTCTACCAGACACAAACGCCCTTTAGTTTATCCTTGGCGGGTCCAGCCGCCTCCACGTCAGCTGCCGCCCCACTCGACCATGACCAACCCATCATCCCACAGCAGTCGTCGTCCCCACCTGCCACAACGCTGGTCACCACCTACCAGAGACCAAAGTTAAAATAGCCACTAATAAATACGTGGATTTTCACAATATAGTCCACCCCGACGCTGACCAGGCATACTCCATGAGTCTGGCCGGGCCCTCTGATGTGCCCCAAAAACGACCCCCCCCCCCACCCCCTGACGGAGAACGAGTGGTGTGTCGCATGGGACGACTTTCTTTCAGTCCACTCTGAGGCCCCATCCCTTATCACTTACGGAAAGTCAGTCAAAAACCTCATGACTAACCAGCAGAATTGGCGTCTTTATGACGAGCAATTTAGGGAAAACCGGGAGCTAACACTTTGCTCGTGGGCTTCAGTGAGGCTCGAGTTGCAAATCCTCTGCTCCCAAACCACTGCTGCTCCGACCCCCCCCCCCTCCGCCCACCTACCCCCCACCCTACCAATTCTCAAAGCAGTTCTTTTCATCCCCATCAAAACTTCTCCTCCCATGTCCCGAAAGGTTACTGTTTTCGCTTCCATTCTCGTGCCAAGCCAACAGCTTCAACACCATCAAAACCAGCACATACAAGCAAATAAAACGCCTCACAGCCTCTTCTTTCAAAGAATTCACAATCAGTCATAGTGCAGCCTCATATTGTGGAGGAAAAAATACTGCATGAAAAGAAACTAGGTAGAATTCATAACCCCTTTGTTAAACCACCCTTCCCCAATTTCAAATCCTCCCCACTGGCAATAAGAGAAAAATCTCAATCAGGAAAGTTTAGACTGTTACATAACCTCTCTTACCCTTATAATAGCTTTTCATTCAATTTCAATATTCCTAAATCTGCCTCCTCCACACATTACTTCTGCATTCAAGACGCCTTTGCTATAATACAGCAGTCAGGGCCCAAACCTTACCTCGCAAAGTGCGACATTGCGGAAGCAGTTCCACCACATCCCTCCAAGTATAACATTACCGGTTTTTATTGGGGTGGTTACTATTATGATAATTGCTTACCCATGGGATGCAGTAGCAGTTGTGCTATTTTTGAGGAGGTAACTTCCGCCATCCTCTGGATTCTAGAAAACAAAAAGGGCACCCACAACATAGTTAAAGTGATAGACGAGTATCTGTTCATTGCCCCGCTCGCTACAACTGAGTCCCCCCAGCTCCTCATAAAACTGTCAACCCTACCACAGTCCTGACGCTCCTTGGAATAGAACATGACACGGTTAGCATGGAGGCCAGATTGCCACTTGACAAACTCCACAAGTATTCAGGCCAAATTCAGATGCAATTCAACTAAATAAAATCACCCTGCAACACCTCAAATCCCTCATCAGCATGCTTCAATTTGCATGTTCAGTCATTACCCCAGGAAGAGCATTCTTTAGGCGGCTGCACGACTTGACTATCTATACTAACAAACCCCTCCATCACATACGCCTAACTGCTGACACTAAAAAAAGACCTCAATTCCTATCACACTTCAACGGCAAAACTATCATGCATCAGATACATTCTGCTGATTTCCCATCTCTACACATGTTCTCTGACGTATCTTAATGGAGCTTTGCAGCTACATATGGTATTTTTCGTAAACAGGTCACGCCAAGTTATAGACATCATGTGGCATTTTCAATGCAAAAACATGCATTGTGTATTGGGGAATTATTGTAGCACTGGTGACATGAGTTGCATCTTTCTTACATTTTTGCGATATTGAGAACACTGATTTAGTTTTCTGTTACAGCCAATTAACTAATTCCTCAAAAGAGTGCATACCAAGACATTATAAATCACATGACACACAAGTACATACAATAATGCATATTTACGTTACCTTCATCACATGGCCACCAGAAATGACAAGATATGCCACAGTGAAGTCGTCTGTGTTTGTGCTGATCATAGCAGTCACACGAGAAGAACTTAATGTCATGATGGCTTGTGACATAATGAGATAAGGACCAGCCAATGGGGCATTAGTGAAGAATGAATCACCACAGTAGTTGTCTTGTATTGTGAAGCTCTGTATCAGACAAATGTATGACACTGTTATGCATTGTTGCAATTGTATCTAAATAATAAAAATCCACAAAAAAAATCCTCTCATTACTACAATGATAGTGGTGCTGATGTGTGTTTATGCAATCAAGAAAACAATGAGAAAAATAACACCAATAACCACTGATTGTGTAAACATGGGTCATATTTAATGCGTTGCGCTAATAGTCATTAAGCAATATGTCTGCAAATTATCTGTGCAATCCTCAAAACATTCATTGCAGTGGGAGAGGGAGATTGTAGGTAAACGTTGGTTATTTACATGGGATAGTGACATATCATTTCTGTATTGTTTATTAATGCTAGAACGTTTTAAATGGAATATAAATGATACAGTGGTGCATGACATGATGCGCAGCTGAATTGAATACAATGACCCATACAGAGTGAATACATCAAAGATACATTGTAGAATATATGTACATGCTCCTCGCCTGGTTTTGACACGACACATTTTGTAAAGACAGACAGCAGACTCTGTCACTGGGATATCACTCGTGTTATGATATTAATCTGGCTCTTCTGAAACCCCTTCTGAATGCGCTTACATTTCGTCAAGGAGGAACAGTGAAACCATCTCTCTCGTCTGTTCGACCGCGAACAATGCCAAAAAGAATCCGTTGAGGACTACGCGATGGACCTCACGGATATCTTATCGCGTACCATTAAGGATGAGGCTGTGCGAGTGCAGCTTTTCACAAAGGGTCTCCGCAAAGAAATCGGTACATGGGTACACCCATTTGACCCCAAAACCCTCATCGAGGCAGAACAAGTGGCTCGCCACTTCGAATCATGAACCCCGTCGGAATCGGACACGCTTACGCGATTAGAGACTATCATGCGAGGCTCATCTCTTCCCCCACCACCTTCTCCACAGGAACGAGATATAAACAACCTCAAAGAACAAATGCATCTTCTACAGCTTTCCGTGGCTCCGAAACAGGTAAGTTTTGATGGTAGAGGACGCATCCCAACACCAGACCGCAGCGAAGGCAGATACCAGCGCAGCCCCTCACACGACAGCTATCCGGCTTATGACCGATGGGATGGGTGAGGCAGCAGATGCGCGGACGATCGAAATCACAAAAACCATCGTGATTATGGTAACACCTCCTCATACGGACGCGACAACCACAGGTATCTGTCCAGAGGCTGAAATTATGTCCGCAAACACGAAAACCGTCCGAATGCCACTCAATGCTCCGTCTGCAGCCGAAGAGGGCACTCCGAGAGGAACTGCCGGCAGCAAATCTGCCGCAGGTGCTATAATGTCGGACACCACAAAGAGCAATGCCGCACTAACATCAACCTTTCCTGCTCCATATGCAAAAAGCTAGGGCATGCTAGTTCTACCTGTCGCTTCCAGGGAAACTAGCATCGCCCGTTGCTGACTCTGTGAGTAACGGGCCAGACCTTCATTGGAACTTCAACGGCCACGGGTAAGTACGGCACTAACATTTTACACTACAATGAGTTGACTATAACGCTATCAAATAAGCGATATAAAGTCGACTCAGGAGCTGATCTAAATTTCTTATCTGTAGACGTATTGGCCAAATTGCCACCAACATTACGGAACAGATTTAAGTCTAAAATTAGCAAATGTGTGTGTGCCAACAACACTCAGGTAACTACTCTAGGAAGCATTACCTTACCATTCTATGTACATAACCAAAGGTTATCAGCTGATTTTGTGGTATTGAGCGACTCTCACTCCCCAATGTACTTCTATTCCATTTCTAAAGAAACATTCGGTAGTAATGAATTTCGGAACTGGTGCCATTTCATTCACAACCAATATTCCTGTACACTCTGCATAGAATATTACTATTGATCCCTTTTCTGAAATAATATGTGCAGGAAATCTTTTCCTTAAAACTGAAAACAAAACAACAGGAGAATGTTCAGTTTTCCCGCATTTAAATGCTAAAGGTATTCTGTTAGCCCGCGCAGCAGTAACCGTCAATGACAACTGCGTGCCAGTAAGATTGTTTAATACTCCCCCCGTTGCAAAGTTCATTACCAAGGGTGAGAGAATTGCCACATTTGATCGCTGGGACAATGATGTAGAAACCTTCCAGTACCAGATTGATGACTATGCGAATGCTGCTGAAGGTGAGTATGTTAGATTGAATGCATGTCATTTGCCCTCACAAGATACTAGCCATGTGCCAAATGTAGACTGGAGCCAGTCTCAGGTAAGTGAAATTGAGCGCCAACAGCTTAAAGACCTGGTAACAGAATCCGCCGACTGTTTTGTCAATCCAATAACCAAGGAGTTAGGGTTGACCGATAAAACTTCGTGCAAAATTAAGATTCTCCTGGGCTCTGCTCCTGTTCATAAGTATCCCTATAGAATGGCTCCCCAGGGCAGACAGGAAATGGACAAAATCATCCATCAACAAATCCAACAAGGACTAATCTAGGAAGCTCAGGACGGAGCCTGGGCATCGCCGGCTCTTTTAGTTAAGAAAGCCGGTGGTGGTCTAAGACTTGTGATTGATTACAGAGGTCTTAATGCGGTAACCATCCCTCAAGTCCTAAGAATTCCCAGGTTAGATGAAGTGTTAGAGTGTGTAGGTGAGAACAAACCCAAGTACTTCTCAGTTCTTGATTGCACTCAAGGGTTCCATCAAATCCCCTTAGATCCAGAGTGCAGGGATAAAACTGGGTTTATTACACCTTCCGGGAAATACAGGTATCGAATGATGGCCCAGGGCATACGGAACGCGCTGAGCGTGTTTCAATCGTAACATACAATACAAATACGTCATGGCATACATCAATGATATCTGTTGTTTTTCGCCCACATTTGAATTGCATCTTTAACATCTCCGGGAAATATTTGTACGGTTACGCGATGCCAACCTAAAGCTACACCCCAGAAAATGTTCGTTTGCCGTGAAAAAGGTTAAGTATCTGGGCCATGTATTGCAGCCAGAAAGCATATTACCCAATCCTGACAAATTAGAAGCAATTGAATCTTACCCTACCCCCACAAAAGTTAAAGACGAACGTGCTATCCTGGGATTAAGGGGCTTTTTCAGAAGGTTCATCAGTGGTTACGCAATTATTCTGTGCCCTCTATATGCTTTGACCAAGAAGAATCAATCCTTCACGTGGTCGCCAAAATGCCAAAACGAATTTGACGCATTGAAAAAGGCGCTGGTAAGTTCACAGGTTTTAGCCTTTCCCGATTTTAACAAACCATTCGTACTGTCGACCGATGCGATGCGAGTAAGCTAGGATTAGGCGCATGTCTTAGCCAAGAAATTGACGGCAAGCTGCGACCGATAGGGTTTGCAGGGAGAGGTCTCACTAAATCTGAAGCAAATTATTCCACTACATAGCAGGAACTTCTTGCCGTAGTATGGGGAATTCAGCACTTCAGAGTGTATCTTGAGGGACAGAAATTCCAGTTACATACTGATCATTCAGCCCTCAAATGGATATTTGGGTTAAAGCAGCCTCAGGGTAGACTAGCAAGATGGGTAACATTCATACAGCAATTTCAATTTGAGTCATGTTAAAGGGAAGGACAACATTGTCCCAGACGCATTAAGTCGACGACCCTATGACATCACCCGTACCAATGCTGATGACGTCATCGATCGTTTTCCCGATCTTGACAGGGTCACCCCTGTTAATCCGCTTCCCCTTAGATAACTCCACAGTTTTGCTCCCCTCAATTGCGACTGGACAAGCCCGACTTGTAATCAGCGATTCCCCATCCCGAAATAATTAGCAAGCCGACAAAGCGTTTAACGGAAAAACTTCAAGCGAAATTTCACAACGTGCCATTTGTTATCCCATCGCTTATCTCTCAGCCAGGTGAATCGGATGAGGAATTCGTGCATCAGTCCATATCCACTATTCCCGCCACTGCAGCAGTCAAGTTATCTGCCTTCCCTCGCGATCAGATAAACTTGCCTCAATATCTTTAGATTCAGAGGACAATTATGAAACAGAAGCCCTATGTGCAGTAACCGATAAGCGGACTCAACGCGCTGAGCTCCGACATCAGCTAACAAACCAAGCGAAAACTAATTGGGACACAATCACTTTAAGCCGAGAACAAATAAGGTGTCAGCAAAGGCTTGATCCCCAATGCAGTATAGTTTTACGATTCCTCAAGTATGGCACCGTTCCCACTAATAAACAAGAGGCAGACGTGCTGGTCAAACGCGAGCAAAACAATTTTATTGCTGACGATGTCCTGTATCACATATTAACATCACGGGGACCGACACCAAATAAAGCAGTCATCCCTCAAAACTTCAAGGAACATTTCCTCAAAATGCATCATGATGCACCTCTAGGCGGACATCTGGACGCTTCGCGAATGATTGCAGTCATGCGGCCACATTATACTTGGATCGAGATGATCAGGGACATAAAAGAATATGTTCACACATGTAAGTCCTGCAATGCATCCAAAAGTCCCAATGTCTCTATTCGCCCCCGCTTATCATCCGTGAGCCTGCCCCAGGACCCTTCCACACTATGACAATCGACACAGTCGGCCCATTACCAAAAACGCGCTTCGGTAACAAGCACATGGTGTGTGTCACAGACCAATACAGTCGCTATGTCATCTCAGCTAAATCTGTTGCAAAGGGTTTCTACCAGAGAGACATCTGTGTCTATGGTGCACCCAAGGGACTTCTCTCCAATAACGGATCCGCTTTCAAGAATTATGCTTCCTTTTCAAAATCAAACAATGTTTCAGTTCGGCGTACCATACTCAAAGTCAAGGGCAAACGGAATGTTGTCAGCGCTCCATACTTAACCTTCCAAGGAATTATGTCAGTCCTGAGCAAACAGACTGGGACCAGCACCTAATGCCATTAGTATTTGCGCTCAACACTTCTGACAATCAACCGCTTGGCTATTCAAGCAATATGTTAGTACTCAGCAGAATGCCCGTGTTACCAGCGGATATGGATCTTCCAGACCCCCTCAAATTCCCAAACACATACAAGGATCACATTGTCGAAATGCTGCAAACACAAGCGGAAGTTTCCAAATTTGCCGAACATCACCTAGTCGAGCAACAAACCAAAATGAAAGAGCAGTATGACAAAACGACCAAAAACAACCCCATCGAAGCCGGTGACGCCGTATACGTGTACCAACCAACAATTCGAGTACCAAAAACGAAACGGAAATTGCAACGAAATTTTCATGGGCCTTTTCTCGTTGTCGGATATGCAACCCTACCAAGGTTAGATTAAAACGCCTATCAGACGGGAAGCACTTGGACAAGACAGTCAATGTTATGCGTTTGAAGAAGGGACACATAAGGGCAAAGACCAACAAATGGGATCCTTTGAATGTCGTGGATGTTGGGGATCTATTGGAAGAGGATCTTTCCAGCGACAGCTTTAACCAAGCTGCAACAGATAATGACGAATTGGAATCGGATGTGCCTGACGATGCGCCCCGCAGAGCAGGACTACGCCCTCGAGTCGATCGGACTGCTGAGAGATTCGCTACCCCCAGCGTTGTCCACACGGCCCCTTCAACACCCTCCATGGCTAATACACCAATCCTTCTACCCTGACGACGTACATGCAAACAATCATTCGAAACTACAAATGCTCCCTCCCAACACAATATCCCACCAACAACCGCTTTAACAAAAACTTCCCACAAGCCACAAGCTGTACGTAAGGATGGGAAGACACATGATGTAGTAAAATCGATTGGATCAAAGGTTCCTCGATTTTCAAATAAAGTCAAGTATAACATCATGTTTGCAGGCAGACAATCTGAGTGGAATTTTGAGGACAAAATCAACAGCGCCACCAAGTCTCTAGCGCGAAAGATGCACATTACCAATTTATGACTACATTAACCGATTTATGACATTTACCGATTTGTGACACCATTTACCAATATATACACCATCTCCCGATTAATATTTAACTATCCTCATTTATTCATTTTCAGATTATTCATCCACCAATTTATGTTTAACTATTCATTTTCAGAGTGTTCTTCCTTTTCAGAAAATAATATTATGTACTATTTACCTTAAAACAGGACATCTACATTCGTATTGTAAGTATATTCCTTTTGTACCGTTATTTCACACACCATATATATATCGTCTATCATTCCAATCAGACAACATTTACCTGCCATTAACCCATGGCTTGCTTCACCCACATTTTAAACCGTCTCCGACAAACCGTTAAAAAATTAAATTGCATTCAAGACAGCTGACACCAACAACTTAAATGTTAGCGATAACAATCCAAGTCCCTTGCCAATTAAACCTAAATACGCTTTATAACGGTTTGATTGGATTCAAATTCTAAATGTTAGCGATAACAGTCCCTTGCCAATTAAGTATACATACGCTTTATAACGGCTTGATTGGACTCCAATTCGACCACTCCAATTAAAGATCGTCTCTAGATACCTAATTACGACCCTGTATACAAAAACCGGGCTATCGAAGTTTACTAAGCTGCTTATGTTACCATCTGACACATCGCCTCTGACATTAATTCATTTGTAAGCTCATTGATCATATGGTCCACTTATCAACAATCACAGGCTCTATGCAATTACATCAAAGCTACCTCAATATCAATGCGGGCCTAGTAATTAAACACATCACTGCTACAACAGCACTTATTTCAACGGACGCTTGTCTCGATCCTCCAAAATCTACACCAACTGTAAGTATAGGTTAAGTTATTAGAAGCCTTTTTACATTGTCTTCTTCCGAACAGCGCAAATTAGACACTATGATATTTTCAATTATGTTCAGCAATTATTTTACCTCTAAGCTTGCAGATTATAAGACAAAATCTTTCTATAAGTAACGTCGACTACACTATTATCGTACCGTCTTTCATATCATGTGGACACGCGTAAAATTAGTGAACCTTGGTGATACACATTACCCATAACGCAATCTTATATTATTCAAGTATATGCGGGGTATCTTTTCATGAAGGAATCTGCAGCTTAAGAGAAGACGTACATATTCATCAAAACAATTAACGGAGAAGTATTTTGTATCATTTAATTCTCAACGCATATGTGAGATGTTTATATTTATTTCCTCCCGCACATACAACAAATACAATTAAAGTGTCACACCGTTGTTCTTCCATACTTACATGTTATACAGTGATTGTGTGCTATATGTGTTTATGAATTATTTCAGGGGCAATTATTCTTAGCATCATGCACCCCGAGTAGCACACCATAGATGCTCTTCTGGACGCCCCCTTCCCATCAACGACCGAGCCAGGCCTCTACTGGGATCCGTAGGGAAACTGTTCAGAGGACTCTTTAATATGGCCACGATAGACAACATTCAAAAGGTAAAAAATCTAGTAAACCACGTAATTAATCGTTAAATGCACATATATCGGCTATCGACCCGCAATTTTCACTAATACAGGTCTAGTACCACAATCCATAGCATCCGTAAGTAAATTAGAAATTATCCACGCCAAGATCTCGCCCACCCCCACGTCGCTCAGATTCGCCACCACGCTCAACAAACAACACTCTCCATCTCGAGCCACTAATTAACTCTTTGCCACGCATTCAATCTCCCTACGCAAAATAACAATAAATCATTTCCCCTCAACCCTCAAGCGACACCTGGTGAACCCAATACAGCAGCACTTCAGAGATCTCATCTCCATGAGACAGCCACACTCATCAACTTTAATCATTTTCATGGCATTAGACCAGTGTTATTGTATAGGATAATTTCTGTAACATTAGTTAAATTGTTCCAAAATTAAATAAGCTACAATAAGTTATTTCACCATTCCACCATTGTCAAGTATAGGCTCATTGCTTTTTTTCCCACTAGGTTTTAGTGCGGAGTATTACTGTGGAATGTGATTAATGTTAAAAATTAAATTTCAGTATGTCACCATTAATAACCATATTGTATAACTATTACACAATTCATATATATATATATATAGCTTACGAATTTAGAGAAACACTTTTTTGTAAAATTATTAGAATCTCATCATCAATTATCCATCTATGTTAAATATCTTTCTTATGGACATGTGCCAATGTAAATAATATTGGCGCATGTTCAAGCTACTCTGGAATCATTCTAAATTCAAAATCAAATAATATTGGGCTCATGTTGTGCTGTCCCTTTACTCTTTAACTCATATTCCAAATTTCCTTTAACTTAGTCTATTTTCTAAACGCAAAGGTAATTCAAAATTGATTGAACAGTGGAAGTTCAACTTAACTATGGTTGGGGAGGATGTTATGATATTAATCTGGCTCTTCTGACTTTTGAAACCCTCCCCCTCTTTTCCATTATCAGCACGACATGTTTACACTAAGCCCGGGTCAACCTCCGCCCTTAAGGCGGGGGTGTGACCCTGATAAGTAGTCTTGGCTGGTACCTTTTCTCATTGGTCAATGACCCTTCGAGCCCACGCCCCGTGTGGGCTGTTGCGTTTGACCTTTGTGAAGGGGGACCAGCTATATCTGAACCGACGGTCAGCTGTGGGAGGGGTCCCGGGCGTAATCCAATGCCCGGAACCCCAATAAAATAGCTGGCTTCGCCGGAATTCAGGGAGAGCTACCTAGCGAAGAGACAAAGTATCTGAACAAGATTCCGACCGAGATTCCAGAAAAGCTAATAAGCCAAACTCGAATAAACCAACAAGAACTCAACTCCTGGACTCGTGTGTTTTCTCCGGCTAGTGTCCCCACTCAAGCAGCTACATTATTCCTATATACGAAGGAGTGTGCAGAAATATAAATAACGAAGAAATATAACTATAAGAAGAAAGATAGTTGTAAGACTCGTGTGACTCTCAGCCTTGGAGAAGGCGGCCATCAGAACCCTCTCGGCCTCTGATATCCACAGCCCATCAGACACCTGCTTGTATATCTGTCGCTGATTGTACCAAAGCGTAATTACCACTAGCCACGTGCTGGCAGTAAATAGACACCTCCATTTGTATTATACTTGATATATACGTGTATTTTTTTGGACATAATTCACTTTGTAACTTTCTTTATGTTCGGCTTTAAAATTCATTTAAGAACCACCACCAAAGAATACCCGGGTAGTCTCTAATGACTGAATGCTCCTGTTACATACATTCGGTATCACATCCCTGTTCTCTGAATTAGACACATCACCTATCTTATTGGACCTGGCGCCACAAAACCGACTGTAGAAGACGTTTCGTCATTAGCGGCCACATATGATCTCGTGTCATCATCATTTTTAAACACTGAAACATTAGCAGCAGGTCTCAGCTTACATGTGCCTTGAAATGTGCTGCCGCAAGTAACCAGCTGGTCTGACGAGGCGTCTATGGTCAAAAGCTTGTACGTGTCTATGCTAGTTTTTCGGTAGGTTGTTGATACTGCACAGCGATCCAAATCCGAATGACAATCATCAATGATACAAACAACTGCAGGATGGACGTGTTATAATTTTACAATTAAAGCCTAATCCTTTTTTCACATCGTCGCTTCATGTGAATAAATCATAATTTGATTCAATCATTTAAGGAATGAGAATTATCACTGACGCATTCGATCCAGGTAGCGAAGTGATTCTTGACTGGTTGATCATGTCCTAGCGCAACTACGCCTCCTCTGGCTGAAAGTGAACGATCTCCTAGACTAAAGACGCCACTGAACGCAAGAATAAACTCTTAGATACTGCAAACAGAGAACGGCATGACAACCTCACTGAGCATAGATAAATAACTACAATAAAAAAAACCCAAGTACTCATGAATGCTGATGCGCAGTCTGCTTAAACCAGGATATCGACGTGATATCGACTGGCTCCAGTCGATAGCCCGACGATATCCGGGGTAAATTAGCATGTCTATCCGTAAGACAATCTTGTGGCATGAACTGTCGGACCTCTGGAACATCAACTTGAGCAATAGCCGTGCACGACGTTTATTAAAAATGTACATATGAAGAATAATTTTTCACATAAATGAATGTTTATTAACATGTTGAGTTAGTTTACGTGTGAGATTTCTTCAAAGCTGATTTAATCTGGCTAGACAAATTTCGAAAAGTTCATGTTTATTTTGAATGTCAAGATCGGTTGCTGCGCGCCCGCACAGACAAGGTTCTTCGCAAGCGAACTTTTGCTTTCCGAATTTTATTATTTAAGTATATGTGTCATTTTGTCAATGATTTTCTTTTGGCAATACCTACATTAGAGGGGAGATATGTGTTCAACGATATCACATTGACAATTGAGAAAAAGATAACGCTTATGGATTCCTGCAGCCTGGAGGGGGCACTTGGCCTTGTCCTGAGTAGGGGTGTGCCCCGGGATCTCAAAAACCCGTACCCATCATACAAGGTGAAAATGGAAAAAGCATACCCCGTCCTACAAATATGAGGCCCAACAAAACCCGTCGGGAGGCCGAAAAAACATACCCCGGCACATGTATACTACCTCTATATACTTAAGTGCCCCCCCCCCCTCCCTCGGGACCTGCTGCCACATGGCGAGTGAAACTGAAACTGCATAATGTGACGTCATATTTCCAAGATATTTCTAAAGTTGTGATTCTCAAAGTTCATGTGACAATTGCTAAATAATCACGAGACAGTGGATAACCAAAATAGTGGGGTAGTAGTAGAGGTTGGCGGTTCTAGGACCAAGTTGGCTGGTGGTTGGACAATACAACATGGTGCGTGCACTGCACTACATGGTGCCACCACCAAACTGGGAGGTGCTAGCCGGAAAACTGGTGTCGGCTGTTAGACCTTGGTGTTGGCATCGTATGGACCATGCAGAAGAAGGAACTGTCCAAAAAAGAAATAGAAGAGATCCGGGCCCTGCGTGGAATTTCCACTGGAGACGAGATCCGAAAAAAGTACGGCATAGGCACCACCAGGCTGTACAAGATATGGGGGAGTGGGGGCGGGCTGGAGGTTCCAAATGGGGGCGAGCCGGAGGTGTCCAATGGGGATATGGTGCAAACGATAGAGAAAAAGCTGGAGGAGTCCGCGAGGCTGGTGGGGCGGGTCACCTCTGGTGGGCTAGAGGAGGATCCTAGGTTTGGGGCTGGTGGGGGGCCCAGTCTATACGTTTTGTTTGTATACTCGGCAGCGGGTGGAAAGAAAGGTGGATGGGTTAGAGAGAAAGGTGGACGCCTTTGCAGTTGATATGGCGGAGGAAATAGACGACAACTTGGAGGACGATATAGAAGAGGTTGGAGCCAATTGCGAACCTAGCGACGTTTTTGACAAGATTGCAAATGGCGGGATATGCATGATTTGCCGCATTTCTTGCATAGAAGGTCAGGAAAATCACAAAAAGCCACACGGAAGCCGCATCGAATTTCCTACCAACCCCAGTGCCGGCCCCAAAGCCTCGGGACAATGCAACCCGGCCTGCGCGGGACCCTTTCTACATGGAATAGGAGACAGAGCAGGCGGGGTTCCATTGGGGAGAGGCTTTGTAGAGACAAATAGATTGCTTGGGCGGAGGGCTCGGCTACTTGGTGGGGGCATGTGGGGAGAATTGGTGGCTGGCGGCCCTGGAGGATGGGTTGGGAAGACTGGTGTGGGATGGGCTGGGCGTGGGTTGGACTGTGTGTGTCAGCTTGCTTCCAGGTTGGGTGATAGGTTGTCTGGCAGTGGGTTGGCTGGCAGTGGGTTGGAGGAGGCTGGCCGGCGAGGTTAGCTGGCAGTGGGTTCGTGGTGGCCAAAAAAGGGTTGCAGAAATTTGCGCTCTTGTATATGGAGTAGGCTCTAGCCTTGCTTTTACCCGGCTGTCCTGGTGGTGGTGTAGCTGGCCTGTAGGTTGGAGGAGGCTGGCCTGGTGGTGGAGCTCGTTTGCCGCCTGCGACCGTGAGTGGTTTGCCTTGGGTGTTCGCTACCTGCTACTGGGGTTGTTGGCTGGCACCTGGGCTGGCTGGTGGGTTGGAGGAGGCTGGCCTGTGGGCTAGAGGAGGCTGGCCTGGGCGGGGTACGTGTGGCTGGTGGAGTTGTGGCTTTCGTTGCATGTCCAGTTCTGTCTCTCTACCGTCTTTCCTGGATGTGCCTGGCGAGAAGCAAAGGTTGCCTAGCGTGCAGGAGAATGGGGTTTTGGCTATTCGAAGGGCTTCTTGTATCCTGTATCCATGGACCGGGACTGCAGTTGGGCTTTCCGGGGTTTCCAAGAACAAGAGTACTCTGTTTTGATTTTGTCTATCTTTGGCGACCGCAAAGTTTCTACAAAGATACTCTCCGGCTGGCAACGCCGATGCTTTTCGCTGCTCCTCCTTTCGAGGTGGTGGCAATTCTAGTTCTGTAGGACCTCCATAGTTTGGCAATGGGTTTCCCGGGGGCGGTGGGCCTGGTGGCAAATTTGGAAGATCTGGATATTTGTTCTTTCCTGCGAGTCATCTCTAGTGGCAGTCCTTTTGTTGGCATACACAGTTCTCTGCCAGACTCCCAACGAGCTGTGTGTATCGTAGGCACCAGATAGGCAATTCGTCGTCGTAGAGATTCTGGATGTTTTGGATGCAAGACGGGATTTCTATTGTATCTGGGACTGCAAGCGGCAATGGGACCGGTCTTGGTTAGCAGACAATGTTGCGGTGGCTCCACAGCGGGCATTTCTTGCTATCGACGCAGTGGTCTGTTGCCCCACATTTGCAAGTACTATCTGGATCCTCGAAGATCCTTGGAGGTGGGCCTATTTGGAGACAATCACCATCGCATTTGCTGTGTGGTTTGTCTGCTTTTTGGGGTTTCGAAGATACAATACGAAGCTTGCCACTGCTGGGGCCCCATTTGTACAGGTAGACAAAGTCGAGAATATGGCCTGTCCGGGCTAGTTCTTGGAAGCTTGCAAGATATATTTGTAGAAAATCCTTTGGTATCTGGTATCGTTCGTAGATGCCAAACCCAAGGAAATCTAGAATCTCTAGCTCTCTTTCGGATAGAAACAAGTGGGGAAACCTCTTTTCTAGCAGATTCCAGTTCTCCACTCGTTTTTCGAAAGATTGTAGTGCTGGGCGGTCTTGGATAGTATTTCGAACACCAAGGGGGGCTATTCCACTGATTTTTGCGTACCTTGCTTGCGAAATGTGGTATTTCTCCTTTGCTGCACGAACAGACAAGGCTCCAGATCGTATCTCGGTATAGGCTTCTCGTGGTAGGGTGGATCTTGGCATGGTGTACTATGTACTCGCAAAGCTCTAAAAGGGGGTACACCAGAAGGTTGGAAGGCTCTGTGGCGGATGGACTGGCCTGTATGGTGGCACCTGCGACTTGTGGACCTTTCCCATGGACTCCTGCAACCTGTGGCCCCGCCGATAGGCTCCCTGCTTGTAGTCTATTGTCCGGAGAATCTAGCTCTTTGGAGAGTGGGAGACCCTAGGCAAGCTTTGTGTGGCCACCGGGGGGGAAAGAATAGTCGAAGTGGGGGCTCAAATACGTTGAAGTGGGGGGTAAAATACGTTGAAGTGGGGCTGCTGCAGAGTATACAACAAAACGTATTGATTTGTGAAAAATAATAGTCGAAGTGGGGGCTAAAATACGCCGAAGTGGGGGGTAAAATACTTTGAAGTGGGGGTAAAATACGTTGAAGTGGGGAATTCGCGTCCATATTGACAATACCCCCCCCCCCCCCAGTTCGACTAAAAAATCATTAGTGCAAGTGGGGATTTTGTACCCGTAAAATGTGAGCCTCTCGGTGAAAATCAATAGTCGAACTGGGTTAAAATACGCTGAAGTGGGGGGATTCATTAGTGTCAGTGGGCGATTTATTAGTCTTGTTGTGGGTCCCCATTTGCGGGGGTGCGCTAGATCCGCCATTACCTATACTACTGCGGTTAAACGGATAGTCATCTCAATTCTCGACATATACTGATAAATAGGTACGTAAGTACACAACATTGATGAGAAGCTATATGCACGCGAAATATAAAACTTGCCACACGACCCACATATCTTTGGGCACGACGGTATATATTTATATTACCGTCGTGCGCAGCTACTTGAGCAACTGACCTCGCGCGTTCCTGAGGATTAACTGCTGGTCCCAGAGAGAAGGGGTGTCGCACATGTAATACCTGGCAGTTGCTTCGTCACCACGTCGCTTACTGGCGCACGCCCTATAGGCTAAGAAGGTTTCTCTGAATGGCAAAACAATTTGGCCGACTGCCTTAGCGCTTCCTCGGCTTAGCTGTGATCTTCCACGGTATAGGTTCTGAACTCACTATTCCAATCAGTAGGCCGATCTTCCTGATATGTCTTCCTCAACTCTCTGATTCGTGGTTATGGTCATCGTTCCAGCCTCGCGTTTAAGAAACTTAAATCACACAAACTTTCTAAAAGGCGCATTAAATTACTAAATGCCAATGCTGACCACCCAATTCCATGTGTACTATCCATGGCACACATGGCAGTACTAGTTGGTACATTTAGCCAAGCGTGGCTCACATAGCAACGGCGGGTCTCCAGGACAGCATCACCCCTGTGGGTCCGGGGATAGAATAGGTCCACTGTATCCTCTCTAAGAGGCGACTGATAGGGGGCAACCTGTTGGCCGTGGGATGCGACTCGTGTCGGTGGACAATGGGATCCAGGTGGTTGAGCGGAGAGGTCCTTACGAGGGCTGTATCTGTACCATACCACTTCGGCCCGGATTTCACCTAGACGAGAGACTGGAATGGCCTGGTCCAGTTGCTGATAGAGTTGCATTAGTCAAGGTCCCCTAGCCTGATGGCTGCGGGCGCTGTTTACATGTTACTGATGTTCAATAGTCTCGCCTTCACGAGGGTGATGTTAAAACAGAGTTCCTTTGCCAATTAGGTTTCAAGTGTTCAACTTTTAGAGATAAAAAGTTTTGAAACTGAATGTATTCGCAACGCGCGTTTTAGGAACTTGCGCGATCCCAGAATCGCTCTGCTATTGTAATGCTTTTAGGATTTTATTTTTGGTACAATTTATCAATGAACATGAAACATTGGTTTCAGAAATATATCTTATATAAATTTAACATTCCTTGTTACGCGCACATATGTTAAATGCATACATGTGGTGCTGTTAAGACCCAAATTGAAATCCGGCCAATTTTAAAATTGTCCTGACTTAAGTTGAAATTTCAAGATGGGTTGACCCATTTTAAAATTGGACAGTCGAATGCCTTCAATGCGTCAGTTGAAGAAATCCCGAATGTGCACACCTATTTTCACTGACCGATCTTTATAATCATTATTTCACTTGAATTCACTTCTTGCCACCTCTGATAATTCTGCTTTTCAATTCTTATAACACCCGTAAAGTCGCGATCTCACCATGGTGAAGCGTGTATGGAGTACCGCTAGCCCAATAGACCAACGTCAGGTTCTATTTAGAGGGAGTGCATGCATCACTACCCGTACTTAGTTCGAAAGAGCTTAATACCGCGGTAGTCCTAAACAAAATACTTATTTGGGTTGGGAACTTTGTGTGTATATGCGTTCATTTCCATAACTTATTCTTCTAAAATACTAATCGTATCTCAAAGGTGGATATTAATTACCCTGTGCTGGGTTGGGACAGTGCCATAGCATCAGTGTCTATGCTCACGATTGTTAGTTAAGGTCATTCTACCACAAATATGACTACTAGATATATTATAGACCTCATTAACCATGTCTACGGAAGCTTGACATTACAATGGCACATAATAAATACCCGCTTCGCTGTTCTCTTTTGAAGAATGACTTCTACACGCATTATAATATTTTATTCTATATACATCATAACGTTATATAATCAACAACAGGTGTTTATCTATCAATCAAACGTCTGTTGTTCAACCCGCAGGGAATCATCATCACACATCAGCATACATACCAGTAGATTATTAGGTACCAAGCAAGTGACATGAAATAGTGTTAATTGGAGAGGAAATGAAACCTATGACAAGTGTGCCTTATAACTGGTGTGCCTTATAACCAGTTTATGCACAATTCTTAGATATTTATGCACCCTAAGTTACAAATTTTGTTTTGCAAACTCAGTGTTTGAGTTATCTTTGATTGTCTACTTAACTTCTTAATTTTCAACCATCCAATCTGCATTACCATGTGTGCATGACAAACTGTCCAGATACAAATAACATGTAAATTATTAAGAAATATATAAATAATTTGATCTCACTTGAAAAAGTGTTTTACTTCCCATTAAAGTCCTTAGGTCATAGATATCAGTATTTAGTATGTATCACATTGCAGTGGGTTCAGTTCACACTTTTTGTAACCCTGCTGGGAATAGGCATGAGGACCCTGTTGTAGTTGGACCACAGAGTGGATAACTTCTTAGCTTCCTGTGATTCAACACACAGGGAAACACACACTGGTTAAACAACAGCCTTCACAGACAAATAACTTAATTAGCATAATATGATCATTATATGAGAATGTTAACTTACCACAGTGGTTGTATCTTCAGTAATATCATACAAGTTCAATGGAATTACCACTACTTCAGGCTTCCTTGAAATAGAAACACAAGAAAACCAGCATTGCAAAAGCACATTCCATTGCCTTAGATTCATGTCTTCAATTTATTAAGTATGCCATGGTTGTTACTTAAACTGAAATTATATATAGGTAGGAAGTCAGGAAGTGGTGCTATAACTACTATTGTAAATACTACTCACTGGATGGATGGAGGAGCACTTGATACAGAAGTAGGAGATTGCTTCCCCGATTCATCATCCTCACTCAGCTCCTCTATGGGCATGATATTCCGTCTATGACTTCTTAAATGCCTCATCCATGGTCGAAAAATCATCCTCATCAACTTCCTGAACATCCTGTTTCCCAGGATGCATGAGCTCTGGTATCGCCATCTGGTTAGGTCAATTTCAATAGACAATATATATATATATATATATATATATATATATATATATATATATATAGATAGAGATATATATAGAGATATATATATATATATATAGATATAGAGATAGAGAGAGAGATAAGAGGGGATAGATTATATAAGGAGAGAGAGAGAGATCTATCTCTCTCTCTCTCTCTCTCTCTCTCTCTCTCAGAGAGATAGAGAGAGATATCTATATAGAGATATCTCTCTCTCTCTAGAGAATTGAGATAGAGAGATATTTAGAGAGAGAGATCTCTCTCATATAGAGATAGAGATAGAGAGAGAGAGATATATATAGATATTCCTCTATATTATATATCTAGAGAGATATATATTATATAGATAGATCTAGAGAGAGATCTCTCTTATATATTGAGAGAGAGGAGAGAGAGGAGAGAGAGATATCTATATATGAGGAGAGAGAGAGAGATAGAGAGATATCTCTTATATATCTATCTCTCTATATATATATATATTAGAGACTATCTATATATCTCTATATATAAATTATATATATAGATATTATATCTCTATCTCTCTTATATATATATATATATAATCTCTATATCTATATATACCTCTCTGTATATGTATATCTCCCTGCGAATCTCTCTCTTAATATGTCCCCGCCTAAATCTATTCGTACATATAAATATAAATTCCCCATCAAAGCAATGTTATTTTTATAGATGATTCTCAGAAAAATAATTCATGCCAATCTAACTAAATTTAAAAACTCACCAATTGGTCCAAACTTGGACCTTCCTTGGTCACCCAGAATTCATCTCCATGCTGGTCTATGATGCGCTGTGTTGAGGCGCTGTTTGATTGTGACAAGTGATACATACGTCTCAAACGTTTCACAAACAGATGGCGCTCCTTCTCACGTCGCTGGCTTGCCAACTCAGCCAGTGTACCTAGAGGCTCCGTCTCCTGTTCCATCGCCAAGTCGGAGAAACACGAGAGTTTGGGAAGGGGAAGCTGAGGAAAACTGTCGGTCTAGATCTGCTGCAGCAGATTTAGCTAGTGTGTAAGGGTCCACTAGTTTTCTCTGAGTCAGACCCTAAACCATATCAACACAAAGATTGGCAAAGAGTAATATTTACATGGTTTTCATTGCCAACATGGAAGTTGGTGGGTAAAGTAGAGATGATAATCTTATGTCATTTAGTAAGCTGAGAATAATTATGATAATGATAATGCTGTTTATAATAATGGTGGGAATGATGTTGATAATGATGTTCAAGGGGTTGATAAGGATTTCTAATGATGATTCTGATGACAGTGATGATGATGATATTGATGGAGAAGATAATGATGATGAAGATAATATACTCTCCAATATGGAATCACTGCATTGCAGGCCATCAAATCTGCAACCTTCTGGCTTTGGGTAGAAACCAGTTAATTAACTCTGATGATTTGCCCGTGAATAATTGAGGACAAGTTCTACAAACACCTATGTACAACATCTCACTCTGTTTTGTAATGATCCCAGAGGTGTAGGTCCATCTCTAGTGTCAGGTCGTGCCGACTCCCTCCCCTCTTCAATTTGCGTTAACCGTCGCTGCGATTCCAATGGCATGTGGACTTGATCTACAGCCTCATGAGTTAGATCTGAAGTTGGATGGGAACTGGTGAAGCTGGATGCCAGACTGCGCGTCTGCGAGGCATAGGACAGTGACCCCATCATACCTGGTGGAATAATACAAACATATTCGAAGAGATTGAAAACTTCAATTTTGTGATGGTATATTGTTTACAGATATATGAAAGTAATTTGTGTTACCAGGCTGTTTAGGATTGGGGAAGTGCTTTTTAAAAATTTCAGGCGTGCGAATTTGTTCCCAAAATGCGTCTCGTTCAACTTGGGTCTTGAACTTGCCTTCGGCAGCCATTTTCTTTTCCAAGGAGACAATCTGCAAAAGTGTTGACTGTGAAATAATGTTGTGATAAAGAAACAAGGGAGCAAATTTCTATCAGTATGACATAGCGGAAATACTGGGGTTTTAAGATCACTTTGAACTGTGAGGTAATGGGCGGACATTTTCCAATCAATAACCAGTTTGAACTGACCTGATAGTAATCTGATTTTGGCAGGTTTTCCAAGAAACTGTCATCATGGCTTAGTTCAACTCTTGTGGGTTTTTTCTTCTTCTTCTGCAACACATGGGGTTTCATTTTCAAAAATATACAAAAGATTTTTGGGTAAAACAAGTTAAATTTGGTGCTGAATTCATCATTCATGATTTTGTAAATCATTGGCATATCAAAATCGTCTTTCTGTAACCTTTACAAATATATTTATTTGAATAATATTATTAGCTTCACTGAACCATCAGATAGGCAGATTTACAAGAAAAGGTGGTCTGCTTTCTACCTTTAACCTTTCTTTGGCAATTTTATCATTCATTTCCTGAGATTTCTGTCTTATTTGTGCTCGTTGTTGCTGGACTTTGTTTTGGAGTTGTCCCAGGTAGTCTTCATAATAATAGTCACGCAGTCTATGAACCTCATCGTACACTTCCATATAGCGCTAGTGTGCAGAGAAAACAATCACACATGTAAAAAGAAAGTGCATTAGTCTTGAAACTTAGTCAGCCACTCTTTAAGATGCACATTCAATTATTTTTGAAAAAATAATTCAATTTGAATATAAATTTAATTTCAATTAATATACAATTGCTACAATCAGTATAAAATTTAGAACTGCAAATCTTGACTTAATCATCATCGACTACAATCAATAAAAGGATTTTTTTTTAAACATTGATTATGATAAAAACAGCACAAGTACATGAAAAACATGAGACCAATCACAAATACATATAGTTAAATCAAACTATGGTCTCATACAACAACATACCTCTTGCTTTGCCTTTGTTTTATATTCCCGTTCCTCTCGATCAAAAGTGTTTTCCCGGGCAACACCTTGAGAGCGTTGTATCTGTTAAAAGATGACAACACAAAACAGACAAATTTGATTCACTGTGGTTTACTCATAAACAAGTATGTAATAAATACTTACAATAAATTATAATCATCAATATTGCATGGGAACACATTTTTTAATTGAAATGATGCATTTATTGTTGTTATTCAAAAGTGAGGGATTCAGACCTTCTTTTTTCCATTATTTTTCTTTTCTTCTTTGCGACTTCCAAGGCCATATTCAGAAAGAACAGATGATAATGAGGACAGTTCTCTGTATCTGGAAGTCTTTGGAACACTCACAACACTAAGTTCCTTTCCATCATCTGCTTTTTTGCCCTGTATTACAAGCAAAACATTAAAATTAGACAAAGAAACATTGCTTCTGCCAGTATCTGCATTGCCTATGTCGATATCAGATCTTCCAATACCATCAGGGGTGTGTCATATTATCAACATGTTCATTTAAATTAGGGATACAGAAAATTCATTAGATATCATACATTGGAGACCCAATTGGATTGGAGGTGTAGTTTGTTCATTTGACCAAATTGTGAAAATTCATTCTTCATATAAACGTTTTTTGTGACATCTTGTATGGTATGAACATTTGCAGGGCATTGACTTTAAACATTGCAGGGTGTCAAGAGCCTGTAGGGCTACACAGGGAGTGTCCTGTCCACACCTTACTGGTGCAAGCATGAGTGTTGTACAGTTGCTGACTGTTCTGTTGGAGACGCCTGGTTAAGTAATATATAGCAGTTGTCATGATGATCCCCCTCTACCAACATCCTCCACACACAAAGACAAGAACAATGCTTTGCAAGCAATTGACTCATTGAGACATAGAGACCATCAAGTTGGTTCTTAATTGACCCTAATTTTCCATTTTGTTACCAGCAATTGACCACTCCACCACATTTGGCCTGGCAGAGGGTAGGCCGCTTCTGCAGAACTAGTGGCCGATGGTAGATCTAGCACTGTCTAGGGCGAGGTGTGGACCTACAATCGGCCTCTATGTCTGCAGTAGAAAGTGAATGATGGTTAGGACTGATTATCGGACTAGGGCGAGGTGTAGGCAAAGAAACTTCGCCTCTGACAGCGTTCGCGCTGTTTTATACTTTCGATCTCTCATATCCGCGCTGTATTGGCGTTCGATCAGATCATCAAAGCACCAGGCCCAGGGGCGAGTGCCTTGTCTAGCCCCGGTCGGACGGTAATCTGGTAATATAAATAAGACGCCGACGTCGTGCACGACTAGCCTAGACCAGAACTCGCAAAGGCCAAAGTCTTAAATATACATCTGGGATCATGATAGTCACTCATATGGCTTTGATATTAACAATTTAAGAATAAAGTGACATCATGTTATTTTGTATAATACTGAAAAATACTATCAATACAGCAACGGCCATACAGCAAACCTCACTATCTCCCGAGATAACGCAGTCCGCCATTGTAGTTACTAACAACAACAAAACAGGTGCGCATCCGGCTCTTAGCTCTATCCGCTTTAAACGAAACTATTTAAATATGCTAATAAGCAAGTCATAGCGGGATTGCTTGATGCATAACTAGCAGACGTTGCAACATGGCGGACTGGGAAGAAGTAAAGCGCTTGGCAGCAGATTTTCAAAGAGTTCAACTTACTACTTCAGCTCAAAAGTATTTCACATCATTTCACATTAAAGTCATTCGTACATTTATATAAATATATACAACTGCACTTTCGGCATCGTTTTAATAATCATATATTTAGAACCGAAGATGGTGTGGGTGAATAATACAAGATCTTTCCTTAAAAGGATGAATCAAGCATGCAACATTCTGTTTATGTTGTACACATCTGTTCATCAGCTGTGCTCTCAACGAGTCAGGTGACGTGAACTATTAAATCATAAACATAATTTGTGCCGCTTTCAGACTGACAGAGAGAAATTGTGTAGAACTGGTACAGCGTCTGCAGGCAATTGGTTTGCTGGATGTCATATACACAATAGATGGCAAAGAATATTTGACGCCACAAGAACTATCCAAGGAGATAAGAGAGGAGCTAATTGTTCGAGGAGGTAAGTAATGAAGGCTGAATCACACTAATCAGATGTCAAGAGATGATCTGTAGCAATTGCCGATCTCGGTTATCCGGGAACCTCGCACCACCCAGAATTCCCGGCGACCCTGGCAACGCGCAGCGCAGTGAAAACAATCAATGTGTATTGGATTAATTTCACTCAGCGATATCAACATCGGTTTAGTTTGCGGTTATTAACGTCGATAAAAACATGCCGAAAAGTTGCTGTGCATTCGGTTGTTCTAACCACAACATGATGAAAGAATGTCGCTCTTTAAGTTTCCGAAAGACCCGGAGAGAAGGGAAAAGTGGATCATTTCTGTGAATCGACAGAACGAAGACGGTTCGTTTTGGCGACCAACTAAGAACTTGGTTTTTGTGGACATCATTTCATCACTGGTAGGTTCTACACTGTTGTAGGGTATTTCTGTTACACACTACTTTATTCTTAATCCAATTTGATGACATTTAAGTAAATACGGTTAATTCTGCTTGAACGACTTCATCATTCATGTCGCCATGTTTGTATGTGTTTTTACTGTATGTAATGTCGATGAGGACTTTCCATTCAACTGTGATTTCAATTTTGCTATTCTATATTCCCCTTGTATCGTTTGTACCATTTGTGGTTAGATACATAATAAGTCATTATAATTTGTTCCTCTAGGGGTGGTTAACAAGGACCCACTTTAACCAGACTGGATACCCTCTATATTCACACACAGACAAGATGGCAACAAGCAACATGACCGCATGAATCGTTACAAGAACGCCAAGAAACGTTCTTTACAAGGAGTCATTGAGCATTCATCCAACAAAAGACAGGTGAATACTTTTGGATAAAAGTATAATTGATTTTGGCAGTATTAATTTGCCTGCTTACTCAATAATTATAATGAATCTTAATAATGATAATGAATCTTTGTACTAAATCTGCCTATTATAATAATGAATGTTTTTGCACACAATCACACATGTATAAACATTTCTACTTCTACAATGATGTATGTATATATTTTACCATGTGCACTGTCTTTAGGTACTGAGTGAGATTGTAGTGAATCATGATGATTCATCACCAAACCCCAAACGATGGTATCTCTCTTCAAGCCAGCTCTTCCTCACTATTTGTGCTCTTGATTCCCTCTGAGGGGATATTTCAGATCATAATAGCCGTATCGTCAGATTCAAGGACTGTTCCACTTGTATTATCAATATTTTCATCGTGAGACCTCATTGGGGGTGTCTCTACATCGAAGGGGTGCCACAATCTCCAATACGGGTCCGGTTGAAGGCGGTTGGAAACCACCAGGCTGAATGGTCTGTTCGATCCGTCGCAAGATTTTCCTTCTTTCCCCTCTGTCCTGTAACCCATGGAGGACTGGTGGGGTTCAATTGCGAGGGACATTGGGTATTCTGTCGTTTATAACCTGGTTCAATATTTATAATGTAACATGTGAACACTCAAGAGCTTTGATGCATTTACTATTTTCCTCTGGGGTGAATGGATATGTATCTTCTTAACTTGAATGAATTTTTAGTATGGATATGATATAATAATGAATGTTTTTGCACACAATCACACATGTATAAACATTTCTACTTCTACAATGATGTATGTATATATTTTACCATGTGCACTGTCTTTAGGTACTGAGTGAGATTGTAGTGAATCATGATGATTCAGTCACCAGAAACGATGGTATCTCTCTTCAAGACCAGCTCTTCCTCACTCTGGTTAAACTTAGACTTGATATGCATTTTCAGCATATTGGATATCAGTGTGGGATTGGGACTGTCCACTTTGATCGAAATATTCACATTTAGAGAGTCATTGGGTGTGTAAAAAAAAACAGATATCAACTGCTGAAGGGGACCCTACCTATCCGGTCGGTGAACTCTCTGAAGGCTGAAGCCAAAGATAATGAGCTCTCTAGTGTGGACAAGATGGTCACTGTGGCTTGTTGTTTGTTAAATGCTGGGGGTAGCATTATTGTATGAGACAGTGATTTGATTGACTGAAATAGTTCAAATTACATATTATGTAGTGGTATTACCTGTACGCTTTTTCATTTTTTGCAGTTTTGTTTTCAATACACAATCGTAATAAAGCATTTATGAAATGTTCTGGTGGTTTCTTATTGTCCATGCCACACTTAAAGACTATCTATTGTGATATTTCACATTTCTCTTCATCCAGAATTTGCATTTAATTGCTGTTAGTCACATCACATTGTAAATTTCATGGTGGCAGAAATTAATTTAAGAAGAGGATAGAATTTGAGAATAAATTTTATTCGCCCAACTCATCCACCATATAACAGTCAAAGACATCAACATAAGTCTATAAAAGGAACATCTTATATACAGAAAGGTTGGCTCAAGATGTATTTCTTGCAGACTTGCAATACCAGGCACCCTTTGAAACCTTTTGCATGTATTTACAGCATGGATTGTCACATTCAATCATATATCTTCACCAGAAGTACATGCACCATCCTCTAATCTGCGTGTCAGAAGTTCTGAAAATACTGCTGACGGCCAAAACATACTGATCTTGTTACACAACTCCAAAAGAAAATCACTGTCTGATCACACACTCCCCAGGAGTCTAGTAGACAAAGTCCCCATATTCAGCTCCTGCAATGTACATTTGACACTGGATCTGGGTTTAGTATTGGTCAGTTTTTGTATATACCTCTTTCGTGCCACGTTGGGTAGTCCTTCCAAATACTGGTAAGCCATGATTGTTGAGCTTCAAACAAATCGGCCGGTTTGTAGCTTGTCAGCCATGGCTGATTTTATATCGCCGAGTTTAACAGCTGTCATTCGTAAAATGTTTCTTGTTCGCAGATCAAAGTATGCTCAAGATCGTTTCTGATTATTGAAATTGTCTTAGATCTTCGTTATCAGCTACTATTTACCGTGTCATTGACGAAAGAGCGCCACGCGCACGTTAAAAGCGTCGTGTCTTCCGCGCAACCAACAAGGTGTCAATACGCTGACAGCTGCTTGTATTCACCCCCGACTAGTTGCTCCGAGGTGACTTCCGGCGGAAGATAGTTAGCCGATATCGAGAATGGAAACTTACATTGCATGAGAGAAGGTGACCAGCCACTATGATATTAAATCCATAACAAATCATAATGTGTAATTAATATATATATATATATATATATATATATATATATATATATATATATATATATATATATATATATATATATATATATATATATATATATATATATATATATATATATATATATATATATATATATATATATATATATATATATATATATATATATATATATATATATATGGGGATCGATAAAGAGTCGGGTGGAGTAACAGTTTGTTTGTATAATACATGTTGTCAGGTTCATTGGGAGGATAAGCAGTGCAAGATTATTGAATTTCAAAATGTGTCTTCCTGATGGTGATTCAGTTATTGGGCGCCTAAGCTTGAAATCATAGCATTGAGTAGTAAAATATCTTTCATTTCTATTTGTATTGTCTTCAACAACATATACTTGCACAGTTTTATTGCAGCACCTGTTGCATATGTCCCCAGGACGAGTCAACTTGGTAGACCTTCAGCAGACCCTCAATGTTGATCTGTCCCATATTGAGCAGAAAGTCAATGAGATCATCAAATTAGATCCCAGTCTTACCTTAATCCTAGGTCAGCTTATAGATCAGTAAGTAAATATTACTTAAACATGGTGTGAAGAGCGCAAATACCATTCTTTGAACTTCACTTATCTGCACTTTCTTTGAATGTTATTTAATCAATATTGTATAATTGATACGGGAATATTTAGCAACTGATATAGCACAATACCACATTGTATTAAGAATACTTTTGTTTTCTTTTGCAGGAATTATTTGGATTGTATTGCTGAGAATATAAATGATGAGTTACAAGAACAAGGTCAGGTCACACTGGCTGACCTCACCAAGACCTATGACCTTCCTGGTCATTTCCTGTCCCAGGTATCACAGTCAGCAGTTTTGATATTGTTTTTTCTTAAAAACATAGCCCAGTGTAGCATTGCTTTGGACAATTGTCTTACTGTCTACCCAACACAATCATCTCATCCCTTGCCGTTTTGTTGTAACCAATTGCAGTTTTGTTGTAACCAATGTAAATGTCTGACATTTCATTTGATGTATTTCATTGCTTTAAGAGACGAATGTGCGTAATTTCCGTTGATGTGGTTTAGCAACATATGCTTCGTTTACTTTCATAATACTAATAATATGATACTGTCAATTATCAATTCTATCAGAATGGAAGATTAAGTAATTTAATTTGAACTTTGTATGCATGAATTGCACATGAAACTTATTTGACCTAGATCTCTTTCGCCGACATCAAAGGTTGTCATGTTATTTGTGTTCAACTAATCCTGATGTTGTTTCAGACTGTCAATGACCGACTGGGGTCCATTATAACTGGACAGAGAGATGGTGACGTGCTTTTCACGGAGTCGTTTGTATTGAGACATCGGGCCCAGATTAGGGGAGCTTTCAGTGCACTGACAAGGTGTCTATACTTTACTGACTCGTGTTTATGATTCTACGTGTATTTATACATAGTGGGCTGAATGTCATAGCGCTTTCTGTATTGTTTAATTTAATCAAATATCTTTCTTTTGCATTCAGACCAGTTTCCCTGATGTCAATGCTTAATGCTCTTGGGCTCCAGGAGAGATTGTTCTACTGTAAGTATGTCACCATGCCAACACATCTGACTGAACTGCTCTAACTGGGAAGTGAAGGCATGGAAGTTTCACTGGAATTTAGTTGTTAATAATTAATTGAACTTGATAAGAAGGTGATGTTTAACAGCCAGCTGCTATCAAGGCTTAGTATATATGTATATTAATTGAAATATTATGTTATGAACGTTTTGGAGCAGTTACATAAAGTTATGATTGTTGATTGCAGCAATCGTGGATGAACTGATTGTTTGTAAGAGACTGTCAGGCAGCTTGTCTGGTGGGCGCCAAGACAAAGCTATCTACATCCCCAACATATACTCTCGTGCCCAAAATGAATGGGTTGACAATTTCTACAAACAAAATGGTTATCTCGGTAAGTCAATTAACTGCTAAAATCCCTCTACTACCTGGTTTGGATAGACTTTTGGAAAGAAATGAAACACCAGAGTTGTTTAAGGTAGCACATATTGGGCATTATTCAAGCATCACGATCATCCTCATCTATCTACATCGGTACATCATATGAACTGACGTTAAACTCAAAAGATTCATTATGATGTTGAAAGCGAATTTGAACCCCAATAATTCACTAATATTTTAATAATCATTATCCCCAAACTTTCTTCATTGAATGGCAACACGCTCATTTCATTGTCCATTACTTTTCATGTAATTGACAGCACCTTCTCTTTCTAACTTGCGTCATCAGAATATGATACCCTGGTTCGTCTCGGCATCTCGGAACCCAAACCGTACATTGAGAGAAAGATGGGTCACACGAGGAAGACAAAACAAGAGTTGTACCTGAGTACATGTTATATTGGGGAAGCCGTTCGTGACCGGGTGGAGTCTGAAATAGAAGAAGCTCTGAGGACAGAGGGATGGATCGATATCCTAGTAGGTTTTATTGAAATTTTTTTTCTAGATTTCCCCCCCTCCTGAACCAGCTATCTCTGTTTGCTGTATTTTATGTTGTCTTATTTATTAAGTTCATCTCATGTCCATTACATCAATTGGATATCTACTTCAGTGTCTTAAAGACACATTATTATATCTTGTGAGTGGCAGTCTATACTTTTTATGTCTGCCGCCTCCTGTGATTTGTATAACCACCTCCTTATGTCAGTATAACCACATCCTGTTGTCTGTGTAACCACATGTAGTTGATAGTTAAGCCATCACCTGTTGCCTGTATACCCATACCTGTTGTCAGTATAACCATCATTTGTTGTCAGTATAACTATCACCTGAAGTCAGTATAAATATATAGCCATCAAATGTTGTCAGTTTAACCATCAGCTGAGTTCAATTTAACCATCACTTGCTGTCAGTATAACCATCATTTATTGTCAGTATGACCATCACCTGTTATCAGTATAACCATCACACATCAACTCAATAATCCACCTGTCTTTCTTTCCAGCCCTCTCTCCCCTCCATCTGCTCTCCCTCTGATGCCAACCAGCTTCTCACAGGCCTCATGAAGTCACGTACCGGTGGAAACATCTACTGCGACTCGATCGTAGCCAGTAACTCCTTCATCACCAGCTGTCGTAAACCTTTCAGTGAGCAGCTAAATAAGAAAGCAGAGGAGGTAAGTGGTTGTGCCTTGATGTCCTTTACGTAAAATATTTTATATCGTAGTTGAGAGACAAGACAGGGAGGTTTTCTGTTTTTGTTATATGGCAATCATTCTTGTTAAGAGTGAAGTGGAATGATAGTAAGGGCTGCCAAGTTGAATCATCAAGATTACTGAACCAAATGATTATAAAATTGACCTTTTGCCTCAAGATTTCCTAGCTTTGCGTATAAGTCACACCGATGATTTCTAATTAATTTTGGAACAGAAAAGTGTGACTTATATGTAAGTATATACCATAGATGTATTCAATTCTGTCTGGGTTTGCAACCTGGAGCAGGTATCCAGTATGTGCCAATTGCAGAATGCTTTGCACAATCATTGTTGCAAAATCGCCAAATGCTGTTTAAGGTGATGTTAAACCTCTATGTTTCAAGCAATTTTTTCTTCTCTGGATGCAGACAGCCCGTCACAACCCTGGCCTTCTTGTCCCGGAAAAAGCACCCAAGGCCATCGAGGAAGTGGGCCTCACCAAGGAGGATCGCAAAGATCAGAGGCGCAAGAAGGCTGCTGGTACGTGTTTAGGTGTGGAAGGGTGCAGTTGGGACTGTCGATGGTTCATGATGACATGGATACATTGGGTGAGTGCCTCGGATGATATGGATGATTTGAGTAAATTGGATGACCTGGGTCACTTGGATGATCTGACTGACTTGGGAGACAGGTGATTGCGGTGACTTAGATTACCTGGGTGACGTAGATGACATGGGTCACTTGGGAAATGTGGATGAATTGAGTCACTTGTGTGACTTGGGTCGCTTGGGTAACTTGAATCACTTAGCTGACATGGATGGCCTCAGTGTTACTGTGAGTACCTTAACATGATATACACTCGGGGGAGGGCACTTCACCTTATCCCGGATAGGTGTGTGCCGTGGGACCTTGAAAACCCATACCCGTCGTACAAGGTGAAAATGGCCAAAAGCCTACCCCATCATACAAGGTATTATGCGAATGTATAACCCGTCGTACAAGGTGAAAATAGCTTAAAAAAAAATACCCCGTCGTACAAGGTATTATGCAAATGTATAACCTGTTGTATGTCTTAGGCAAGATAAAAGTGTCGGAAAAATCTCAAAATCTGATCAGCTGATTACATGCAGTACCAACTTCACGCGCTTGCATGGTCGAGTGTGTAATTCTCTGCGCGTCACACAGGGACCATTCATTGCATTTGCATTGTCAACGATCAGTGGGAAATCCCGGGAGAAAATTTGGACGTACTGAAACAAAATATTTTTCGAACCTCGCTGTACAGATGGGAAGAGAAAAACATACCCCGTCGTACAAAACGAAACCCCCCGAAAACCTGTCGTACAGATTGCAGCTGAAAACCATATCCCCTCGTATAAGTACGAGGCCCAACCAAACCTGTTGTACAAGTCAAGAGGCCGAAAAAACATACCCCCTCGCGCGGCACATGTATACTACCTCTATACACTTAAGTGCCCCCCCGGCATGTACCATAGTCTCTGATGATAATATTAAGGTCATGTCAATGTCATCTTATCAATATTCCACAGATATTTCACCAGTGAACATATCTTTAACTGTCATATTTTGTGTTGATGTTAAGAAATTGAAAACAAGAGCTTTTTGATGTATTCCATTTGGGTTGTAGGTGCTATTAGTGGTGGTAAGAGTGGTGGTGGTACTCAAGGTCGCGAATCCAAGACCAAATCCACCAAGAAGAAAGGTCGTAGTGGGGGTCGTGGGGATGATTCTGATGAGGAGGTCACAACCAGTCGAGGTCCTAGTGGTGGAGGTGGAGGTGCAAAGATGGCCGAGCTAGTGTTCCTCAGTCTGGAGGATCTCAGTGAGGCCCTGATGAGGCACTTGAAGCTTGAGGAGGGTCTGGATGAGTTTGTTGGCGAAATAGCCTCTCATATCTACAGGTTAAGTGTAATACTTCATCAATTAATCATGCACATTTTAATCAATAACAAAACCTAGCCTGTTTATTTTACACCCTGACATCATTTTATCATATCAAGTCAATTGTGAAACTAGATTGCCTGAATTCAAAATGGTTGATTTTATTGAAAAATCCAAAAATGCCTCATACAGTTTGCAATATTGTATTAAATCCTGTTTCTTTTCTCTCAACAACACATAGTATGTAGCATTGCCCTTATTCTAAACATGTCTGCAATTTGTTTTGGCTTCTGTTGCAGACCCCTGAACAAGGAATTTACAGAGCTGACCAAGTCTGTATTCCTCCAGACTCAGGGCACAGACACAGGATCAGCCAGGAAGAAAACACATGGTGAAATGGCCGAGAAAATCAACGGGCTCATCACCAGCATCCGCTTGTTTGAGAAGGGCCTCAAACTCTTCCCTGGTCAGTAGTGCATTTCAGGCCACAGAATTTTTACAACCAAAATATATATTGAGGGTATCAATGGCTTGGTACTGGCCTGCGCAATATACTTACATAATGTGAACATGGCTGGGCCATCTCTGGTGATTTTCGATCATACAAATTTTGGGCCAGATTTTAATACCATATAGGTGTGCGTCTTATACAAGATTTTACAGTAATTTATTTGATTTTGGGGTCAAGTTTTGAGGTAAAACCATGATTTTAGTGACACCTTGACTTTTCTTCTAACTCATCCCCATGACAACAAACTTATAGAACTCACTTCATGGGTAACCCTCATGGGAACACCCAGCCTTGTATGTAGCCATGGGAACACCCAACCTTGTAGATAGCCACGGGAACGCCCTACTTCGTATATATAGCCATGGGAACAACCAGCCTCATATATAGTCATGGGAACATGCAACCTCGTATATAGCTATGGGAACACCCAACCCCGTATGTAGCCATGGGAACACCCAACCTTGTTTATAGCTATGGGATCACCCAACCTCATATATAGCCACAGGAACACCCAACCTCGTATGTAGCCATGGGAACACCCAACCTCGTATATAGCTGGAACAACCAGCCTCATATATAGCCATGGGAACACGCAATCTCTTATATAGCCGTGGGAATAAGCAATCTCGTATATAGTGATTGTAACATCCAACCTTGTGTATAGCCATGGGAACACCCAGCCTTGTATGATAGCATGGAAAAATCCATCCATTTATGCTACCATGGGAAAACCTTAACAAAAATGTTTACATGTGTATTACAGAGGAGATCCAGGCTGTGTTGGCCAAACATCTACTGCGTAAAGACTGCTCTGAAGCTGTCAATTTGGTCCTTCAGCAAGTAGCTATGGATCACATGCTCTCAACGAACGACCTTCACTCCAGAGGTCACTTTATTTCACAGTTGGTCCATTAATTACGCAATTACTGCACTTACTGACCCAAGAAGTGAAAGAGCTGGATTCTAACCCTGAGCCTTGGTCAGCTGGCTCAATGGTATTGCATTGGAGAGGGATAGTGACCTGGTGATGGGAACAGAATCTATGAAATCTCAAGTTTAAGATGCAGAATTTGTACACAAAAATCTACTGGTGGTAGCGTCTTATAAACGATTTTTGAAAACGTGCCCTGGAGACTGAACATTGGTGTTAATACCAAGCCATACGACCGCAGAGAATTTTGAACGTTATGATGAATACTATGTACATAGCACCTAGCTGCGATTGGTCTCAACATACTTGCACTAAAATCCATGTACCTGGTCTACGAAAACTCAGGTATGAGCTATCACGTGGCTGAATGGGGATGCTGGAGCAATGCATGTTTTTCACGTACAATGTCTGCCTAACCCGTTCACATCCATCCTTCCTTTGCCCAACTCTAAGTGGCACTTTGTATGGGGTGGGAGAGATGTGCTGTTTACTCGGCAGATTGTATATAAGTCATACCTAATGAAGCCTGATGTGCGTCAGCAATATCTGCATCCTAACTGTGACATCTTAATGAAGCATGAGAGCAATTAATGCAGACAGACAGAGGAAGTACAATTGTCATTTAGGGTGGGGGGGGTTGTCTTTTCGTTTATATGCAATCTTCTTATAGCATGTCCAGTGGTCTGTCAGACTGTTACTGTTGAAGGGGCCAGATTATATGTGCAGCTTTATTTACAATGCAATTAATTTTCATGGCTGTTAAAGACTTTCTTTGAAATTTTGTACTGTTCAGGCAAGACAGAAGTTAATTAGCAAAGTCAGCGATGACATCTTGAAAAATTCACTCAATAAAACATCCACTTTGCTGACCGGTAATGTAAGTAATTTTTTTAATGAATGATTAATTGGTTGATAGATTAATGGAATGAATTTATCATTAAATGATGAATGAATGATTGAATGAAAAATGAATGATTGGTTGAATGGATTAATGGAATATGAATGAATGAGTGCGTTTCATTTGACTGGCAACTTGGTATGCACCAACTGGCATACCTGAAATTTCTATTAATCAGCATCATCATTCTTATCATTATCATCATCATTCTTATCATTATCATCATCATCTTTCTTAGTTTCATCAACATGCTATACCATTATCAATTCTCATCAGCAGCAGCAGCATCCAAATATAACATTTATTATTGCTCATCACAGCAGCTAATTTGACACAACGTTTATCCTCGCTACAGAACGTGGTTGAATGGCTGACTCAGTTTGAAGACACCTGCTCACTTCTGCAAATCCTTGTTCGAAAAGTTGACAAGAAAAAAGACAGGTAAAATACAATTCTCTTGCATCTAAGTGCTTTCATTCTCATTAGCCTTTCCTCAGATCTCTTGTCATAACTGGAAGTTTCCATTAGCATCAGTTGAAATTCACATTTGTCACCATCTTGATAAATAAAGATCTTAAAAGGAGTCATTGGTTCAAACTTAATCTTAGTTCACAAATATATATGTTGCCTTGCTATTCAGTTGCTACTAAGTAAGTAGCTCATTTATTACATGATGTTTTGCCACTATGGCTAATATAGTAGTAACCTGTTCAATCACTGGTCTTTCTCTTGCGCTTGTACCGTATTTGTCAATTCATGTCCCAGGCCAGACATAGTAATTCTATAAATTATTTCTTGTATGATTTAAATATGCTGTTGGCCAGATAAAGTTAGTAATGATATTAATTTTAATATCATTATAGTTGTAATCCTTCATTTGTCACTGGTACTATTATTATATTACCATTATCATTGAAATTCTTACTCTCATCATCACCACCATTTTTTCATTTCATTTTTCATCATCATCATTAGAGATTGTAATCTTCATCATAATTCTGTTATTATCACTATTAGAAAACTCCTTTTCTACTCCATACTTGACACGTGGTATTGGTGATGATTCCAGGCAAGTTGCATTTGGTCATCGTCAGGCCCTTGCTGAGCAGGTACAGGGGGAGGACGACCTTGCCATGACTCTCCACCTCTCCTCCATTCTCCTCTTCCACACATACACCCAGTGCCTCATCCACTGTCCCGGCAAGTGTGTACCTCAAGTGATAGCCTTCCTAAAGTCGCATCTAACAGAAGAGGATCATGCTTTGCTAATACAGTGTCAGGGTAAGTCATCATCAAACTTACATTGTACATGGGTAAGTTGTCTACAAGATTACTTAGTACATGGGTAAGTTGTCAACAAGCTTACATTGTACCAGGGTAAGTTGCCAAAAAGCTTACATAGGATATGGGTAAGTTGTCAAAAAGCTTACATAGTGTATGTGTAAGTTATCAACAAGCTTACATTGTACCAAGGTAAGTTGTCTTTATTCTTACATTGTACCAGGGTAAGTTAGTTAAGTTGTCAACAAGCTTACAAAATGCCAGGGTAAGTTGACATTAAGCTCACACAGTTCCTGGATAATTTGTCAACAAGCTAACAAAGTGCTAGGGTATGTTGTCAACAAGCTAACATAGTACCAGGGTATGTAGTCAACACGCTTACGTCGTTCTAAGTAATTTGTAAACGAGCCTAAAAAGTGTCAGGGCTTACGAAGTGTGTCAGGGTAAGTTATCAACAGGTTTACATCATGCTACACAGACAAAAATTTTGAATTGTCATTCTTGTATCTGAACTGAACCATCACTGCTTTGTTTGTCCATAGACACTGTCATACAGAATATGAAGCTACAGGCCTCCTCTGACGAAACTATGTCAAACGACATTGACAAACCACTACATCCAGACACCCAAGCACTTCTCAGCAAGCTTAAAGAACTTGCTCTTTCAAAGAAGAAAAAATCAGAAAGTGCTGCCAATGATAACTGAATTCATATTGAATCAAAGTAGAGGAAAATATAATAAAATCAACATGTTCCGTTTTTTGTGAAATTATACTTGTCAGCTGGACGAATAAATGAATTATTGTCTGAGGTGTATTGCTTATCTACTCTTCTTTCGTGATTTCATATCTCTATAAAATGATCACCGGATTGATATCAACTATGTGAATTGCTAAACAATAACAACATATCAATTGTGTAAGGTACGTTATGAAAAGAACATTTTGGATAGTGTGGAACGTTATCATTATAAACTCGATCAATGGTCTCGATGTCTTTTTCGCGGTATTTCACTATCGTTGGGACTATAAGCTCAACATAGACATCTTATGTGATATATGTGGAATTGAAACTTGAGTTGGTGTGATGTTTGTGCAATCATTTGATCGATAAAATACATTTGCGACTTACCGTCATAGTAGTATCGTTATGATCACATGTACAGGTCAATTTGTATATGTGATCATAATGGTTTTTCTTGGCGGTTACCTCAAAGCGTCTGTTAGCAAGTTAGCATTTCGCCCATGCGCTCGAACCAGAGGGTCGAGCGGCTGCATCAATTGACATGAAACACATGTGATAGGTTCAGAAGCCTGGCGCTGGAAGTGTAACCCTGTGTACTCGTATTCCGATTGCTGTATCACAACCCGAGGCGGGGTGGGGTCTTCTCCTTGGAAAAGGGTAGGGTGAGCCACCATGGGAAACAATACCGGACCATATCTATACCAAGCCAAAGTGAAAAAAGGGAACCATAAGCCACATCCTCTGAAAAAAGACCCCTTCATATACAAATTTTTGAAAGGGTCACAAATACATATACCAAAATCAATGATCCCAAATCATATCTAGACCACCTCGTGGAGCTACAAGGGACCCATCCAAACCAACGATTCAGAATGAAAAAGTACGTTTATTATGCTTCGCAACTGCAAAAAAACACAGAAAAACTTAGCGATTATCCATATGTGTGCGTGCCACACACACACACACACACACACACACACACACACACACACACACACATATATATATATATATATATATATATATATATATATATATATATATATATATATATATATATATATATATATATATATATATATTTATATATACATAAATACATACATATATATATATATATACGACGGGTACAGGTTTTCGAGGTCCCGCGGCACACCGCTACCTGAAATAAAGCCTATTGCACCCCCATCCCCCCCACCCCCCCCCCCCCCCCCCCCCCACCTTCGGATACCAACCAACATATCCAGCCGCTTGTATCAGTACAAACACCGCCGACTGCAGCGCCACTCCTCGTTTTCCGTTTGATCAAACGTGAAACGAAAAACGAATCGGTTTGGTGTTATTCGTCTTTCGTTCTCGCACATGAAAAACAGTTTACGGTTTAGCCCTTGTATTTCGTTCTTGGTTTTGATAAACGAAAAACGGTATATACACGGACCAACTAGCAGCTCTGGAGGCTTTCATGGAGAACCAATCGCTTGAGCTCTTCCCCCGGGGGGGGGCACTTGGCCTTATTCTGGATAGGGGTGTGCCGCGGGACCTCAAAAACCCGTACCCATCGTACAAGGTCAAAATGGCCAAAAAGCATACCCCATCGTACAAGGTATTATGCGAATTTATAACCCGTCGTACATATTGAACCTGAAAAACATAACCCGTCGTACAAGTATGAGGCCCCAAAACCCGTCGTACAAGTCGAGAGACCCCAAAAACATACCCCGTCGCGCGGCACATATATACTACTTCTATATACTTAAGTGCCCCCCCCCCCCCCCCCCCGGGGCTCTTCCCCATCCATCATCACCTCCCGGTGTAACGCCAAAAATATATAACACCGAAATGTACACAATTTAAATACCCAACAAATCTTCCCTCAAAAAGTTGGCCGCAGCAACAACTTGGTGTTGCATAAATGTAGGTCGGTGCTCGGAAGCCTACCACCATTATACGAGCGGCCTGTGTGGTGGACGTTTAGCTTACCCGTAGCACCTTATGTTATGGGATGATCAAAGCGATGTTGACAGGTATCTTATCACGCCCTGAGTGGCGTGTTCGCACCTGCGTGGAAGCTCTTTAGCAGGCCCCTAATAACTCTCACTGATAGGTGAGTGCTGACAAGGAAATGATAGACATCTTCCATTGATAACGCCGGACGTAGAAACCTGAATGGTACAGAGCTTACGCTGTGACAAGGGCTGCACCCTATATCGCCCCTTGTCAGGGCTAACGCCGACTCAATTTGCCTTAAGCAATGAAGAGCACTCACATTCTCCGGCAGATGTAAGTTGTACGCACAGGCACTCGAGTCTTAAAACACCCCTCATCCGTAGCCGTATTATTGGGTCTTTTAATACTCGAGTGTCAGTGCTCTTAGCTTTGCTTTGTACATTTATACTGATGTTTCTTTACCAGGTGAAAAATAGACTCGTATTACTTTCAATACGGAACGAAAAGGTTGTCATTCGGAACTCAATGCCGGGTTTCTGAGTGACGGACCAGTGGCAGCATATGTAGCCGATATATTATAATATTTACATTAGATAGATCCAAAGCCTAGATCATCTTAATACCCAAGTGGCATGTGAGGAGGTTGGATTAGTTTTACGCCGGGGAGGTGTTGTCTACTGGTTAGAGAGCACCTGTCAAAATACACGAGCCTCTTCATAGGATATCAAGAGGCCAGAAGTGTCTGCAATGGCTCACACTTACCCCTAATACGATTAATCGTATACCTTATATGGTCTATACTTAAACATCTCTAAGCTACGGAGATATATAAATATATATACAAATATACATATATATATATATATATATATATATATATATATATATATATATATATATATATATATATATATGTATATGAATACATATATGTATATATAAATATATATGTATATATATAAATAAATATATATACTTATATATCTAGATATATCTATATATATGCATATATATATATATATATATATATATATATATGCATGCATATATATTGCATATATATATATTATGTATATATATATATATATATATGTATATATATATATATATATATATATATATATATATATATATATATATATATATATATATATATATATATATATATATATATATATATATATATATATATATATGTGTGTGTGTGTGTGTGTGTGTGTGTGTGTGTGTGTGTGTGTGTGGTTTAACGGAGTACGGAAAACGACTAACAGTCATCATCAGTCATACTGTAGATTTCTGATAGTTTACCTATATAGGGGGTGTTTCCCGTTGGACGGATCAGATGGCCAGCTGCGCCACATTGCAGGTGGCCATATACCTCCTTGAGCATTGCCCTCCTCTAAGCCATCACCAGGTTAATGATAGCTCACGTTAAAATAACTGCCTCGCTGATCTTGGTTTGAGAGGCTACATATGGCATGGTACTCGAGTCCGTGCGAACACAGCCGACTAGCACGCTCTTGTGGTAATCAACCAACACAACCTTCCTAGCAAGAGCTTTCCTAGTTTTTCTCTCGTTTTCCCCCCAGAAAAACGTTGATATTTACCCACAACTACAACATGTTGATCATTATTGAAAACACTCCAAGACAATATTTTTCATAACAAAGTAGAAAAGATTGCCTCCCATTTCACCCAAATAAGGAGTGTATCTTCGACTGGTACTTCTGTGTAGGGCAATAGCAATTGGTCGTATATGCGCGATGACAACTGCATCAGGATGTAGACACCCTGGTCCAGGAAAAGAACGTGTTCAAGTCTACACCACACTAACGCGTTGCACCTGCTGAAAAGCATATTGATACTTCCGCCTACTTGTCCACTCCACGCACCAAACAACCCTCTACCACTCCCAACCACCCATCACCGGCTTCCTTCCCGCGTCTCCCAAACCGCTTACCGATACAGAATTCTGTTCGACAGCATATACACGCTATCTCGGATCTTTCAAAATCTATAGAAATCGGTAGATCAGCCTGATGGAGGTAATTATCTTAAATCATGAGTGTTAAAACACATCTGGAAATTCCCGCAGTGGACATGGAAATGAACCTTAAATACCGCTCATTATGCAATTCAATATATCTAGCACCTACGATCAATTTTGACTTGAAGATTAATAAGTTTCGGGTCTTTGCCGATGTATATCACCACCATCAATCGACAAGAGAACACCGCCAAGTTCACGACGACAACGCACCAATAAGCTACGCGGGAGAAGGTATTTTCACAGGTGCAGGCGGTGAGATTTTGAGGGGTTTGTTCGGTCCTTGTGAAGTCATTGTTATTCCCCGTCACCTCCGTGTGAAGCCCAAACAAACAGCAGTTATATTCACGCCAAACTCTCGTCCACAACCCCGTCTCATACCCACAATGCTCCCGAAATCACATTCCCATATGAGATCTCCTTTTCTAATGCCACAATATCAGCGTCTAATGTCAACACTTGAAATTAAAGTCAAATTTGCCGAGGGACTTAATGCAGAAGGTCTATCGGTTACTTGAAGTAATGAGAGTTGTCGTCAGAAGAAGGTTCGATGGAATTGAAATCGGCTTTACTCAGAGGCCACGACAGCCGACGGTGCAATATGGTTTGTGAGTAGTGTTTAAATAAGCTGGGCTTTAAAATCGGATTTAAGTCATTTGACAAGGAACCGGCTTCTCACCCCATTGGCGCACAAATTACGCTTCAAATATTGTTTTTAAGTGGGTATAACACGCCTGCTTAGCAAGTAATCTCACCGTATCAACTAAGGCTCAATGTATTCAGGTGTGGGGAAGAACAAGAGTGGAGACTCTTGTGATTAACTCGCCGAAATTGGGATGACGAGGAAATATTTTCATGGGAACTTGGACCTCTTTCACGCCAAGTAAATACTTCGACGTAATTGATCACTGAACTTAGTGCCAAACTTCAAAGGAATATCTCTAAATATCGCTCAGTAATGTTGTTATGCTGTGATGGGGTGTCACTGTTTTGGTGCAAATCACGGACGGCGGGTGTGAGGAGGGGTTGGGAATGGAGTGGGGTGAGGGTGGGCGTAGGAGGTATAGTTGGGAGTTGAAGGGGGTCATTGATGTGTAATTGAGTCTGAATGAGAGAGAAAGAGAGAGAGAGAGAGAGAGAGAGAGAGAGAGAGAGAGAGAGAGAGAGAGAGAGAAAGAGGGTGAGAGAGAGAGAGGATGAAAGTAATGACCAGTGTGTCAGTCATTCAGTCAGTTTAAAAGTCAGTCAGTCATTCAGCCAGTGTTTCATTAAACGAGTCAGTCGGTCGGTTAGGGCTTCTATCATCTTATTCATTTAAACAACAAAACCCGGCCGAGTACAGGAAACGGTAAATCACCATTCAGTGAGAAGCTGTGTTTACTCAGGCGAAGATGGTCGTGCTGTTTCGGTGAGGATCTCCCGTCCAAACTTTATTCATCAAGAACCAAAAACCTAAAGTTTGTACTCCCTACACCCCACTATACTCCCTACACACCAAGGGGCTTAGTTTGGCGTTCGAAGGCCTCCACAAGCTCTATACCTGTTGGTAAGAATCCACGATACAAGGGGCTAGGGGTTTAGTTTGGCGTTCGATGAGAGGCAAGATCAAACATGGGCATAATAGCGCAAATATTGCTTGTCAGAATGGATTTTGTAAGTATTATTTAGAGAAAAGAGTCTGGAGTATATATTCGAAAGCATATGGTAAGTTGGTACTCAGTACACCTGATAGAAAATATTGATCAACGTAGAAAAACTGAATCACTGAATTGGATTGTAGGGGTCGTGTTTATTTTTACATCGCCGATGAGAGGCAAGATCAAACATGGGCATAATAGCAGAGGTGTGAGATTGAATGTGACTTGTAACTTGGATATTGCTTGTCAGAATGGATTTTGTAAGTGAACTTATTTAGACACGAAAAGAAGAAGTTATATACAACCAGAATGACACGAAAAGAAAGAAGTTATTATACAACTCAGAATATGGACTCATTGCTTATATTTATGCACTCACATTAATCACAATGGCGAGGTTTCAAACAAGATTTTCATTCATATCAATAAAAATCCCAGCTGGTTAAGATAAGGCTTTAACCCCAATGCATTGGTGTGTGTGTGTGTGTGTGTTCTAAGCGTGATGTGTGTGTGTGTATATATATATATATATATTTACTATTGCTATATATATATATATCACAATGTGCGTTGAGGGACAAACAAGATATATTGCATATCAATAAAAATCCCAGCTGGTATCTAAGATAAGGCTATCACGATCTCTTGTGTCTCTATAACTTATATATATATAGTATCTCTATATCTCTCTCTCTCTCTCTCTCCCTCTCTCTCTCTCTCTCTCTCTCTCTCTCTCTCTCTCTCTCTCTCTCTCTCTCCTATATCTCTCTCTCTATCTCTATATATCTATCTATATATATATATATCATCTATATATATCTCTATCTCTATATCTCTATGGTAAAAACTGGGTGGTTCATCTGTACAGTAAGGCAAATTTACACGTTTTGAACACCTGCCTTTGAAAACGTACCAATGGCTCGCCTCGCAATTGACTACCCTGGGGGACCGATGCCTCGCTTAGTCCAATATTTGGTTGGAAATGTCATTTTATTGACAGCCGTCGCGAAGGTGGTCTCCTTTGATCTCACCTCCCTACCACCGCTGCCACCAATTACAGCAATCCATGGCAGAAGGAAAAATAAAGTTGATTTAGAGCCCCGAGAATCACGATAGTGTAACTTACAGTTGGCCAGGTCCCCAGCCACTCTCCATGGCAGACATGTTTGACGCTATGCTAACATAACATCGAATCCTAGCCTGCGCAGAAGCCGATGCGCAAGGAGATCGGTCCTCAGCACTACCCCCCTCCCCTCTCTCCCTCTCTCTCTCTCTTTCTCTCTCCCTCTCTCTCCCTCTCCCTCTCTCTCCCCAATCTTTCTTTCCCACGTTCTATCTCACGTTTCACCTATTCACATTGTCTTTATTGCATTCGTTTCACTCACACGAACTACTAAGACAGTTGTATAATACGCACCATATACATACACGCACAAACACCTACACATAAGCACATAGACACACATACACACACACTAAACATACACACACACACACACACACACACACACACACACACACACACACACACACACACACACACACACACACACACACACACACACACACACACACACACACACACACACCACACACACACACACACACACATTGCCTCCTCCCAAAATGGATCTCTTCTTACCACCCTTTCCCCTTCAAATAAACTCCGCCGACACCACCGTTACAATCTGTGATTACACGAACAGAGTTGATTGCCGCCAAGTCAGTCGATTCTTTGACCATTAAGTTACGCGGTCAGTGGGCTTTCATGTCGACAATGGACCTCTTATTTATTCATCTCACCTACCCATTTTCCCATAGTTTCTTCTCGCCAACTCTCGTCGAATCCTGTGAGAGTTAAGCGAGACTGTCGATTCGGAAACGCACGGACGCTATTGGATGCTTTGTTCGTTTTTATGTACATGGTTTCATTGACAACTATTTTTACGCTTTGATAACAATAGTCATTAATTGGATGTATATTTATCTAATTAACACTCACAACAATAGAGATAATTGTGAAAACATACACATTGAACAGTGGTCAATTCGTTATATTATTCTTATTCGCGTCCACAGTTTTTTGAAAAATCTCTGATTTAATTGCACAATCGCATTCAATAACTGCAACATTATTACCGTTTCGTTTAAGTATACGAAGAGATAAGTGGCATTTGTCAACTCTCGCTTGTTATTTATAAAGAAACTAGTTTTGACTTTCATTGTATATCCGCAGTTTGGTTGGTATCCACGTATAGTTCCCCAATATATTTCCGCTTGTGAAAGCAAATTGTGAAGATTATTTTGTTTCCCGACGCCTCACGGCTTCATATGAACTATACCGTGATGATTACACCGCTTCAACTAAATCTAGCGCCACTTGATATTTGAACTGGCATATCGTGTTTTTTGGTCTCAACTAAGCCAGATACGTCAAGGAGATTCTTAAAATGACAGCTAACCGAGAGACTAAATATCTGCCATGTTTGTGTGAGTAGATGTGCGGTGTCTGTGATCTCAGCTGATCACTTCTTGTGATGTGCTTGGCGACTACTTGCCAAAAATTGCATATTTGAACATTGGGGGAACATCGATATCCTCGCTGTTCAAGGCGTTCATATTATGTAAGCCGCTGAAGACAAGAAGATGTCTGACTGACAAGTGATGGTTTGACTGGAACTTATATGTTTTTGTTTTTTCGAGATTGGCTAATTGTTCCGCTTAAGCCAGCAGATCTGCCATACTCGAATTAAATCACAGACACTAGCTCTCATCCTCTAGATAATATATATAATAATATATATATATATATATATTTATGTACATTAGTGGCCTAAGGCGTGGGGTGTTATAAGACTCGAGTGCCTTGATCTTATTAAATTCTCACTGGCGTGTGGCCACCAAAGATGAAATCATTATTTCAGCGTTATAAATAGGCGTTGAGGTACATCGTATCCAGTAATAGCTATGCGCGTAAGTAACCAATCAAAAACACCTATTTTGGGGGCGATTTTGTACAATTTTTACTTTGTTCCTGTTTTGGTTGTGTTGGTTTAATGACCCGATTATAACCCGTAATTGTTATTGGGACTTCCAAATCATCGATAATTAATTCAATATCGGCGCATCGAAAACCGCCTCCGAACTTTACACAAATATTCAAATAAATAGCGACTCCATCTTTTTCTTGTATCATCGCTCAAACTCCCCCCGTTTCTAGTTTCGGATGTATTGTAGCGTCTACCGTGTGCCATATATGGTTTCGAGTCCACGTCCCGTCAAAATTATGAAATCAGACTTTACAAGGTCGATTAATACAGCCGCGGTCACCGACTGTATTGTGGAATAACATAAGTGAACGTAGCAAGGAATCGGTTGATGAAGTTTTCTCTCTCAAAACCTTCAATAGAAACGAAAAGCCGACATAGTTCATCCTCGGCACTCAGTAAGGAACATTTAAATCAAATTTTATCACAACAGTTTTTGGAAGCAGCTAAGAAAATAAAAATCAATAAGTTTTAATTATAATCAATAAAACTTTTTATTGATCAAAGTATAAATATACACAGGTAAAATGACAACTATGCTATTTACCAGCCGTCGTGACCACGAATGTATGTACAATGTCACAACTGACCACTATGTATTTGAACAAATTAAATCACATATACGCACAATGTCATTCTACAACATACAGGAATTCGTCAAAACCTGGGAGAAATGAAGATGATGGTGATGTTTAGGTTGTACGTTTCCAGTACAAGCGGAGTGATTGCAATCTTGACAAGTTATTGGCAAGCTGTCGGACTAGTTCTTTAAACCAAATGACACCCTTTCTTTCGTGACCTGGGAACGACGGCACGGCGTAGATTGTTCTCTTAATGCGACCCATCTCCAGATTGTGCAATATTGGTTCTCTCATCAAGTATTTACAGACATATACAGAGGATAGATCGAAAGAGTATATACACCCCGTGCTATCTTGGCAATTTGTTTTCGAGGATTTTGAATACTTTATGACATAGCAAACTTTCATCATCCACACTAGAGTATAATTAGTCCTTAGACCAGAAAGAATGTTTTTATATCCCTAATATTGCATCTTACGCTCGACAAAACTAATTTACCTTGTGGTACTTGCAAAAGCACACGCAGTACACTGACAAAAACAGACGACAGTAAAACATGCATTGTTGCAGTCACTAAATACACACAGGCTCTCTGTCAATAGCTTGTCGGAACTGGGTGATACTTGAAAAACACCAAGCAATGATTCGTTGCTGTATGGGAAGAGCACAAAGACAGCTTCTTTAACCTTAATGCACCCTGTTTCTGTCGCTTGGAGTGTATCTCCCGATTACGCATGGGCCTCAATTCATTCATTCATAAAAGTTTACGACCTCACTTCGGGGTAGTTTGACAAAGGACGACTATAATTAATAAAACTTCAAGATTTGACTTTCAAAAATACACAAAGAATATATGAGTAACTGCGTAGTTTTCAATTGAAATAGACGACATCATATCTAATAACCTCCATGTCGTTTACTAAAAAGACACCCTTTGATCATCGATTATTTCATTATAACGCCAGTAGACTAGTCCAAAAACAGCAGCCGAATATGGGCACTCATTGTTCTGACGAACAAACAAAGTGAAATATATCTCACACACATATATCAGTTCAGTGTATATACAACTAAGTCATTGCATGTATAATAATGCTTCAGATGGACGGTGTGGATATCGCATTCCAGGATTTGGCTTCCCGGGATCCAGGAAAGACGGATCCTTGGGAGTCGGATTGCGAGACGGCAGCAGCGAGCGCCGCGAGACTGTGGTTGTGATGGTGATGATGATGGAGGTGATGGTTTGAGGCGTGATCGTACGAGACCGGTTCGCTCGATCCCACAGCTACACTTGGAGTTTCTGGGCTTGGCAACGTCGAGTAACCCCCAGCGGACCGGATGTAGGGGGAATACTGAGATATCGCACAGCTCTGAGATACGGATGGCGTGAAATTCCACATTGCAGCTGCGTGACCAGCAGCGGCCGCTGCTGCTGAGTTTCCAGCTGCAGCTAGAGCGCCGTGCCAGTTGTCGGAGAGGTTCAGCATTGATGCCATGGGGTCGTGGGGGTAAGCTCCTGTAAAACACACAGGAAAATTGTCGAATTAATACACGTGAAAAAGGGAATACATGAAATAGACATATGGCGCCCCGACCAAATGGTCCATTGGCAGCGTGTTCGATATTAGTTCCATCAGCTGGGTCTCACAGCCCGACGAGGGACGCGGGTTTGTGCTATATAGGCAATGGCACTGTCCTTATTATTATGACCCTTTATTAGATTTTGGTGAGCCATAAGCTTCATGCACAAAGTTAGGAAAGAAATGGTGCATTAATTATTATATAATGATAGGGATAAAGAGAAAATTACAACGATTGAGGGCATAAAATTGCATAGTGCGTTTGTTTTTTCTCGTCACAATGGGATAAAGCCGGTCATTGGAACCGAATACTTTATGGTGAAAAAGACTGATTCAGCATCAGAAATATGCGATGATCCGAGGGTAAGAGAGGTTTCCAGTGAGAAGAGGGTTATATCAAGTTTTGGCCGCTCGGAAGCCTTAAACCGGGAACCGAGCGCCTGAGCTCGGTCGTGCAGCATCGCTTCATGTATCTAATATAAATCTTTTCATTCAAAACTGTTCAATGAAGTCGGGTGCATGTCGGTGTCTTCCCGATGTAAACAGACCCTCCTATTCTGCCTCAATAAAGTGAAGGACACAGCCGAGTGGACCTCCACAATGAGATCTTATTACTTCTCGGCAAAACCACGTTGGATCATAAATTTACGATGTCGTAAAACCAGCCACTTTATAGCGAACCCCCGCAGAAATCAGAGTTCCGGTAAGTTCCGTTAGCGAATCGGGACGTTTGTTGACGATCGAGAAAGAGCAGAAAGTTTTATAAGTCCCGCTTTTCCTGTAGGGTCGTATAACTCGTGTGTAATCCATGGTGGTCTGTTTAAGGGATATTGCTTGCTTGTTTGTAACATTTAATTGCCTGGAACAGGGTATTGTAAATCGGCTCTGTTCTTTTTCGATCAAACGCGAGCTAAACGCACTGACTCTTTGCAAAGGAGCACGCTCTTAGGATTATGCCTTTCAGTACCCCCGACCCCAAGAAAATGATTTCTCAGGTCGTTATGTCGAAATAGGGTCGTATGGGTGGGGTAGTTCTGTAGGAGGCAGGCATTTAATGGTGTGTGCAAAACGATACGTGCGATCGATGTCGGTGTTCGAAGATGGTAGGAGAGGGGTGAATGGCTGGGTGGCGGGGGTGGGGGGAGGTAAGGGGTGATGGTAGCGGGTAGTGGGGGAGGGGTGGTGGTGACTGGGGGTGGGTGGGTGTGTAACAGAGTGGTACGGAGGATGGGGTCGTTTGAAGAATGCCATCAAGGGAATTATTTACCAAATAAACCAGCAGGCATCACACCCCCACAACCCCATCTACATCACTCCTCACACCATGCTTATTGCAGTCCCAAACCAGCATTTCCACACAAACGTCAAATTTGCTTAACGTGTATCCAAACCGGATTCGTTTAATTTACATGCTAGAACCCGGAGATTGTTGACAGCCCTTATCAGATAAACGTGAAGGCAGATTATGTAAACACGTCATTGTTTAGCGAGAAACGCTATTTCGTGCAGCGGGCAAACCGAAGGCAACATGACGTCCGTTCGCTGGTCTATCGTCTCGGCCTTCCTACACACACCAACTCCGGAAACAACCCCAGTTACCAGCCCAGAAACCTCGACTGTTTATTAACCAGTTAGCACGACCTTGTTATAAATTCCTCGTACTCCATTATTGCGCCGTCGCATGCACTGTTCTTATCCAAGAATCAATTCAATTCAGACTGCCACAATTAACATTCAATTAGCAAAGTCAATGTTAGCATTCACTCGAGTTTTTTGGGTCTTATCATCAAACAGATAGATCTATTGTCAACATGTTGGCAAGCGATGCGGACATTATCGAGGACGTTTAATGGGGGGGGGGAGGGAGGCCACAAGATGGTGAAACAAACTGCGTGGGCGTGCAACCGACACAATAGTTGGTTGCGATTTTTCACACCTCACTCTGACTAAGGTATAAGTATTGATACAGTAATATGGACAGCTGAATAAAGATGTCAGATCGTCAGCAAGAGAAGGAGGACAGGGTCGTCAGGAATGTAGAGGTCGGACTTATAACTAAGATAGGTCAAGAAATATTCGGATTAAATAGCTCATGTCTATTAAGACCATAGAAATGCAACTGAATTAATTCTAACCATCTTAGACAATTAGACTGACCCAAAAAAATAAAAAAATTAAATACAGGCGCACTATAAAAGAAATAGCCAGGTGTCGAAACATTAAAAATAGAAAACAATATTAAACAATCACATTATAGAAATATTGCCGTACGTAGGGCTAGAAATTACAACTATATGATGCAGTCGCATTATTAAGAGCTTACCGTGTGTAGGCGAGCGACGGTTGAAGCTGTACGGTGTGTGGCGGTGTTCACCTCGCAATCCAAACCGATCGCAACCGGGAAGGGCATGAAGCGAACTCTGCAGTTGGTGCGTGGATGGCATCAAACCCGCACTACCGGCCGCAGCAGCCGGAAGAAACCAAGGACTTGCGACTACAACACAACAGGCCATGGATTATCTATCTATGTCAAGTTTATTCAAAGTAAAGCATTTGTCTCGGGAAGCAACTTAAAGACTTAGTCAAGTACAACTGATATTCGCTACAAATTAACCGAGAAAGAAAGTTTTGAAATTCGACATTATCATTCGAATATTATATTTTAAAAAAAGAAAAGAAAAAAAGACAGAAGTTTGGTATCGGCGATCTCGTGTCGACTGGTGTTGATGGTTAAGGCAAATACGTAGATTTATAAATCCCCACCTCTCCCTCACTCCAAACATCTCCGAACCCCTCACTCGACAGCATTCAGTTCCGCCCCCACCCCACTCTCCAACGACCAGGTGCGTTATCTGCAGAAATTATTGACTCGCATAATCCGAAATGGGATAATATCTCTCGTCCGGCATGAGTTTAGCCTTCGCCAATCTCTCAAGGTGTCATATAGAACACCATATTCTATTGTGTAACCGTGATATACCTATTGCAGTCTGATGACGAATTGACACGGGCTGGGGGGTACTTCGTCCGTAAGAGGGCAAAGAACCGCGTTGGCAAGTTCGTGCCGAAAGTGGAGAGGCGGCGATAAAGTCAGTTGAGATTTCCAATCGCCAGGTGGCAACGATGGGCGCGTCCCGAGGGGCCCCGGATCACGAACGCAACCATTCCGTAAGCGATAAATCGCGAGTTAAGTTTTGATGGCTACTGGAGTTGCGCGAGGCGTGAGTCGAAGCGAATTGAGTTCGAGTGTTTCCAGACGGGCAAACCTAAGAAACACTCCATGTATCACGAACATATGGAAAATCTTCATTCCAAGTAGCAGTGTTTTTTATTTACTTCAGGAGTGACACTTTTGAGAGATATAGGCTAGTTTGATGAAGGTACGTTCGATCACCGGCACGCTCCCCTCTGCCGATTCGTGCTTTCACCGACGCATCGCACCTAACTTCGAAATTAACTTCAAGGATATAGCTGCAATAAAATGATTCTAACATCAAAGATGTGCTACAAATGTCGTTGAGGCTTTCCTAAAAAATAACCTAATTCCTCCAATACGAAGCACTTACAACAGATGAATGTCAGTCAAATGTTTAAGAGGGAATGCCTATGCATACAAAAAGTGTTCGTGTATTGCCGCGAAATGTTTCCCAGCTTAAATACATTGATTTTAATGTTCGCACATTTATTATTGGTTTCTGCTAAATGATCAAGTGTAGTGAAAGTGGTACAAAATGCATTACTGTTCGTCTGCAACTGAGATGTTACGAGTACGAATGTCAAAGGTCATCTATATATATGTGATATGCATTGACAGATAAGAGCAGCATTGAGTACGCCACTCACAGACGACACGCGGCAGAAACAAAATTTTGCGCACTTGTAAACATTTCGAACCACAACACAAGTGATGATTTGTTCTACTGGTTGTGGTGTACAGTTTGCGCTGAACACTTCAAATATGAAGAGGAGATGTGATCTTGCGGGAAAAGAGTGTTCGGAGGCGCTAAGGAGGTCACTTTAAGTCCTCCACGGAATCCTTTGGTTAATCCCTCCCTCTTGAAGAGGTGAGGCTCTGATTTATCACCATATACTCTCGTGTCAATATGTCACACGTCGCGAGACCAGGTCGGCGGGGCGAGATTTGTCATGAAGAGATATTATTTCATGATTTTTCATATCAGTGCATACAACACTTATACTGGTGTCAATAATTCACAGCTAGCGAACGGAATGTTACGTCATGTTCTTCAGAGACCACGGAAGAGGTTTGATTTACGCGGGAAACTCCATTTGTAATCAGAAATGTTCACGAAGCCTGGGTAAAATCGTATCGGATATTGAATCATACAAAATGGCATAGAGGAGGTGCCGCTTATGTGCGCAGTAAACGAGCGTGCCACGGCTCTTACCTCCGTAATGCTGACTCAGCCGTTTCTGTTCATCTTGTACGTCATCAAAACTTGTGGATAATTCCCGATGGTCCGGTCTATATAGACAGAGAAACAATGAATGCATTATTAAAGCAGGCTCCTCCATGGAAAATACATGAAATATAATTAGCTTTATATATTTATTTGAGATATGTATTGGATATTCCTTCTTTTGATTATTTGATCAATAATGTGTGCAGGCGATCTACAAATAATTGAACACTATGGGTCTAGATTTGAGCATGCATGTTGCAGTATATACGCCATTATATCGTGTGTCATTAACATATGTGACTTACCTGTCTTTAGCGTCTTGGAATGCTTTGGCAAACGGGTTGTACTTGATCTTCAATGCTGTGATCTACACGCAAACAGGGAATTCCTCAATCCCTTTGATGTCTCTATTCAGGTGTGACAATATTGTTCTGCTCATCAACAGGTAAAATAACTCATTTGTGACGACACGCCTCTACGAGGAGGACATCCCTCAATATTTGTTTAACGTGAGTGGACGAAGGCGACGAGGTGGAAGTCGATTCTATACCGTTATGCGTCATACTCGGGCTAAGTATGATCAAAGCCTCAAAGCGCTTCTTACCTGCTGGCTATTAGGGTTGTTGTTTCGACTATTACAAGACCCAAGTGGCTATAATCGTGTGGAATGACCACTATTGACAACTTGACTTATTAAGTCAAGAAGGTAGTGAGCGAGGGAGAGGGTTTACACAATAGCCCTGTTCGCAGTTCGTTTACACGGGGGTTCACAAAAGCTTGCCCTTTCCTATTCCGAGTAGCCGCAAACGCCCTCAATGGGAGGCACTTTGAGGCGGAGGAAACAGAGGCAATGGCTGATAAAAGAGGATTATCTCAAGCGATGCGCCTCTTAAGTACTCACACATTCACGCGTGACCACAACGCGAAAGATCAAACTACAAGCTGCACTTTTTTGGCACATTACGGACAATTGTTTGACCGACAATGAAGCGACTCCTGCCATAAAACAAGGAAGCGTTCTCAGGATTGTAAGAAGCTGAACACCGCGTGCGACTCCTTTGATATTCAATTAGCACCCTAGCGAAATGAACCCACCAACAGGTGGCGCAGCACGCAGCGTCGTCAGATTACGTCAAATTTTTATTTGACGCGGTGCACTTAATTCTCCAAGTTTAACTTGAATGGTTAACTCATAAAATCTTGTCAGTCATTTGAATCAATTAGAACGACACTTAAGCAGACGACAATCCATCAATTATGCAATGTTTAAACGTTCACGTGGCGCCAACAACAACTTAGTTCTCTTCAAATTATTCCGCGGACGCAAATGAATACAAAACCATCACATGAAATCTATTCTTCAATAAATTACAAATATAAACACAGTCAATGGCACCATATTTATAAACTACCATATATACATACAAGATATGTATTAACTTGATGATAACTTTATGAAAAGAAATATTAAGTCGAGCAAAAATATAAAAACAATAATAATTCAAAACCTACCTCTTCATTTTGATAAGCAGTAACAGCAACGAATTGAGTCTCATGAAATGCCTGAGTTGCCAGGGTTTTCTTTTCTCCCTCACCTCCGACTTTGAGAATATGAACACGAGGCTGGTACTTGTGTAGAGAGTTTAGCATGATCTGCAAACCAGAATCGTTGTTTACTTATATAACATGTTTATACCAAAATTACAGAGTTGGGTTACGAAAATCGACACCGTGTGGTATATATTTTTTCCATGTGAGACGATATATGCGTGCAAGGATCGCATTAAATCGCTATTGTTAGAAATTACTATTTTTGAAGTCAACCCAGTTGGTTGGTTGACATGCACTCCGTCAGAGAAAGAAATCAACCACTCAGACAATATGAGGGGAGTGGGTTTTTTTTTTTGGCACCGACAACCAAACTAAAGGCATGAGACACTCATTTTCGGTTTTCGCTTTATCATAATATTTGATTACGGTCGGCAAAATTGTAATGTTTAGATCGATGACATTAATATATAGCATTTTCCATATGCAGATTTTTTCAAACGAACACCATATTTATAAAATGCCAATTATTTGCGTAAATATCTTGTGCTTTAATAATTTTACCTCAATCAGTAACACCACCATCTTCACGAAAAGGCGTCAAATTCCTGACATGTATAAACGCCTAATAATATTGCAGGAGAAATTGTACTTGTACATAAGTCATCGATATGACAAAACACCATTGCTTTATCTTCGTCCAAGACCCGATGATAGCTAACTATGCGTGATTCTCAACATTACAGAAGCCGGTTCCCACACACAGGAAATGATAATAGCGAACATTTCGTGACAAAAGAACCTTCTGAACTGAAGAATTATTGACTCCCACGAGCAGACCAAGGGAGAAAACACTTAATCGAAACCCCCTTCAATGTTTCCACGTTGCCACTTCAGCAGTTCTCATTAGCTCACGTTAAGCAGAACACGTTTAAGCGATTTAGCAGAGTGCTACCTGGGAAATATATTTCTGCTCAGGTAAACAGATCAGGGGAAGTAAGGGTGTCATTTGACGCTAAGAGATCAAGTGCCATGTCAAAGACTCGCTGGTTACTTGGATACAACATAGCACACACAGGTGAAAGATTTAATTATCATTTTCAGGTAGGTACCACGAGTAAAGAGCTCTTTTGACAGCCAGGTGTGTAAAGTTACAGATGGCAGGGGGCGTGGAGGAAGCTATTTGTAATCTACAACTCACGAAACGGACACGTCGTTGTTATCTGAGCACAAAGCGATTCCCTCGCGTGCGAACAGATTTCGCAACAATCTGTGGTGAAGCAAAGACAGATCGCAGGTCAAACTGTCGAGATTACTTCAGTTTCTCTCACACCAGAGATTTTTAAGGGAGTATCTGGCGACGGGGGAGGCGGGCGGGCTATCTGTCGCTGAAGTATGAGAGAATCATGTACTGTATATTTCATGCTGGTTATAACGAGATAAATGCATGACGTACGCGACCTGTTTTCAGATAAATTCGCACACTATATAAAGGTTTATATTAGAATCTAGAAGTATGAATTTATTTACGCATGGTTTAAGTGTGCATGAAAGTCTTAAGGCGTGTGACTTTCCTTTCTTACAAAGATAGAACTATATAAATATATATATATATATATATATATATATATATATATATATATATATATATATATATATATATATATATATATATATATAGAGAGAGAGAGAGAGGAGAGAGAGAGAGAGAGAGAGAGAGAGAGAGAGAGAGAGAGAGAGAGAGAGAGAGAGAGAGAGACGCACATACACAGACTGAGAGAGAGAGGGAGGGAGACATAGGGGGATCAGGATCATTACGATCCTCTAAGGCGATTACGCCATTATAATGTCACAGGTAGTAATGACCTGTGTATCAAACACAAGCTGATAAGTAACAAGAAGCGTGAATATGCTATCCGTTGTATTACAGCTGACAAGCGGAAACAGTGAGTTAATTATCAGCATGCAGACACATCAGAGGCTTGCAGTGGGGCTACTGCGGGTCGCCATCAGAGCTGTTGATTTCACGGGTAGTTGGGGAAGTAAGCAAAGGGTTATGAGGATGCTCTGGGCAATCATTAATATTGATCCGTTAGTTGGATCCTCAGTCATAAACTTCTTCGACCAATTTATCCTTAGTGAGGCACAGCGAACAAGGCGTATCTATATGAGTGGCGTTCATATCATGATGATGATGATGATGATGATGATCATCATCATCATCATGATCGTCATCGCCCGCAGCAGCAAATGATTTATCTACTCATTCTAGTATATACCACTGACCTTCGCTTCCCGATGTCTGGCTTAGATAATTTAAAATTTGCATCATCATAAAGATCTAGTCGCTCGGAAGCCTAATACCGGGAACCGAGCGCTTGTGCATAAAACCAGGGAATCCGAGATAATAACCACTGACCTGTCCGTGTCCGTGCATCTTATTCGTCAGCTTCACTTTGCCAAAACACCGACTCCTTCATCCAGTGGGCTCCGAAATTCGGGGAATCAGGGTGCACATAGACGGCGTTAGGGGCGGGAGGTTCTGCTTTTCCTCCGGGAACCCAATCACCGTTAACGTACTTCCACCGGTGACTATCCACGGGAACAAAATCTAGCACCATTGAGTACATGGCATTAGGGTCAAGGCCGGCCACACCGCATCGGAGGACAGGAAACATACGTCTGGAACGAAATCAAACAATCAGCTCTTGAAATAAACATCTCTATAAGCGGAAAGATACAAGTGAGATTTCCAGAGGATTCAGTGTTGATGGTAGAAATGGCTGCTATTTTAAATATATGTTATCCCTGAGATAAATTAGAATTAGAGTTTAATTACTTAACATGAACTAAATTTTCAAACGCCCAGCTAACCATTTGCTGTGATAGCAAAATCAAATATACTTGAGCAAGTGATACAGTTCGACAATAACTGTCTCTCTGTGAGTGATATTTAACTTCCCAAATCACTGGGCTAGTTTTGAAGAAAAGCTACTTATTCATTTCGACCATCCACGGGTACGCAAGGGTATGCGATTAACAATGGTTAATGTACAAATAGGACGATGATGAGTTATATGAGACATTACGCAGTAAGCAGGTAAAAAGACAAGAGAAAATGCTCCACTCACCTGCCACTTTTGGTAACTATCATTTCGTTCGTCAGGGCCTCAAATTTGGACCACAAATCTTTATCATCGAGATGCATGCGGAGTTTCTGTTCGGTGGGATCTCCTTTCTCCCGGCCCGAGTGGAGTTCCGATGCCCTCTCGACCGCCTGTAGTAGCGGTGCCAACTCCCCGGGATTTGCTTTCATCTCTGGCATAGCGGTAATAAACTCCCCGCCTTCCTAAATGAGATCTCGGCAAAGCTTAGGTTCGACGCAAAGTTCGATTTTTGACAGAGCAGTTCGATTTCTAACAGAGTTCTATTCTCGTTGCATCCGTTTTTGGGAATGAATGCTTGACGTCCGCTTGATGCCGACTGAATGTCCGATCGTCCTGGTAGCGAATTTTAACTGTTGATCACACAATAAAGTTCCCTTCCCTTTCTAATCTGGCACCCGTCAGATTGCAACTTCTAGTTCGTTGATACGCGCGATTTAGAGATTTCAAGCGCTTAATCCAGAGAAAACACCCCGCACGGTCTCAATCGAGCAATACGACTCGGCTGACAAAACTCTCGCCGTGTACTTAAATCTTGAGCTGTGTTGACAAATTTACAATGCCCTTTGAAGTACCACGGCTGCCCGCTTTGATCTCCACCGCTGGCCCTGCCCTTCGGACGAGTCCCAGCCAATCAGTGTCGTCCCGGTCAGTCAGTGGACTTTTTCGACTGGCTGTGCTGAAAAGGGGCGCGGTTACGGGCGGGCTGTTCGCGAGTTGCCGTGATATGTCAGACAAGGGCGCTAGGGGGATTCCAACCCGAGGTGTTTGGAGGGCCGTACTAACGTGCCACAGGGAACCTGAAGGACCGAACGCTGCTGCAAATATCAACACTATTACTGTTAACTATCTTTATTTTTCAATTTGCAACCGCGCTCGACAAACCTCACCAACAACGTACCGAGCACCACTAATCATCAGTTTGAGAAAAGCAGGGATCATCGTTTGACGGTGTGACCTCTTGCAATGAACTGATGTCACCTCGCTGTTATCATGTTTGCCTCTATGTGAGCACATCAAGTGATAATGTATAATACTTATTTCATTTTCGTACGTGCTAACTCAAATCTCAACCACGGCGAAGTGAAAGTTCGATATCCATCATTATTTAGTGGACCTATGATTGGAAATCCATATACAAACATATATACTTTCTCATCCGTATAAGCTAAACGCATTCTTACCTCTAACTTTGTACCCCTTCTATATTAATGCATCAATGGAATCTCATCCAACGACCACCTCACTTAGGCGACCACCCCTCCCATTACGACCACTGTTATTCATTCCCGTTGTTGGAATTTCCTATAGATTACATGGAAGATGGACCCTACTAAGGCGACAACCCCACTAAATTACCAGATTACGACCTCTTTGGTTCAGCCCCTAGGTTGGTCGCTTAAGTAAGTTTCCAATGTATACGAAAAACGCGTTTTGGTGCGTTTATCGCGAACCGTTCTCCTGCAGCTACATACAGGCGCAATTTGCGTATGGTATTACTAGGGTTGCATATCGATACATCATATATATCTAATGCATCATATATATCTGATGCATCATATATATCTGATGCATCATATATATCTGATCCATCATATATATCTGATCCATCATATATATCTGATCCATCATATATATCTAATGCATCATATATATCTGATGCGCCGATGTGTTCGGTAAGCAATTCGTTCGCATTTTCCAAAAATCAGACAACTACTCTTTGCAATAAAGTTTCTTAATGGTTGTACACCTTAACAAATGATTTAATACTGAAATTCTGTATAGTTTATTATTTATTGAACTTACCTATCTATGAGAGTACAAGAAGTTAGTAAACCATCTACTGTGGTCTTGTGGCAAAACACCCATTCCATCAGTGGGCCCAAAACAGCCATATCATCAGGGGGCCCAAAAGAGCCATACCAGCAGGGCGCCCAAAACAGCCATACCAGCAGGGCGCCCAAACCACCCATACCATCAGGGCGCCCAAAACACCCATACCATCAGGGCGCCCTAAACACCCATACCATCAGGGCGCCCAAAAGACCCATACCACCAGAGCGCCCAAAACACCCATACCACCAGGGCGCCCAAAACACCCATACCACCAGGGCGCCCAAAACACCCATACCACCAGGGCGCCCAAAACACCCATACCACCAGGGCGCCCTAAACACCCATACCACCAGGGCGCCCTAAACACCCATACCACCAGGGCGCCCTAAACACCCATACCACCAGGGCGCCCAATCGACCACTGCACATCTTTCACTTACATAATCAATTTTCTTAGCGCAAATTATTGCATGCAACTCCCGAACAAGTGGGCGTTGCCTATATATTAAGCTGTTTACCGTGAATGTTCTCTCCCAATGCTGTTCCCTATCAGACTGCTCTGTAGAACCACAGTGAGATTATAACAGGCGCTTGGCCAGTAGCAGCATGTAATATAGTGCTATTGCTTGCGACACCTATGGTAAGATCATAATGGTCTAGTTCAAGCGCTTGTACCACAAGACTGGGGATAAAAATGTGTGCATGTGATAAGATTGGATGATTGTGATGATTCTTGTAATTCCGATTTTATCCCCACTTACAGCTCACATCATACGAATCTGTCACGGATTTCAGAAATTGAAATACAAAGCAATAAATAAGGCTATGAGTCGTTCGTCCGAGCCGCAGAAGCTTGGTCGGAAACATAATGATTCTTCCATCAAGCTCGTATGCAGTGGTTTTATTCAAAAGTTGTATTATTCATTCTATCCGAACAAACTACTGAACGCGGATCATAATGGTCGAGCCCAAACGCATGTGGTCTGAACCCTGTATGAACTACAACACACACACCAAATACAGAACAGTCTTAATATAGAAATAACCATCTCGCGTGGCGTCTAATGAATGACCCGGGGCGTTTTATGACTCTAGTGCCAGCCGCCTGCACGGCCGTTATAGACAGGCGTCCTTTACAGGTGGGCGGATGATAGTACATTTGGTTGCTGCAATGAGAATCTTTCCGTCTACGCTTTCTGTCTCTACGCCAGGTAACCATGGGAATAACACGTTTATGAATTAGATGCGGTCACTTCCGTTATGAACCCAGATCCTCATGGACTGATGATATCTTTGATAGTTCGAATATATTGCTTTGGATTTTACGCTCAGCTTCAGGGATTTGTACCCGAATTGACTCGTTTGCCTTCGCATGGACAGCAGTGGTTAGTGATCTATGAAAGTCAGGAGATGTGTTAAAACGAAGTTTAACATAAATTGCTTACTGGGTTATATAGGGTTTAATAAGTTGCTGAATAAAGTCGGTGGTCGAATTAAATGATCAGATAAAACATTGTATTAGTTCAGTGTACGTCATGCGGGGCGTCATGCGGATTACATTTTGGTAGATAATTTGAAGCTCATCGTTATGATCCCGTATCTGAAACTGCACCGTGCAAGCGGTCATAATGTGGAATTTGGTGCACGTTATGATACCTGCCGTTCCTGTTCTTATTGCATACATGCGGTCCAGATTTAGACACGAAAATAGTTCTCATACGTTGACACTATTTTTCTCAATAAATCTGAAGCGATGACATAACAAATGTTATTGTCAAACTTGGCCCCAGCAAGAACAGCCACTAACTGCTTACAGAATGATTGCATTTTACCTCCAGAGCACAGTGTTTCAGTCATAACGGACTAAAGATATTTAGGTAAATGTCATCAATGTAATTATGGGTCGGCTGGTTGCACTTGTCCGTACCCTTTCACTTTGCTCCCTTTTCCTACCCATCGTCGTGATCCACAAATACGGGCTAAGTGGATCAAAGCTGTCAATCGTAAAACGAAAAGACGGGAAAAAACTCCATCTGACGTTAACCGCATTTGTTCGTCGCTCTTTGTGGATGGACATCCTTCTGAAGAATGCCCGTCTCCAGTTAGCAACCTAGGCTACGTAACACCAGAACCCAAAATGCGCCGCCCTCCACCCAAAGATCGACCTACGCAATATACATCTGCCAACGTGCGTGATATTATCCCTCCGTGTATGGCAGTTGAATGTTCGGAATAATGTTGAGCCTGTAGTGAATGCAGATCATTCCTACACCTTCACGTGCAATTGTCAAGAAAACTGTAGGTGCATTGGATGTCTGGAAAAGCAAAAAAGTGGTGATGCAACTGCGGTCACAGTTAGAGGAAGCAAAGGAGGTGCAATCAAAGAAGAAGTCTGAAGACAAAACCAATAGTTTAAGAATTACATCCAAATTGTTGTCAACCGACGTTAAAGTTTCGCAGAACACCTTTCAGGCAGAGTTTCTTTGACATTTTTCAATATTTAGAACTCAAAGTGCCCAAATTGAAATACTGAAGTGGGGTCAAAAAGGTGGCTCGATCAAGTCAAGAAGTCAAACACAGTGAAATTTTTGATAGCCATTGCGCCCTATGGGATGATATCCTTCCTCTCTGAATGCTGAGGCGGACGTGCTTCCGACCAGCATATCACTCGAGAGTCAGGCTTTTTTGGCAAAATTAGGTACGGAGACGTCATCTTAGCTGACAGGGGTTTCCCCATACAGAGTGACCTTCCTTTCCGTGGCGGCACGTTAGAAATCCCAACTCCCGGTCACGGTTTGGAGCAAATGACTAGAAAGAATGTACTTAAGACAAAACGCGTTGCCAATGCTCGAATAGACGAGGAGCGTGCCATCAACAGGATTAAGTGGTTTAGAATAGTCAAAGGTGTTTTGCCCATCTCACTTGTGCCTCTCATTGATGATATTCTCGTTATATGTGCAGCAATCTGCAACTTGCACCCCCCACAAGTAAATATTTATATAATGTCAATGTTAATAAATCTTTAATTTATGGTGAAATGATCTTGCTTTTATTACTTGTTATGCATGAGATAAGTAAAACATACCAGTAATTTTCATGGTTTAATTTTATTGTATTAAGTTAATCATTACTAATGGTAATACATTTCAATCTTGATAACTAAACGCAGGAGTTCTTTCCGAAGTCATACTGAGTCACATACACCACAAATAGCGAATTAAAGCAGAAGTAAACACGCTCGAAAGGCACGAAATATCACAACTTGTGCAGCAAAACACACGCATCCACATCGAGTACACAAAAAGTTTTCCCGAATTGACCTTTGACCCGAGACCGGAAGCGCCTCGCTCGCGAGACTCCGAAAGGGTCTATTGTCCGTGGCCAATCAACACTCTTGAGCCGTGTTCGCACGTGGCGCCCCATCACTTCAGTGTAACAAAAAAGGCGGAACAACAATATGCGCTAGTCGGCGATCTCCGGATTTAGCCAAACGCGTTTGCAAGGCGAGCTCCGATTGGCCAATCTTTTATGGCGGTTTTGATTCGAACGACCAGAAACCTGGCCGCAATTGCACAGTTTTCTGGATTATCTGTCCCAAGACCCTTGAGCCGGAGAGAGTTGTGCCAATCGGGTGCTGGGGTGGAATGGGGACCTAGACTAATGTGATCGTACCGCTGTCATTTTATCGGATACTTTGTTCTGCGCGATTAGGTGTGGAAATTTCTGCTTCGGTGCCATTCCCTTCGAAAGTTCACTTGTGTGTATTAATCATCATCAATGGAAGGAGTGGTTGTTTTTTGGGTCATATGTATTGTGTTCAACGCGTGGGCAGCGAAGGGGAGTGGATGTGAAATGACACAGATAGGAGACGATGTTGTACGGGTGAGATGTCTCTGGCGTGGATATCATCCCGTCTGATCTGCCCAGTAACACTACAGAACTCATCCTAGCTAACAACGCTATCACTGTCGTGTCAAATCTAACTTCATTCCAACTCAGCTGCATCTGGACGCAAAACTCTCAAGATCAGTGATATTTTCATTAAGGAGATGCTGAATTTCTTCTTGACCAGTTCCCAGTGATCAGCTTTACGGCCACAAAAGTAATTCTTCATAATGACATATGTCAGGCTAAAGAGCTTAAAGCTATGCTGATCTGACTCCCTCAACTTGACCCCTGTTGAAAGACCACCCCATGCATAAAATATAATAAAGTTTTCATTGCACTTTGAATTCACTGAAATATCATAAACTCAAGAGGCACTGTCACTATCCAAGAAGAAGAAATCCCAATGGCAGCATCAACCCTCTGGCACAGAGGCATCCCTTGGTAATAACATACAAGTTGTTTTACTTTGTTATGGGCCAGATTAGATGAGCATGCAATTGAGCAAGCACATGACGAGATTGGTATGAAATCCTCAATCCTCTGATTTGTTCACTGCATTAGCCATTATTAACCAATTAATTAATATCTATTAATAAATACTAAATTCATTGTTAAATCTACTTCAAGAGCGATTGTCTCCATTATCGTGGCATGTATATTACCATAAGCCGCAGTTCTCTATTTCAATATCGAAGGAGATTAAAGATCAAATATGATAGGATCTATACACACTCATGACTTAAGTAAATTATTCAGATAGTCTATGTATTTCTTGAGGTATGTGGGCATTTTGTTCTTAAAGCATCTACATTTTTCTAAGCAGTGTTCCCTTGTGGAAAATGGGGAGGTATCGCAAGGACATGGTTATCAGTAGATCAAGTCTCGGCACTTTGAAAGCCAATGACAAGCTAGACGACCTGGCGCTTTTTAAATATTTTCTCCAATGTAATAAATGCTTTCAATCAAATGAATTAGTACACAAGCTTCAGATTGAGGAGTTTTTATATGATATCCATGAAATCCTTAGTTTGACCATAAACGAATACAACCTTCAATTTGGTGATGAAAATTAGGTTATACTATTACAAGGCTTCTTTGTGATGCCAGTAATGACTGGATCTCATGATTCATGGTTTAAGCGTGCAAGCGTAATGTCACAATAAGCTATTTTTCATTGCATATTAAAATTGTATTAACAGGTAAACCTATTGTGTCTATTTAATTCTATTGTTGTAAATCTACATTGACCATTTGTCCAACTTCTAGGCTACTCTTTTACAAATTTATAATTAAACAACTTCATCAACCTGGTTAACTATGATAAATTCTACAATGAGTTACTATAGCTTATGTTGCCCTTAATGTATTGGTACTTTTTACTAGGAGAATTATAATAATTTTGCACTGGAGATGATCTGAAAACTCTTATGCAAATGCTCTTAGAGGTAGCAAACTCAGAGAAAGGCACAGTGGAGTATATGAACCCAGCCTGGTTTTTGGGGGTGACAGAAATGACATGGCAACGAAGAAAACTGTCGTTAAGAAAGCTTCTAGGCCTACCAGCAGACATTTCAAGATTGTTGCAAAGCATCTCAATCCTCAGGAGGATGTGGGATATGGATCGTTATGTAGGATTATTGTGTAGTCCAATATCACCTTATATGTGCCCATGAAATCTTATGGGGCTTGGAAATATGTGAACGGTGTGGTTAATAGAAAACGTTTCTTTCGATTATATCACAAATATTCTGCAACGTGGTTTGAGGTATCAATATTTCTTATTTCTGTGAGGTAAATTATAAGTAATTAATCTTTAACATGCAACACATAATGCAGCTTTAGCTACAAAACGAGCGTTTTGGTTGATGAAATGTCGAAACTCCGCACACACGATATATGAATCACATATATATGTGAATCGTCATCAGTCAGAACTATATAATATTGTAGTGTTTCACATAAATGCTTCACAATCTGAAGATTGTCTATAAAAAATCGGACATCATCAGTCAGAACTATATAATAAAAGAGACCCTTGTTGTAGTACTTAGATGTTTCACGGTCATTTAATGCATTTTTACACCAGGATCTGAATCCTAGAAATTATACTGTCTGGATATCGAATAAATTGAAAATTGATAAAATAATCGCCGACTCGAAACAGAAATGCTTATTTGTATGGACATTTTATCGACTTTTGTTTTCCTCTATGTCCAAAATATCGTACATATAATTCTTCGATATTGTAGTATTTATTGTTGAGGAAACATTCGTTCATTATTTAAATTAAAGCCTATGATCAATTGTCATGATTCATGGTTTACTTAGGTGGCAGGGAGGGGGACAACGAATTCCACACCAGGAGCGGATCAAAATATTTGAAAGCCACTGGTCCATGCAGGCTAACTAGGGGATGTTCCTGTCTGAATGGGCAGGTTTACTCCGACCCGATTTATACAAGTGGGACCAAAAAATAACCTTGGTTTTTCTAGTGCAAGGTGTATTTCCAGCACGCGTTTTTCAATGGCAAAGTATTTTGATCTCAACATTATAAAGTGATATTTCTATTTTCATGACAACTGGACACGAACGTGTACATTCAAACAGGATTCATACAGTCAATTCAGGAGCTTTAATTTTGCCACGAAGCAAATGACACACAAAAGCAACTTTCAACCGTTGGCAACAGTTTTTTTCGCAAAATTATAGTTTCGCTGTCTGCTGAACTAACCATTAACCCATTGTACCATGACAGATATATCCATCTGTTATAATACTGTACACTTATCTTGCATGCACAGTGTTATGAATCAATGTTACCGTAACAGGTTTAGTGGCTATCTCATTCCGATTGCCTGTGTGGATGTGCATCATAGTCCGATCAGTTAAATGCTGATCTTGGTGGTGTTTTGAATCTTGCAATTACAGTTTTTTGCAAAGCATAAAGGTTGACTCTCATGGATGTTTTGATTGGCAGAGTTGGCTGCATGCAAATATCAGGGCAGTTGTTGGACTTTTGGGGAAAACTGACCATTCCGTGTACAGCTTTCTGATGTTCCCATTTTATAAGCCAGCAATGCAACATGTGCATTTTCTTGATGCCAAAAACTTTGTGACAAGCTGCTGAAATGTTTCTTTTGCATTTTCTGGAACCATAACGACAATGACTGAATGAATGATTACTAGCCCAATTAAGGCCATTTTGGAACAGGGATAAGAATCTCACAGATAACTCTTTAAGCTTGTGATGATGCTATGAGATGGAGATGGTTTTTGTGAAGAACTCACAAAGCTGTTGTCGTGCACAATAAGGAACAATATGAGGGTCTGTTCAAAAGACTGACATAGCATCTCAACCTCTCGAAACCATTCTGTATGGTGATCAACAATATCATCTTCAACATCACGGAGGGTCGATGCTTGAATCTGGATTTGTGCAGTTTAAGCAACATTATCAGTTGTTCCTGTTTGAAGACTCACTGTCAAATCTTTGGTGTAGCATTGACAATTTCTCCAGGCTTGGACAATATCATGGTAGAATTCTGTAAGACTTGAATGTCCCAATGCGTCGTACCTAGCGTGCCATGCACACATCCATGGCATGATCAAGTGCTGTCCCATGCTTGTGACTCCCCTCTAGAACCCGGATCTAGATGATCCGCGTGTGTCTGAGAGAATTACGTCAGCATATGACTTAATTGATTAGAATATCTATCAATGTATGAATCAATACATTTTTAATCGGGATGAGGCACGTTGCATTTTGGTTTATTCTTGTTTACTGTTAAATATAATAATAGACATTGGAGAAAAATTAACTAGCATTACCGGGGATTAAACGCAAAATAATAGCCGCATGAAAGTCAATCACCAAAGCCGGAATGCTTGATTGCCGAAATGACCATAGCGCATCAGAAAATCAAAGAGTTTATAGCCACGCTAATAGGGTTCACTCAATTCTCATCCCGAGAAAAAAATGTGAAGACGCCATCTGTGAGCCGCCTTGTGTGGCTTTGTCATAACGTCCCTTAAAACCGCATGGAATTCTCTGATTAATCCGGAGCCGTGCAAGCCTTATTCAATCCATGTCTTTAACAGACGCCGACCCCGAGACGTCGGATCAACAATACCAATTTCATAGTATCATTGCCTGTTGATGACGGTGTATTTCATGAAATTCTATAATCCCCACACAGCTTATTGACTCTAAAAACTCTCCAGATCTTCCCATTTTGCTGGCCAGACGTCAAATGTTGATGTCTACCCCAGGCCAGTTCCTTAGCTCTAGGGGTTGTTGATGGCCCAACAGACCAACAGTCGATCGGGTACTCCCTTGTTGGTCTAACAGGAAAACCCACCGTTTATCGGTAGATTGACAAACATGCTTAATTTATCACGTTAAAAATAAGTACTGAGAAGAATTTAAAGCCACCAACGGTGAGAGTATTGACTGTATTTAATTGCTATGGTTGTTTTTTTTTACCAATATCCGGGAAAACACTTGATATTCGATTAATTGCTAGCTTTTTGGAGAAATTCCACTACGAATTCTGGTGGTTACCAACAACAGGTCTCTTGACTGACGTTGTCGTAAACGACCGCGCGGAATTAGCTAAGTTTATATCATACCATCATCTGCCTGATAATGCATTTCACAGGTGAGTCTGTTTATCCTAGATTTATACATTATAACTTTCCGACCTAGTTGCCTTTTCCTCTCCTTTATTCAGCATCATAACAAGTCCGTTTCCAACCGACTTACATTGCGCAATCTCGCCGCCATATTGGAGTTTAGTCGGAAAAGTTAATCGCCTCGCACATTTTAGGCGATTATGCATATTTACAAGTTGTTGCGATTCCTGAGACTCTAATGCGATACATAATACTGATTGCTTATTAAATTGTACTTGTTAAATCAAGTTGACATCTTGAAGGTAAGGTCTTATCATCGAATTTTCTACATTGGAAATGCCATCTTCGAGAACCTAGAGGGAGCGCAAGCTCTACTTGGTTCAAAAGAGCTAGTTGTTGACAACTTACACCTACAGCGCGGATAGTAAACGGCGCGGACGAAAGGTTTACCCGGGCAATTGATCAAGTTGACATTTATTTCATACTGTAGTTATTATTTTCGGTATTCTTAAGTCTGTGTCCGACGTGTTTTGGCAGTGGAAAGGCTCTGAGAAATGACATTTTTTCCCGCTCTCATCAATCGCAGTGACGTCGGCCCAGTATTCCCATGTGCTTTTGTTTATCTCATGGTAGCGCCACCTAACTATTGCAGTGTATTATATTTAGGGAAGCGATTACAACAGAGCCACTCAAAGTGAACCCTCTTAGGGTAGCCATAAGCTCTTTGATCATACGTATTGTGATCTTGCCCTTTAGCGGCGTGAGTGGAATACTTTATCGATGACTAGAAAAACTCTTTTTTCTTTTTTCTCACGCAGTGAAACAAAATTCTATTATTCGATTCATCAGAGCATAATAAATTGTTCGTTGAAATCAGATCACAAATCGGCAAACAAATCAGCTGCGTAATTTATTGGCTGTTGCAACATCGGTAAATATAAGACTGTACCCTCCCTGTGGGGCTGTTATTCCGAGTTGGTTGGGATATAGAGATCGTTTGTGTGACGAAATAATCGTGTCTGTTTGTTGACCAATGATCGACGTTGTTGTGAATAACTTAGCAGAAAGTCTCCATCAAATCTACTCTGATTGGTCGCCATGGAACTACTCCGATGTAAACAATTACTTCTGCGTCGATTTGAATGCGTATCTTGCAGTTCATGAGTATGCCTTCTTTTGTGGTCATCACAACTGAGTCACCAATAGTTACTGTCATTGGTATGGTTGTTGGCAACACCTGTTCTGATGAGGCTCACACTTCTGCATGCATGGTGTTGTGAACAGCCTGTGATTTATTATCAGCCATGAGAGCAATGTTTAGAATGAAACAAAACAGTTTATGCATCTATCTCAATGGACAATATTAGACTCTTTGTTCTCAAAGGCATGTCATGCTGTCATAACAACCTTTTTTTTCACTCATGTGAACAGTTATCTAAAGGGTTATATGACATTGTACGATTTTAACAATTACTAACAAATAATTTGAAGGGTGTCTTACTTTTAAATTAACGAAACATTATTCTCTAAGCGATCAGTAAATGGAACCAATATTAAACACAGAGAGTGACAGAGCAAAATTACTTCGCTGTGAAGTTTTGTATGCCAAACATAATTGCGCTACAATAGCCACTGAGTTGTTAATGAATACAAGATTCCACATACTAATTTGCTTACATTTGGGTGCTGTGATTCTGCCCACGACATGTGCCGTGTGTACCCTACTCTTGAGTTCATCCTAATTGCCATCTTTGATCAATATTGTCAGCTGTATGCTGTGCGGTGTTTACATTAGCGTTGATTCGTTTGTCAGTCTGAAATCACAATTGGTATTGGGTCAGGGGACATGTCATAAGGGTCATTGTTATTATTGGGTCAGGGGACATGTCATAAGGGTCATTGTTATTATTGGGTCAGGGGACATTTCATAAGGGTCATTGTTATTATTGGGTCAGGGGACATGTCATAAGGGTCATTGTTATTATTGGGTCAGGGGACATGTCATATGTTATGTACTACGATTGGGGGAAAATAGTACAAGTCCGTTTTTGAGTAACAAGTCTCTTTATTTCCAATATCTCTCCCTCTCTCTCTCTCTCTCTCTTCGTGCCTCGACTGCCTCGCACCTCAACCGAACCACAATACTTTGCTGGTCCTCCAGCCAATCACATAACGATACATATATATTAAATAACATACATCCAATCAGAGGATGCGAGGAGTAGGGTCCATCTCGGCTGATTGTGGCACACCCGCCTCAGCATTTTTACGATGGGTAATCCCAACTGACCGGATGTTATAAACGTCAAATGCACACAGGCGACTACGCATGTCCAGATGGGTCAATTACAATTAAGGAAACATCAAAGGTACAACGATGGTCAGAAAGACGGGATGTGACATAGAACACATACAACGATGGCAATAAAACAGATAACAATAAAGACGCCCAGCCAAGATGAAACACTACATATTCAACCCAGGAATATGACATCCCGCCACAAAAACCAAAAAAAAGTTACCCTTTTTTTTTCTCTCAATCGTAAAACAATGATAGTGATACAAGAGTTGATGTTCCAATGTAGTTATGACATACATATAAAAGAAAAACGTGTACCGTAACATATCACGTTAATCAACAAACAAACAAAATTCTCATTCCATAAAATATCTGCCTTACACTTACATGCCCTTAACAGTTAGCCATACAGCAAAACACCGTGTAAATATCACATACAAGCATAGTGTCATTTCGAGTAATTGTACAATTGTAAATGATAATGTGATACATAATTAATCTTGACAGAGAACCGAAAAGATTACACAACAAACAAGTTATCAAATTGAGTTACCATTGCCATAATAACGATATGATTCGTACAATTGGTAATCTTGGTGGTCTTTCCCGAACGCGCAAACACAGCGGCTGATACTAGTGGGGACTGGAGTGTGAAACGAGTCGCTTTTCGCGGTCTACTATCCCGCTTCATCGGGTACTACGCATCCCAATACCCTTGAAATCAAATATAATAGCTCACGAAGTATTGATGACAGGGGGAGGTTTCTCAACTATGCCTTTCCTGGCTTTAGCATCAAGCTGTGACGGGCGTATCCAAAATGATTTTTGGGACGGTTCTCCAACTAACTGTACGAAATATTGTATGTCTCGCCCTTTCCCCTTTTGGCCCAAAATACGCTTAATTTTGTGGTAGCCTCGCGAGTCACTGGAGGGAGAACTCGACAACACAGTATCTAGACCAATAGGTATCCCGTACCTAGAAGGACTCTGCTTTAGACGGTTAGAACGTCGAACTGTAGTTGTTGGTGGAGGTGTGTGGGGGAAACGTTAGAAACACAGACGGTCATCAACTGAGGGCGGGTGGTCTTCTAGGGCAGTATCATACTCCGTGTCAGCGCCATCTAATGGCTCAGGGGTGACATTAGTGATAATGCGATCTGCAAAATACCGAGAGGGGTTTGGGACACGAACGTAGGCCATTTTGAGACGATTTATATGGACAGGATCTCTCAGCTTCCTTCTACTTTCCAAATTTTCGAGTTGAACCATATGAGGACTCGGTATTTCCTTTACAACATATGGACCAGAATACTTGGGCTTCAACTTTTTACCCTTGCCTCCCTGCTCGTCCAACATGTACACATAATCACCTGCCTGCAAACTCAAAGAATGTAATTTGAGATTCGCTCGTTCGAGCATTTTGGTGCTGGCTTTGGTGGCATTCTCCAGGACCTGTTGACGTATTAACTCGAGTTTATTCTCATGTGATTTGATAAACCCGTACATATCTTTGGGGATGGTTCGGGTGTCACAGGTAGGAGGGGATAGGGGGAAACGGGGACGCTGGCCAAAGATGACTTCATATGGGGAAAACCCTGTAGAGAAATTCACTGAATTATTCATGGAGAACACAATAGCTGGAAGTACCTCCTCCCAGTTCTTCATTTTAGCATCCATGAAGGGAGTAAGTCTCTCAGCTAACGTAGCATGAGTCCGTTCGCAAGCACCTAAGCAATGATGTGCGAAGCTAGGGGTAAATTGTTGAAGGACATGCATTTTTTCACACAACTCCTTGGTAACTATGGAGACGAACTCAGACCCTTTGTCGCTTATCAGTGTGTCACATACGCCATAAGAACAGAAAAGTGTGAACAGTCCGCTAGAGACAGATAACGCATCTTTGTTTGCCAGGGGAATGGTGACGAGGAATTTACTAAACATGTCAACAGCGGTCAAGATGTAACTTTTTCCCTCTTGCGAGTGCGGTAATGGGCCGTATAGGTCAATCTCCCAAACCTGGAAAGGTCCAGATGGTGTCGGGAAAGAAACAATACCATTCTTGGTGTGAGCTTTAGTTGTTTTCCGTCGCTGACATTCATGACAGGATTGGACATATTCAGTTATAACTTGGTCCAGCCTCGGGAAGTGGTAACACTCCCGTACTCGATCAATCGTATCCTGGATACCTCCGTGTCCAGCTAGTGGTGAGTCATGGTACATTTTAACAACAGTCTGAATCATTACATCAGGAACAACCAGTTGATACTGTTGCAAATTTAGCGTCAGTAGCCGTGTCAGGATCAGAGGTCGTATGAAGGTAACCACCTGAACTACCTTGATTTGTACAACTGCTGGGAAGATGATTAGATTTGCTATTAGCATCATTAGTCAGACCTTCAGTGTCTGACAAAGACTTGGACTGTGACGCTGAACTATTTGTCGCTGTCACGTGACTATCACGCACTTTGGTCCGACGTGACTTTCTTTTCCTTTGCATACGGACAATCTGACTGTCATCTGTGTCAGCGTCGTATTCTGCTTCATGCAAAGGTGTAGGCTTATTGTCGATGGGATGACGGGACATTTGATGAGAGTCAATGCCTGACAGAACCTGCGAGAGGAAAGAAATGCACATTGTTAGAGCCGGCGACCTGTTCACAAACCATGATGAATGAAATCTCTTAGCTACTGCCCGCCCGGCAAGCGGACGTCTCCAGCCGGTTCCTCTGTGTATGGAAAGTAATTATCGTCCTCGTCCGGACTGTGAGTTAGTTCACCAAGGTCAGGGTTAGGGTGACAACGACTTTAGTGCATCTGGCACAACCATTTGTGCTGCTGGTTTATACTCCAGCTCGACATCAAACTGCTGAAGAATGGCCAGCCATCTTTCGTAGATTGCCCCACTCAATTTCTTTTGAAAAAGTGGTTTTAGGGCTTGATGGTCACATTCTACAACAAAATTTGCGCCCCCTAAGGTAGGTTGCGCATTCAATCACGCTGCTAACCATGCCTAAAAGTTCGAGCTTAGTCGGGCCATATGACCTCTGCCATTTGGACAAGCCTTTGGAACCAAATCTGACTACACGAACTCTCTCTTTGTCTGTTGCATCTTTCCTGCACTCCGTTGGGGGGAGAATTTGGTACAGCATATAACCAATGCCATGACTAGACGTGTCTACACTTAGTCTGAAGGGGAGGTCAAAACGAGGAAAGGCTAGTATTGGAGACTCAAGAAGACCGCGTTTGAGATTGTCAAAGGCATTTTGTTGTTCGTTGCCCCCCAGCAAAATGAATTGCCTCTACCAAGCAGTTTGTTTAACGGTCTAGCCTTAGCAGAGAAGCTGGGGATAAACTTCCTAAACCAATTGAGAAGGCCCATTACTCTGCGTACTTCTCGTACGTTTTTAGGGGCAGGTAGCTCACTGATCGCTTGAACTCGATCAGAGGGCGGCCTAATACCATCCCTGGAAACCTCATGACCAAGATAGATGCACTTATCTTGAGCAAAGGAACATTTCTTGGGGCCTAGTTTCAGACCAGAAACATGTGTTGAAAGCTGTGTAACGGCTGGAATCTTCGGAAATGGGCATCTGAAAGAAACCACTAGACTGATCAATGGTTGATATGAAATTAGGAACATTGGATGAAAATGATTCAGTTAACTCCTGTAAATCAGGAATAGCATAGTTGAATTCCTGGGTTTGAGCATTTAGATGTCTGAAGTCGCAGCAAAACCTAAACATTGAGAGACTTGCCTCTTTTGAGCCCAGCGGAACATCCTTGGATGCTTTGCGCTTTGATACTAATACAATGGGGCTTGTGATAGGTAAGTCGTCCTTCTCATCAACAGGAGATATTATTCCCTGTGAAAAGAAGCTCATCTAGTTGGTGCCTTAGGACTTCCCTCTTGTATGGTGGCAGGCGATAAGGGCGCTGATGTTTAAATGACGCGTCAGGTTTCAGGTGTATTTTATGTTCAACAACAGTGGTTTTTCCCAAATTCGGATTTTCCGGGGTCACAAAAATGTCCTTATTTTCAAGGAGGAGGTTAGTAAGGCTACAGTGTTGGGTTTCATTGAGGGAACTCTCGAGATTGAAACAAGAAAGGAATTTCTCGTTGTCAGAGCTGTCACCTGTCTGCGCTCTGTTCTGACTATACCCCTGTTGATCAACTCGCTTTGTATTCTTGTTACAAACCTACCCTGGCGATGATGTCGGAGTTATTAAGCGGCCTATATGTAGCTACAACTTGCCCCCTCCTAATATTTATGTCTTTGTCAGAAAGATTCATCAGTTTGACGGGGACACGGTGTTTGTCATTAACCGTTACAGCAGCAGTAGCGACAAAGCAGATCAGTAGGACGCGGCCGCGAACTCGCCTCACACACGCCGGGTAAGCCAAGGGGTAACTTCTTAGAAAAACGCTTGCCCAAACAACACTTTCGGAATTGGCTGGTATAAGTGTTTTGCTAGGAAGCGTTACTTTCGTCGAGTCCAGTTGGACTGACAAGTTATTGAAATCAAGATGGACTCCTTTAGCGGCCAGGAAAGACGCACCGAGAATGAGTGGATGAGAAACATCTTTCAATACATACACAGTGATTTTTTTAACTTACCATATTTCGTGCTGATTTGCACTCTAGCAATTCCCACAACAATAACTTTATAGCTATCAGCCACCATAAGGGTGTCCTTGCTCTCTCGAAATTCATGTACAACCTTTGAAGGCAGCGATCTAAATAAACTTTCTGACATCAAAGAAACATCACTACCTGAGTCAACTAGAGCAACAACAGTTTTCTGACAAAAAAACAACATTCATATATATACAGTGACCAGGTTGATCATCATCTAAAGACTCCATGTCACTACATGAACTACCCACCGCATCGTTTGTCACAATATGGTACCTTTTCTGATGTCGGCGTTCTGTGGGTGGTATATGGTTGGTTGATGGCACTGTCTATAACAGCGTTAGGCCCAAGGGAACAAGCGCTATGTCCCTTGGGCTGTTCTAGTTTCCCTGGTTGCTTTGTAACTTTTTGCACATTGGGGCAGAGTGGCCCCCTCTGTTGACAGATCTGGCAGGTGATCGCGGGAGACTGGCGTCCACCTTGTCGAAGGTTACACTGGAATCTGAGATGATCCGTACTATTGCATGCGTAACATCGGCGATCCTCCGGTCGCCGTGACGCCGCTTGTGCACGTGGCTGATGCGGTTTGACATGTGTTGAGTTTGGCAGCTATTGAAGCTACTTGATCAGTTAAATAATCCAATCTAGCACTTGTAGAGTCGGGAGCCTCGGATATCTGACAGTGGTTGGATTTGGCGTCTTGGCGTGGTTGAACAGCGGGGTTGCTGGGGACAGCAGCGTGCCTGTAGCCAAATGCCTCACCTCTTTTGGCCGCTAGCAAAGCGTCCTCCGTTGAGGAAGGATTACCCGCTCTGACGAAAAACGCCAGCTGTGGCGGTAGTCCCTGTATAAAGTGAAGGAGCATGTCACGATCCGATTTCCCCGATTCGCGTTCCCTTTTGCAGTATCAGACTGTGGAATTCTTCGACAGTCATGTGCGCTGCTAGCGATAGTTGGTTAAACACATCCGCTTCAGCAAGTAGAGCAGGGTTGTCGTGGCTGGTTGGAACATACCTGGCCTGAAAGGATTCTTCAATGGTCGACCAAGTCCTTTTCCGTTGTGAGTTGATTGTGTGGAACCACACAAGAGCCGGGCCCTGTAGATGAAGATGAAAAGCAGCCACTTTCCTGGCGTCGTTTTCCTGCCCCTGGAGCTGATGCAGAGTGCAATAGCTCTCAAAGTCCCGAAGGAATGTCTCACCATCTTCATTCGATAAGCCATTGAAAGATGTTATCGTCAACCTAGGCGAGCGGGGTAAATAGTACAAGTCCGTTTTTGAGTAACAAGTCTCTTTATTTCCAATATCTCTCTCTCTCTCTCTCTCTCTCTCTCTCTCTGCCTCGACTGCCTCGCACCTCAACCGAACCACAATACTTTGCTGGTCCTCCAGCCAATCACATATCGATACATATATATATAAATAACATACATCCAATCAGAGGATGCGAGGAGTAGGTCCATCTCGGCTGATTGTGGCACACCCGCCTCAGCATTTTTACGATGGGTAATCCCAACTGACCGGATGTTATAAACGTCAAATGCACACAGGCGACTACGCATGTCCAGATGGGTCAATTACAATTAAGGAAACATCAAAGGTACAACGATGGTCAGAAGACGGGATGTGACATAGAACACATACAACGATGGCAATAAAACAGATAACAATAAAGACGCCCAGCCAAGATGAAACACTACATATTCAACCCAGGAATATGACATCCCGCCACAAAAACCAAAAAAAAGTTACCCTTTTTTTTTTCTCTCAATCGTAAAACAATGATAGTGATACAAGAGTTGATGTTCCAATGTAGTTATGACATACATATAAAAGAAAAACGTGTACCGTAACATATCACGTTAATCAACAAACAAAACAAAAAAATTCTCATTCCATAAAATATCTGCCTTACACTTACATGCCCTTAACAGTTAGCCATACAGCAAAACACCGTGTAAACATCACATACAAGCATAGTGTCATTTCGAGTAATTGTACAATTGTAAATGATAATGTGATACATAATTAATCTTGACAGAGAACCGAAAAGATTACACAACAAACAAGTTATCAAATTGAGTTACCATTGCCATAATAACGATATGATTCGTACAATTGGTAATCTTGGTGGTCTTTCCCGAACGCGCAAACACAGCGGCTGATACTAGTGGGGACGAGTCGCTTTTCGCGGTCTACTATCCCGCTTCATCGGGTACTACGCATCCCAATACCCTTGAAATCAAATATAATAGCTCACGAAGTATTGATGACAGGGGGAGGTTTCTCAACTATGCCTTTCCTGGCTTTAGCATCAAGCTGTGACGGGCGTATCCAAAATGATTTTTGGGACGGTTCTCCAACTAACTGTACGAAATATTGTATGTCTCGCCCTTTCCCCTTTTGGCCCAAAATACGCTTAATTTTGTGGTAGCCTCGCGAGTCACTGGAGGGAGAACTCGACAACACAGTATCTAGACCAATAGGTATCCCGTACCTAGAAGGACTCTGCTTTAGACGGTTAGAACGTCGAACTGTAGTTGTTGGTGGAGGTGTGGGGGAAACGTTAGAACACAGACGGTCATCAACTGAGGGCGGGTGGTCTTCTAGGGCAGTATCATACTCCGTGTCAGCGCCATCTAATGGCTCAGGGGTGACATTAGTGATAATGCGATCTGCAAAATACCGAGAGGGGTTTGGGACACGAACGTAGGCCATTTTGAGACGATTTATATGGACAGGATCTCTCAGCTTCCTTCTACTTTCCAAATTTTCGAGTTGAACCATATGAGGACTCGGTATTTCCTTTACAACATATGGACCAGAATACTTGGGCTTCAACTTTTTACCCTTGCCTCCCTGCTCGTCCAACATGTACACATAATCACCTGCCTGCAAACTCAAAGAATGTAATTTGAGATTCGCTCGTTCGAGCATTTTGGTGCTGGCTTTGGTGGCATTCTCCAGGACCTGTTGACGTATTAACTCGAGTTTATTCTCATGTGATTTGATAAACCCGTACATCTTTTGGGGATGGTTCGGGTGTCACAGGTAGGAGGGGATAGGGGGAAACGGGGACGCTGGCCAAAGATGACTTCATATGGGGAAAACCCTGTAGAGAAATTCACTGAATTATTCATGGAGAACACAATAGCTGGAAGTACCTCCTCCCAGTTCTTCATTTTAGCATCCATGAAGGGAGTAAGTCTCTCAGCTAACGTAGCATGAGTCCGTTCGCAAGCACCTAAGCAATGATGTGCGAAGCTAGGGGTAAATTGTTGAAGGACATGCATTTTTTCACACAACTCCTTGGTAACTATGGAGACGAACTCAGACCCTTTGTCGCTTATCAGTGTGTCACATACGCCATAAGAACAGAAAAGTGTGAACAGTCCGCTAGAGACAGATAACGCATCTTTGTTTGCCAGGGGAATGGTGACGAGGAATTTACTAAACATGTCAACAGCGGTCAAGATGTAACTTTTTCCCTCTTGCGAGTGCGGTAATGGGCCGTATAGGTCAATCTCCCAAACCTGGAAAGGTCCAGATGGTGTCGGGAAAGAAACAATACCATTCTTGGTGTGAGCTTTAGTTGTTTTCCGTCGCTGACATTCATGACAGGATTGGACATATTCAGTTATAACTTGGTCCAGCCTCGGGAAGTGGTAACACTCCCGTACTCGATCAATCGTATCCTGGATACCTCCGTGTCCAGCTAGTGGTGAGTCATGGTACATTTTAACAACAGTCTGAATCATTACATCAGGAACAACCAGTTGATACTGTTGCAAATTTAGCGTCAGTAGCCGTGTCAGGATCAGAGGTCGTATGAAGGTAACCACCTGAACTACCTTGATTTGTACAACTGCTGGGAAGATGATTAGATTTGCTATTAGCATCATTAGTCAGACCTTCAGTGTCTGACAAAGACTTGGACTGTGACGCTGAACTATTTGTCGCTGTCACGTGACTATCACGCACTTTGGTCCGACGTGACTTTCTTTTCCTTTGCATACGGACAATCTGACTGTCATCTGTGTCAGCGTCGTATTCTGCTTCATGCAAAGGTGTAGGCTTATTGTCGATGGGATGACGGGACATTTGATGAGAGTCAATGCCTGACAGAACCTGCGGAGGAAAGAAATGCACATTGTTAGAGCCGGCGACCTGTTCACAACCATGATGAATGAAATCTCTTAGCTACTGCCCGCCCGGCAAGCGGACGTCTCCAGCCGGTTCCTCTGTGTATGGAAAGTAATTATCGTCCTCGTCCGGACTGTGAGTTAGTTCACCAAGGTCAGGGTTAGGGTGACAACGACTTAGTGCATCTGGCACAACCATTTGTGCTGCTGGTTTATACTCCAGCTCGACATCAAACTGCTGAAGAATGGCCAGCCATCTTTCGTAGATTGCCCCACTCAATTTCTTTTGAAAAAAGTGGTTTTAGGGCTTGATGGTCACATTCTACAACAAATTTGCGCCCCCTAAGGTAGGTTGCGCATTCAATCACGCTGCTAACCATGCCTAAAAGTTCGAGCTTAGTCGGGCCATATGACCTCTGCCATTTGGACAAGCCTTTGGAACCAAATCTGACTACACGAACTCTCTCTTTGTCTGTTGCATCTTTCCTGCACTCCGTTGGGGGGAGAATTTGGTACAGCATATAACCAATGCCATGACTAGACGTGTCTACACTTAGTCTGAAGGGGAGGTCAAAACGAGGAAAGGCTAGTATTGGAGACTCAAGAAGACCGCGTTTGAGATTGTCAAAGGCATTTTGTTGTTCGTTGCCCCAGCAAAATGAATTGCCTCTACCAAGCAGTTTGTTTAACGGTCTAGCCTTAGCAGAGAAGCTGGGGATAAACTTCCTAAACCAATTGAGAAGGCCCATTACTCTGCGTACTTCTCGTACGTTTTTAGGGGCAGGTAGCTCACTGATCGCTTGAACTCGATCAGAGGGCGGCCTAATACCATCCCTGGAAACCTCATGACCAAGATAGATGCACTTATCTTGAGCAAAGGAACATTTTGGACCTTGGGGCCTAGTTTCAGACCAGAAACATGTGTTGAAAGCTGTGTAACGGCTGGAATCTTCGGAAATGGGCATCTGAAAGAAACCACTAGACTGATCAATGGTTGATATGAAATTAGGAACATTGGATGAAAATGATTCAGTTAACTCCTGTAAATCAGGAATAGCATAGTTGAATTCCTGGGTTTGAGCATTTAGATGTCTGAAGTCGCAGCAAAACCTAAACATTGAGAGACTTGCCTCTTTTGAGCCCAGCGGAACATCCTTGGATGCTTTGCGCTTTGATACTAATACAATGGGGCTTGTGATAGGTAAGTCGTCCTTCTCATCAACAGGAGATATTATTCCCTGTGAAAGAAGCTCATCTAGTTGGTGCCTTAGGACTTCCCTCTTGTATGGTGGCAGGCGATAAGGGCGCTGATGTTTAAATGACGCGTCAGGTTTCAGGTGTATTTTATGTTCAACAACAGTGGTTTTTCCCAAATTCGGATTTTCCGGGGTCACACAAAATGTCCTTATTTTCAAGGAGGAGGTTAGTAAGGCTACAGTGTTGGGTTTCATTGAGGGAACTCTCGAGATTGAAACAAGAAAGGAATTTCTCGTTGTCAGAGCTGTCACCTGTCTGCGCTCTGTTCTGACTATACCCCTGTTGATCAACTCGCTTTGTATTCTTGTTACAACCTACCCTGGCGATGATGTCGGAGTTATTAAGCGGCCTATATGTAGCTACAACTTGCCCCCTCCTAATATTTATGTCTTTGTCAGAAAGATTCATCAGTTTGACGGGGACACGGTGTTTGTCATTAACCGTTACAGCAGCAGTAGCGACAAGCAGATCAGTAGGACGCGGCCGCGAACTCGCCTCACACACGCCGGGTAAGCCAAGGGGTAACTTCTTAGAAACGCTTGCCCAAACAACACTTTCGGAATTGGCTGGTATAAGTGTTTTGCTAGGAAGCGTTACTTTCGTCGAGTCCAGTTGGACTGACAAGTTATTGAAATCAAGATGGACTCCTTTAGCGGCCAGGAAAGACGCACCGAGAATGAGTGGATGAGAAACATCTTTCAATACATACACAGTGATTTTAAACTTACCATATTTCGTGCTGATTTGCACTCTAGCAATTCCCACAACAATAACTTTATAGCTATCAGCCACCATAAGGGTGTCCTTGCTCTCTCGAAATTCATGTACAACCTTTGAAGGCAGCGATCTAAATAAACTTTCTGACATCAAAGAAACATCACTACCTGAGTCAACTAGAGCAACAACAGTTTTCTGACAAAAAACAACATTCATATATATACAGTGACCAGGTTGATCATCATCTAAAGACTCCATGTCACTACATGAACTACCACCGCATCGTTTGTCACAATATGGTACCTTTTCTGATGTCGGCGTTCTGTGGGTGGTATATGGTTGGTTGATGGCACTGTCTATAACAGCGTTAGGCCCAAGGGAACAAGCGCTATGTCCCTTGGGCTGTTCTAGTTTCCCTGGTTGCTTTGTAACTTTTTGCACATTGGGGCAGAGTGGCCCCTCTGTTGACAGATCTGGCAGGTGATCGCGGGAGACTGGCGTCCACCTTGTCGAAGGTTACACTGGAATCTGAGATGATCCGTACTATTGCATGCGTAACATCGGCGATCCTCCGGTCGCCGTGACGCCGCTTGTGCACGTGGCTGATGCGGTTGACATGTGTTGAGTTTGGCAGCTATTGAAGCTACTTGATCAGTTAAATAATCCAATCTAGCACTTGTAGAGTCGGGAGCCTCGGATATCTGACAGTGGTTGGATTTGGCGTCTTGGCGTGGTTGAACAGCGGGGTTGCTGGGGACAGCAGCGTGCCTGTAGCCAAATGCCTCACCTCTTTTGGCCGCTAGCAAAGCGTCCTCCGTTGAGGAAGGATTACCCGCTCTGACGAAAAACGCCAGCTGTGGCGGTAGTCCCTGTATAAAGTGAAGGAGCATGTCACGATCCGATTTCCCGATTCGCGTTCCCTTTTGCAGTATCAGACTGTGGAATTCTTCGACAGTCATGTGCGCTGCTAGCGATAGTTGGTTAAACACATCCGCTTCAGCAAGTAGAGCAGGGTTGTCGTGGCTGGTTGGAACATACCTGGCCTGAAAGGATTCTTCAATGGTCGACCAAGTCCTTTTCCGTTGTGAGTTGATTGTGTGGAACCACACAAGAGCCGGGCCCTGTAGATGAAGATGAAAAGCAGCCACTTTCCTGGCGTCGTTTTCCTGCCCCTGGAGCTGATGCAGAGTGCAATAGCTCTCAAAGTCCCGAAGGAATGTCTCACCATCTTCATTCGATAAGCCATTGAAAGATGTTATCGTCAACCTAGGCGAGCTGGCCATCTTCTCGAAGATTTGCTCGTCTCCGTCAAAAGACAATGGCAACGTCACGAAATCGGAGAGATGCCGATACCGACTTGGGCAGAGGAGTCGACGTTAGAAATGGCGGCGAGAGGACGAGAAGATCGGAACTAGAATTACTGACAGCTGGAATTGTCAGATTTAACGGTACTTCCATCGACGATCGACTTTGAATTCTCCACCATGTTATGTACTACGATTGGGGGTAAATAGTACAAGTCCGTTTTTGAGTAACAAGTCTCTTTATTTCCAATATCTCTCCCTCTCTCTCTCTCTCTCTCTCTCTCTCTCTCTCTTCGTGCCTCGACTGCCTCGCACCTCAACCGAACCACAATACTTTGCTGGTCCTCCAGCCAATCACATAACGATACATATATATTAAATAACATACATCCAATCAGAGGATGCGAGGAGTAGGGTCCATCTCGGCTGATTGTGGCACACCCGCCTCAGCATTTTTACGATGGGTAATCCCAACTGACCGGATGTTATAAACGTCAAATGCACACAGGCGACTACGCATGTCCAGATGGGTCAATTACAATTAAGGAAACATCAAAGGTACAACGATGGTCAGAAAGACGGGATGTGACATAGAACACATACAACGATGGCAATAAAACAGATAACAATAAAGACGCCCAGCCAAGATGAAACACTACATATTCAACCCAGGAATATGACACATAAGGGTCATTGTTATTATTGGGTCAGGGGACATGTCATAAGGGTCATTGTTATTATTGGGTCAGGGGACATGTCATAAGGGTCATTGTTATTATTGGGTCAGGGGACATGTCATAAGGGTCATTGTTATTATTTTTACGCGGGGTTGTATCTGGTTTGTTTCATATAATCATCGGTAATGGTTCCATTTTAGATTCCTGTTGAAAAAAACATTGAAATAATTTTATTAATGACCAAATTTGGCAAGTATCAAAGCAAATTTTGTCCACAAAACATCAGAACAATCAAACCCTACACCTTAAACTCTCCACTGACATCTCCTTTTCCCGTCATTTTCCATTATGGACGTTATGACCAACAGCAGCAGCATGCTTCACACGAGTGGCGTGTTCACATATTTTTTGGGGGGAGTTTGCCCTCTCATCACAGCTTTAGACCCTTTGTTCAGGCTTCTAGTCACGAAATGATCAGTTATATATGTTACAATTCAGTAACATAAAGATCGATCCCTTCAGCGATCAGAAGCCTGACATCAGAAAGCGAGTGACAATGAAATGACTAAGCACAGTTTCTCTCCGTCCAAATTGTTACTTGGCGCGTTTTAGTCTCCGAAGGGAGATTCTGCGACCAGAAAATACCTTAAATTCGTTGCAGCAACAGAGAGTCTAATTGACGATGCATGTTTTCACCCCGTGGAGCACGCCTACTGCAAAGCGCTTAATCCTAAATATGGCTATGTTTTTGCGTTGAGGGCACAGTTCATTGAAACACGAATTGGCACGACTCAGCATGAGTGATTCATGAATGCCATTGTCACCATTTTGGTAAGATAGTTCCATTCCATTAAAGGCGTGTTCTCCTGTATGTTTGATAGTGTGCCTTGTGAACCGAGGTATTTTGTTTCTAAAAGGCCTTCAAGCAAACCACACCACTTGAGATGATCGTTTGTCTACTGTGCTGTCAACTGAGCCTTCGCTCTTAGCATGGTGTATGATAGGCAAGGCAACTCGCCCCTGGTGTTTTGATGATCTGATGACACCTTAGGGGCGAGGGTCCGTATGGCAGAATCTGAGCGTTATAAGCAACTTTGCTCCTCCTCGTAATGCAGACAAGGGACAGTTTAAACAAATATACATTTTCATATCAATAAATGTCTTACCATCAATCTTGCCTAGAGTGCAACAACAGCCATACTCCTTTATCAATAGAATCGACGAAATCCAACACAATCTTAAAATTGTTGTCCAACATGGCTACCGCGCGAATCGAAAACATGAGCGATTTCTGGAGATATCATAGCGTATTAACGAGAATAAACGTCATTATGTTGCATTGTTGGAGTCGGCCATGTTGAGTTTTTGAACAAAGTTTCATGATGTGCCGTATTTTAGTGTTCAAACAGAACAAGTAGACAAAACTGTAGTAATAGAAATAGTCCTCGTGTCATTTTGTGATATGATCTTGCATTTTATCATATTTTTTTTTTCTTGGAGAGCTTCGGTAAGTTTTTAGCGAGTTCATCTGTCGTTTTGACTTCGGAAACACCGAAATATCACTGGTGGCGCTTCGCCTCTACAGCTCGGATATGAGAGATATGAATGGATAACCTCAAGCAAGGACATGACCTGCCCTGGTGGAATAAGAAAGTTATTTGCGTTAGTAGCTGCTTTTTTACCTTTAACTGGAGACAAGACAGCCAGAGCCAAGAAGTGCGCGTTTACCTGTATCACCTGTGAGTGGTCGGGTTGGGTTACACAGCTTGGAATACAGCCAGTGTTAACTCGTTCTGTGAGTTCATTACAAACATTGTCACTAGCCGGATCCGAGAATCCAGAGTAAAAAAACACTAGTGATATACACTGACTTTAGATACACCTTTAGACATGGCGTGTGTTAAAAGCTCGTTTATATTCGGAGCTCTTCTGACGGGTTTATTTCCATTTGAAGTCGTTAAAGGAGACTTTGAATTGGTCATTCTTCATACGAATGATGTCCACGCGCGTGTGGAGCAGTCCAATTCTAGAGGGGGCGTCTGCAAACCGTCGGATGCAGAGGAAGGGGAGTGTGTTGGAGGTGTAGCTCGACGGAAGACTGCCATTGACTTGGAGAGATCACGGCATGACCATGTTCTGCTGTTGGATGCCGGGGACCAGTTTCAGGGTACTCTCTGGTTCTCTTATTATAAAGGCGTGGAAGCATTTACCTTCATGAATATGCTTGGATATGACGCTATGGTGAGTGTAGCTTTGGCAACCCATACAAAATAGATATAAAACCACGTTATGTAACAGTTGAACAACTTTTAGTTTGTGAATGGTGGTTATCGTTGACATATATCTATTCAACCGGTTATATTTAGAAGAATATAAAATATGCATTTTTTCGCGATTTTCGTAAGGTTGGTGTTAAGGCACCCTATGCGCCGCACACGTTTGCGATAGATGTCAGCGAGGGGAGCCGGTAACGCGCACTATTTTCGGATAGATGTCACAAGCTGCAGCCCCTTAGACGTTTTGACATGACCTCTTAGCAGATGTTTTGACATAACCCCTTAACCAAGTCAATACAAAGCCGAGGGAATGCCACAAAGCCGGTCCCAGTGGCTTGATGGTTTACTGCCTCGCCTTTTGACCCACAGGCTGTGGGTTCGACTCCAAGGTGTGACAACCTGACTGGTTACTCGTGACTCGGATGATCACGTACAAATGGCGGTCCCATCTCTGAAAAGGGATGTAAAAGATCCTCTGAGGACGACGTGCTCCCTGGCAGTGACCACCCTCAGAGTTACACACTCACTGCTAGTCGTACATAGCCTAGTTGCTAAACACGACTATAATTCGATGCACACACACACACACACACACACACCACTGGTTGATTACGTAAGGTTCGGCATACTTACAGTCGGCACAAGCGCCAACGGCATGTCTTCCAACGGCAAGCCTGGACTACCAGCAATACGTATCAACAATATTACACAATCATATGTTATCTCTAAACAAAAATATATATGCATATATATATATATATATTTATATATGTATATGTATATATATGTATATATATATATATATATATATATATATATATATATATAGATATATATATATATATATATATGTATATATATATGTTTATATAGGGATATATATATATATATATATATATATATATATCTATATAGATATATATATATATATATATATATATATCTCTATATATATATATATATATATATATATATATATATATATATATATATATATAAACACACACACACTTATAAATATACACATATATATACAGGCGTTGCCAAGCTCCTAAGCCACTATTGTATATGACTGCTATTTATAGATAGCGGCTCGGCGGTTGGAAGCTTGGCATCGAAAACCGAGCACACACGCCACTGGTCGATTACGTAAGGTTTGGCCTACTTAGAGTCGGCACAAGCGCCAACGGCATGTCCTCCAACGGCAAGCCTGGACGACCAGCAATACTGTATCAACATCATATCATTTTTTTTTTCGCCAGATAACGGAAATATAACCCAGAAGTACCTATTTTGTCTATGTGTCAATTGTCAAAGTGCGCGCTTTGTGATCGAAATTCGACATTAAAGATGAATTCGTCGTATCGGTCCGGGAATGCTTTTGTTGCGAGGCGCAGTCTGCACTACGATTAGCGAGAAATGGCTGCTGGTAATTTCGCTATTTCATCACTTTAGGAGCGCAACGAAGAGACATGGTATGGCACAGATCATTCGCTGACCATCTTTGCTTCGGCAGAGCAAATTTTGCCTTACAGATTCGAACCAGAAATGAGCGATTCAGACGTCTCCGATGAAGAGAAAAAAGACACCGGCTATGTCACTGCTGCGTCTTGGTCTCACGCGGGTCATATTGCCCGGAACATAGGGCGGCTAGAGAACAATGCTTGGTAAAATATGTCTGATTCTGCTTGTGCACCAGTTCATCGTATACGTGTTGGCATGTAATGAAGTTAATCCTTAAATTTCACCAACAAAATATGTAACCTCTTTTCCTAACAGTAGACTTTACAACAGAGTTTTGCAGCATATAATTCTTCCATATCAGACAGCAGACGTGAGATATCACAAAGTTTTTGTCTGATCAAGTGGTTGCAATGGTTCATGTTTACAAAGTTGTACCATGTAAATGTAAATGCTCCTCCACACGAATTGTAAACACAATACAACTAATTTCGGACTAGCTGCTGTTAATAAATAGCATTGCACTTTTATTTAAAGTAGGCCTTATCAAAAGCTGATTACAATATTTTTAAAAGTTGATGTAGATTGATTCTGAGCTAGAACATATATTGGAGAGCAAGTACTGCAGCTGTTTTCTTATAGGATTTTCAGTTAGCCCATAAATGAATGTATAACTGGACTTAAGGAAGTGAAGATTATGGTATTATATTATCATTGTGGTCAGTGTTACATCAGAGTTTCTATGAATGTCGAGGCTAAAACATATTTCCCATACAATATGTCATCCTTTATTACATACTTTAATATTCCCATCACTACATCATGGTACAGGTGTTTGTGTCGCTACTGTCAACCAATGGCAGAGGTGGAAGAATCTGTGTGTTGTGTGGAGATTCCTTGAGTCATGACCTCAATAGAGAACAGCCCCATTCCCATTGGTTGCATAACCCAGCATCCTGGTTTCAGCCCAATCTGTTTGGACCCTTGGGCCTTGCAAGTGGGATATTTCTCCTACAGACAACAGCACAGGCACATGTCAGATAATGATGTACAAAGGTGACAATGTTTTCTATTATTTACACATAAATCTGTACCAAGGCTAGCAGTCATTATTTACAATTTAATTATACTTATTATTACTGGTATGACAAAAAATATTTGAGCATGGTTAAATCAACAACGTCACATGGTTATTTTACAGGCGTTACAGGTATACTGCATACAGGCAGTTTGTTCGCTGGTGCTGGGGACATCTTGGACAAAAGATAAGAGTTCCGTTACCAGCCTGCGCTGTTACAACAATACGAGATAACTTCCCAGCACTAGATTATCAAGGATTCCTCTACCCTCCACTCACATAGGACTTGTCTTGATGCATGCAGAACCTACTCTGGTGTGCCTCAATGGCTCGTGGTGGATCTGGTCTCATTGCATCTGTACACATTGGAGGTGGTGCTTCTGTCTTGGGCAGGGTTGGCTCATAGCAAACCAGCAAGAACTCAGCCATCAGGCACTTGACATACTTTGAAACATAACAGAAATCAAGTCACAGCTTGCACACCAGACTGTTGCTTATAACCTTATAGTTATACCTCCATGGTAATTTAATTTGTTGTTGTTTACATTTTATATATCAGTAAAAATATTCACCAAATGTTGCCTTTGTTGCTACTTCAGTGACAATATGCCCCTGCTTAAACTTGGGGTATCTTAGCTTGAAGACTGGATCCCCTTCTGTTGTTGCTTCTCTGTATCCGTGATTCTATTGCCTGATATCTGTGACTATTTATTCAATACTCGCATGGTTGACCTAGATAATGGCTGCCGCAACGTTTTGTCGGGCGCGCTAATTTGAACTGACGTTTTATCAAATTTTGGCCTTAATTGATCAGATGCGACGGTTATTGGACCGGTTTGAGTTTATTGATCACATTATGAATTGATTTCAGCGAAGTACCTATAACCGTGCGTTATGTAAACAAGGCGCAATCACAGTCCCGATTGCTGAACTAATATGTCAAGAATTCATTTGTTTGTGTAATATTGTTGATACCGTTTTGCTGGTCGTCCAGGCTTGCCATTGTATTTACAAAGGTAATTCCTCGTGTTTATTTAATCATATACACATGTCTTGACATATATGTTACTGCTTTGACAGGCACTCGGAAATCATGAATTCGATAACGGAGTTGCTGGCCTGATACCATTTGTCACTAACGTCACCTTCCCTGTGCTATCATGTAACATCAACCTGAGTCGTGAGGCTGAGTTGGCGCGTCGGATCAAGCCTTATACCATACTGCCAAAAGGAGGGCGCAATATAGCCGTTATTGGCGTGATAACAACGACTACAACGGAAATCGTTGACCCAAGTGTGCTATGAATCTATATTTGTTAACGGTTTTAATCTTGACTTCAGCAGGTTTTTAACAGTGTTCCGGTGTTGTATATTCAGTGTTGATCACAGGCACTTGTGTCTGTGAATGCCTCTCGTTCGTAGCTGCTAACTAATACCTTCTGATAGTGGCCAAAGTTAACGTTGATCAATTGCATCAGAGTATAATTATAAGCAATGGCTCCAGATATTGCTTTCATTGACTACTGTTAATGTTCCTCGTTACAAACTGGTCAGCGATTCACCGGTCTCTATGGCTTCTTGTTGACAGGGTGGTTGGAGACAATGGAGTTCGCAGATGAAGTGACGTCTGTTCGGGAAGCACTCGGTGACCTCCAAAAGGAAGATACACCGATACATTTCACTATCGTCATCGGCCACGTTGGTTTCCTCACAGACCTACGTATTGCCATGATTGAAGGTGTTGATTTGGTAGTCGGTGGTCATTCCAACACCTTTTTATACACAGGTACACCAATAACACTCTTACCATACCCAACCGTGACTCCTTCATAATTTACCAATAAAGTTGCATATTTTTCTCATGTATGTTTGTAAAAAAATTAAATTGTTGATTAATTGAGCATTTGCAATATAATGATTTGCTGGTATTTCTTTGCAAACTTTACATCTAATACGCTTATTAATGGAATAAGTAAAGAAAGGAATCAAGATTTTACGCACCCCATTAATTAAATCCCGTGTCACACATTGGACAGATGTCACTGATTTTTCTTCACAACATAACTTTGAATAGTTTCTGAATGAAATGCATCTTGAATGTGTTATAATCGGTTGCCAGGGAAACGGCCGTCACACGACGTAGCACTTGGACCTTATCCAACAATCGTCAATCAGACTTCAGGCAAACAAGTCCCCGTTGTACAAGACTACGCTTATGGAAAGTATTTGGGTAAACTTGTGCTCAATTTTACCGATGACATGGTCTTACAGAGCTGGAATGGCAATCCTATTTTTCTGAACTCTTCCATTACTGAAGGTACGTTATGTCTGTGGGTGTACTTCGTCTTTCCGAATGATTTTGGCAACAGACGCGCAGTTCCCGAAACAAAACTTCCGAGAGCCAAAGCCGCTTCAGAGCGCTGGGCGCTATCTATCTATAGCAACTATACATAGATAGCGGCTCGGCCCTCGATTGCGGATAAGCGCTCGGAAACATGGCATTGGGAACCGAGCGTCTGTGATTTTGGCTGAGCTAACGCAACGAGTTTTCTAACGTTATGATGGCGTATTTTCTTTAGTCGGATAAAAAGAACACGCGCTAAATTTTTAGCGATAGTTACGATAAGATTTAATGAGATAGTTGATTGTTTGATCTTTATAGTTTGGTAATTATTGTTTGTGCCTAGATCCCGATGTACTTGCCACAGTATCAGCCATGAGCAACGAATTGAAAGACTTGGGTGATCAAATCATCGCCACATCATTGGTGCACATGGACGGGAGCCGACAAGCTTGTCGAATGATGGAATGTAACTTAGGTAGCGTCCCTCAAAACTACTCGCTCCCCTGTCTTGTCATTGGTACTGTCTCTGAACCACAGGTTCACGAATCTTAAAATTCCTTACCGCTCCGACGGCGAACATGTAAAGATTGATTTTCTTGGGCGTTTTAAGACTCGAGTGCCGGTACTCTGAACCTTGTCATGTTCTCTATTTTATTGATGAATCCTTCTAGCTGAGATTGTACCAGTAAATACCTTTGTCGTAAGATGGGCAGGGATGGGTGTGGAGCGATGTGGGCTTACCAAAGGTCGCTTACTGATGCAGCAATATCTGTCCTGATGTCAATATTCGGCAACTAAACAGTCAACGTCTGATTCACGGGTGAGGGGTTCTTTTCTGGAAAAGGGTAGGGATGAGCCACCATGGGGCAAAACATCTGACGAATATCTAGATCAACCCAAAGAGAGAAAAAATGACCCTACTACTGCCATCAACTTGTTCGCGCCTGAACATACACCCAGTTCACGTCACAAGTCTGTACTGCAAGGCTGGCAAGTGGACATTGTGGCATTCTTTTATGCTCACAGAACTCTATGTAGTTTACATATAACAGAGGCCAACAGCTCCACTTGTCCATCATGTAAAATGAATCCCTATGAAATTACCTTCAGATAACGAGAAACAATGCAGATTGGGATGATAACACACGTACATTAATTCTGTCCTATTACGATTTGTAATATCGTAATACTGCCTTCTGTTAAGGGAACGCTCTGAGTGATGCTTTGATTCAAAGAAATCTCAGGGGACCAACGACTAAAGAGTGGACCACGTCGGCAATCGCTCTTTGGAATTCTGGTGGGATTCGAACATCAATTGAACAAGGTGAGTGGGCTTTTCATATGGTGGCTAAGGCTCCAAAACACGATGGCCCTGATACCTGGTGGGGCCATTTGATGCAGTCATCAATGTTCCTGGATGCGGATTAAATGGTCATTAGCTAATGTATCTGTCGTCAATATGGAGTAATTTGTAGAGACAAAAGCGATATGAGAATGAAACTATTTCGCTTATGTAGTTCATGGTCACCTATATACTGCAGTACCTGTGTGGTGGGAGGTTGGTAGGGTTCTTGGGATGCGAGCGATCTCAGACTCGAGTGCCTGTAGCTGCGTCCCTCTGTGTCAACAGGAGATATAACCATCGCTGATATCCTGGTGATGCTGCCGTTCAGTAATGAGGTGGTACAAGTGACTGTGTCAGGACGCACACTGCTCGAGGCTCTGGAAAATTCCGTCTCCCAGTATGACACACAAGGCTTAGATCCTCCTGGTCGCTTCCTACAGATGTCAGGTGAGCACCCCTGTTCACAGTCACCCCAGCCTTAAAACCTGACAACGTCCCTTTGTCTCAGACTCGTATGCATAAAGACGTCTAATTAAATAAATATAAGTGATTAAGACCTGACAGATTATGACGCTACCTTCTTACACAAGGTCGCTTTATGAATGGAAATCTTGATATATTGAATGCTAGGAGTGTATTTTTTGTTTACATGAATAACCATTGTTTAGGAGGAGGTATTAAACCTCGTGAATAGAGCGTAGTATACAGAGATGCCTTTGCATATCAGTGCCTCAGTAATAGGTTATGTGTTGTGTGTGTGTACAGGGCTACGGGTGGTATATGATTTATCAAGAGCTGAAGGCGATCGTGTTGTGTCAGCCGAGGCTGTCTGCACTGACTGTAATGTCCCTCAATACAGAGCGGTCAACGTCAGCGCTCACTACGTCATCATCACCAGCGCTTACATGGTTCGCGGAGGAGATGGTTTCACCATGCTCCGTTATGATAAGATCCATTACGAGCCTCTTGGTGAGTGAGATGTAATCATAACGCTACTTTTTTCCGTACTATTTCAATGTTAGTATACTGTGTTGTTAATTTGAACTTCACAGTCAACCACTTACCGACTTGCCAGCGAACAACGTTTTTTTTGTATCACGTTATAGGATTCCTGGTTTCTGATCAGTTCCAAGAATATCTTCAAAAAGAAGCTGTTGTCTATCCTGGCCTGGATGGGAGGATCATGTTTAGTGAAGGAAACACAGAATCAACTGCTGATCCAGACTGCAATTGTCCAGACTGCCCTGTGAATGGGATGCCTGGGGCGAAACCCCATTTTTACTTCTCCCTCTTCATGGCCATCATTGCCTATAAAGTCATCACTTCGATGACGAATGTGATGTAAATACCCCGAGTCTCTGATTAGGTAACATTGAAGCTTTTACGTGTAACAGTGTTAGAAATCAGAACATATGTAAAATAGAGTATTCCCAAAATGTTGTTATTATGATTGATCACTCTCTCAAAGCGTATTACGTATAGACGTTTGTTCAGTCTATGCATCAAACCTCATAGGTGAGTGTTCTACAACCAGGTTTGGCTAACCGCAGTGTCGGTATATATATATATATATATATATATATATATATATATATATATATATATATATATATATATATATATATATATATATATATATATATATATATATATATATATATATATATATATATATATATATATTGTAAAAAATGTAGACGATACATGTGAAAACATGTGTGCCCAACTAGCTGATAGAGAAAAATCAACTACCTCTACTTGATCAACCTCTTTATTGGAGGTGGGATGTGTGTTTAGTCTGGTAACACATTTTCAATCGTCCGTAACATGGCCCCAGGTATCGGTTATCGAGAATTTGCCCAGATGATTAACCGAACCTGTGATCGAAGTTTTTTTGCAGTTTTGAGTTTAATCCTTCTCATGGTAATTGGCAGAGCAGCGAGGGTAGCTCACTGTATGGCTCTTTGGTTGTGAAGTTTCCCAAAAACTCGCTTTCCAGTGTCGAGCGCAGAGTGGCGTGATTTGTATTTATGGCTTGGCACCTTCATGTTAGACAATCAGAGCTCATAGAAGATGCTGGGTCTTTTTCACCAACTAGCTGATAGAGACAAATCTATGGATAACGGTCTATTAAACATTAATGACATAGAAGGACAAAAAAAGAAAATTAGCCGTATCAAATGTCTCTTTTGCGATTCTTCTTTGTTGAAAAATTCCATATGCACAATCCTTTCGGTCATTCAACACGTGCATTCTTCTATCGTGCCGTAAGAAATAAACATATGTTGAATATTCTGGCGAAAAGCTCTTCTGTTGACATGAGAACCGTGATGTCGAACACTAGGATGAACCAAATCACAACAATTAAACGTTGAATACTCCTGGATCGACCTCAGAGTTTCCCACAATAGTGAATTCCTGAACAAATAACTAGTTGGCTTTTGTCGATAGCGTAAGCACGGCTGGTGTCTTTCGGACCATCCTATGGTTAGTCGTCACCATTTCCGAAAGTTGACTACTGATCCGAATATAACCGACATATCGTTTAAATTAATTTTTTATGAAAAACTGGCATTATTTGAATTAAGAATGTTAAATATTTGTACTTCCGCGTCCAGGACAAAGCATGTTATGAGTTGAAAGATTAAATACGAGGCAGAGTAAAACACCCCTGGTTCCTCTCCTTAATTAGCCTGAATCATTTTCCTACACAAACCCCTAAATCCTTGCATAGTTTGGGGGGGGGGGATAAACATTATTACATTACGATGAGTATACCAAGTATAACAATCGAATCATTTCAACAACTGCTTGAAAAAGGATCAGAATCAGACCAAGTTAATCGATAATCCGTCAAAGTCCAATGCTGTGAGTTAAGTTGGGTTCAGCTTCCCTGTAGTTTCCAAAGGTGAGTACTGGGTGATAAGACATCTTCTTCATACGCCAAAGGTGAGTACTAGGTGATAAGAGATCTGCTTCATACGCCAAAGGTGAGTACTAGGTGATAAGAGATCTGCTTCATACGCCAAAGGTGAGTACTGGGTGATAAAAGATCTGCTTCATACGCCAAAGGTGAGTACTGGGTGATAAGAGATCTGCTCTATATGCCAAAGGTGAGTACTGGGTGATAAAAGATCTGCTTCATACGCCAAATGTGAGTACTAGGTGATAAGAGATCTGCTTCATATGCCAAAGGTGAGTACTAGGTGATAAGATATCTGCTTCATACGCCAATGGTGAGTACTGGGTGATAAGAGATCTGCTTCACAAGCCAAAGGTGAGTACTAGGTGATAAGAGATCTGCTTCATACGCCAAAGGTGAGTACTGGGTGATAAGAGATCTGCTTCATACGCCAAAGGTGAGTACTAGGTGATAAGAGATCTGCTTCATACGCCAAAGGTGAGTACTGGGTGATAAGAGATCTGCTTCATACGCCAAAGGTGAGTACTAGGTGATAAGAGATCTGCTTCATACGCCAAAGGTGAGTACTGGGTGATAAGAGATCTGCTTCACAAGCCAAAGGTGAGTACTAGGTGATAAGAGATCTGCTTCATACGCCAAAGGTGAGTACTGGGTGATAAGAGATCTGCTTCACACACCAAAGGTGAGTACTTGGTGATAAGAGATCTGCTTCATACGCCAAAGGTGAGTACTTGGTGATAAGAGATCTGGTTCATACGCCAAAGGTGAGTACTAGGTGATAAGAGATCTGCTTCATACGCCAAAGGTGAGTACTGTGTGATAAGAGATCTGCTTCATACGCCAAAGGTGAGTACTGGGTGATAAGAGATCTGCTTCATACGCCAAAGGTGAGTACTGGGTGATAAAAGATCTGCTTCATACGCCAAAGGTGAGTACTGGGTGATAAGAGATCTGCTTCATACGCCAAAGGTGAGTACTGGGTGATAAGAGATCTGCTTCACAAGCCAAAGGTGAGTACTTGGTGATAAGAGATCTGCTTCATACGCCAAAGGTGAGTACTTGGTGATAAGAGATCTGCTTCACAAGCCAAAGGTGAGTACTAGGTGATAAGAGATCTGCTTCATACGCCAAAGGTGAGTACTGGGTGATAAGAGATCTGCTTCATACGCCAACTCTCAATCTGTCGCACAACGCGTGATCATTTGTTTTAGTTGTAGCCAAATCCCTTCGATGACTAATCAAACTGAGAAACCACATCATCTATTCAATAGGCCAATTCCTTCCAGTCTGGAATTGCTGCAAGTGGTTGAAAGTTTTGGCGCGGTCATAAGTCAAGTGAAATACCAAATTTAAACAGGGTGATTATGAAACTAATAGCAACATTTGAAAGGCCATTTTTTCTAGTTAAAATAGTTATTGAAAATGCAATATTTGGCAGCTGTTGTAATTAGTTAAAATTGCATTCACTTTAAGTGGAAATGGTCGATGTATTTTACCAGTCCAGCAGACAAATGAAATATCAAATTTTAACAGGAACATAGCATGTCTTGTAGTGCAAACTTATTTCAATGAATATTTTCCGAAAAATTATGCTGTGCAGGAATATGTACATGGCATCAATAGCCCTATTGTTCTTGAAAGTTCAAACCGCGATGAGAGTTAACCGATAAATGGTGAAGTACTAGAAATATTAGACGAAGATTTCTCGGAGGCCCGACCAATGCACTACTAAATGTCGAAGCCATTCAATAAAACGCCCTTAGGTTGTACATAGTCACACCATGTTGCTGTGAATGTACTGTTATTGTAAATCCAAGTACGTTCGCAAGTTGACATTTGATGAGTACTGTGATTTTAGCTATATGCGTAACGTTTGTTAGCTTCTATATAAACCCAGAGGTTGTGTTTTGATCTTGAACGCTAACTAAGGTCAAGGTCATCGAAACAAAGTTTAAATCATCAATAACGTCTGGAAAATGATTCGATCGTAAAAACAATTACAGATTACTGTAGCTGAATTGAATTTTAATCGTTTTCTGTATATAACTAATTATAAGATTTTCATGACGATAAGGGTTATGACGATGGTAATTTGTGATGAAGATAATTCTGAAGATAACCTTGATGATTAAAATGGTGATAATGATGACTATGATAAAAACATGTCATTAAAGAACGCCAAATTCCCCCATGTCCCATGGGACAATTGGTTGAACGTTGGTTAGTTTCTGAATCAATGTTTGTTAACTATTTTTGTCCCGCGATACAGAACGCAATTGTCAAATATTTTTGTGATTATTTTTTTAAATTGAAGGTGTCAAAGATGTGCAAAAGCTTAAGGTTTTATTTTAACCTTGATTATAAACTAAGGTCAAGGTCACCGAAGGAAATTTTAGACCATCGATAATTCCATATTAACTTGGTCATTTTTGGGCTGATTTTGAAATTTTAATAACTTACTGATACAGTTTGCCAAGTTCTCCCATGTATTCATGGGTCTCTTGCGATTGTACGCCTATTTCATGTTTTATGGGTCCACATATTTGGCCTGTGTATAGTATATGGTTACTATGTGGGTTGCTTATGCAGCTGGTGGCGTCTTTCCCTAGGATAATGGGTTTCATTTTTATCTTTTCGATTTATCCTAGAAGACGTTTGCTTAATCGGGTCAATCTTATCTATTCACCTTTCTAGGCATCAGTGTTGGTGGACTGTTATACCCCTACGTTACCAGGACGAGATGGCCTGGTCTAGTGAATTGGCAGTTGGTGACATGCCCTAGAAAAATCGTTTGCGTTTGTATTCTTTTCGTCTTCATCCACATGCTTTCAGTTTAACCTTATCCATTCATATTGTTCCCACTTTTCGAGGCGCAATATAACACATTAGTGTGGGTGTGTCGTCAAACCTTGTACTTACATACTTAACTACCCTTGGCGTTGTGTCGCCTGTTATTGTATTACTTATGGTGTCTGTTATGTCACATATAATTTCACTTCAATTGGTAAGTATTGCGTCGCCTGTAACTGTTCTACTAATGGCGGGTATTGCATCGCCTGCTAATGTACTACTACTGGTGTCTGGTGTGACGCCTGTAAATGTACCATTAATGACGTCTTGTGTGACGCTTGTAACTGGATTAGTTTGTAATTTAGTCGTTTACTTGCGTCCCCGTGTGGGTACTGGAGTAAAATAGGCCCAGTGTAGATGTTAATCGTGGGTTGCCATTTGTGTCTGTGAATTTCATCTGGGCATGAGGCTGGCATGATCTGGTCCACCAGCCTGGTGACTCAAAAAGTGCCTGTGGAGACGCAGGTGCCTATTTCACGACAGCAAAAGATGACAGTTATGGGTGCCTGGAACCTTGTGGATGCGTTTTATTCCGCTGTATCCTTCTGCGTGTCGTAAGAGGCAACTGTTCTATTCACCTTTCTAGGCACCATATAACACATTAGTGTTGGCGTGCGGAAAAACCCTATTCGTACTTGTTCATTCAGAAGGTGGACAAATCAGCGCTGGTCGAGGAAAGTACAATGTCCGTCGTCAGCATCATCACAGGGATGCTAAGAAGTGGTTATTTTCTCTTAGCTTATCGTATGTTTGGATGGGAGCCTTGATTGGGCACAAATTTCATCATTGCTTAGACAAATATAATATGTCAGATTATAGAAATAATAGTATCCATGTTTGAATATGCAAGTGTTTTTACTTACATTCTTTTTGTGAAAAAACCGGGATATCATTGATATGAAAACCACATTGCTGTACACAAAGAGATAAATCAATAACAAGCGTGCATTGGTGGCAGAAACATTACATCCTTTGCATATTTGTTAAAGGAATTTAGTCCTTTTGTATGTGAAAGAAATATTTGTGTCTATGAAAATGTACTTTTAACAATTATTGGATTTTTATTTGCATTCCCATTGTGAAAATATCCTCCTGGAATGTAAAGAAAGAACGGATGATCATTAATTTGAAATAAATGTGAATACCAACTTTGTTTAAAATAATTAATTGTTTTTTGTATTCTTTTTTAATGTGTAAAATAGCATCACTGCATTTATTAAAAAAATAATCAGTGGTATAAAAATATTGAACTAAAGGAAAATGAGTGATGAGTGATTCAAATGCGTCCATTGTTTACGGAAAATATAATTCCTCAGATAATCATTTTTTTAAATTCAGTGGCGTCGAAAAGAAAACATTGTTGGCGGCAATCATGATATTTGATATCGTTTCGTTTATTTGGTACTGAACACATTAAGTCCACTACAGCACCTGTCTCATTTAAAGAGACAATACCGAATAATGGGTGATAATTGTAAGCTATACTGACAGTTTTGAATTGCTACAATTTATTGCCAGCAAAAGTAATTTCCCTCGACGTAATTAAGGCACAACGTTAACCAAGTTTTCGTGATTAATTCGTCTGTTGGCGATGCAGACTCATAAGTTATAAACAATTAATGACATTGTCATTTGATATGTATAAGCCAATATGATATGCGACAAAGTTCAATTCTGTTACTTTTAAGTATAAATATGACCTGGCCAATGACTGAATTGTTAGGCAGCATCAAACAATGATACAAAAAATAGCTTATTGTGATTTGTGAATTAGTAGGTGAGCTGCAGGCCCCCCTCCCACCCCCCCCCCCCCCCCCCACAACCCACTCAAAGATATAATTCATTTTTAAGAAAAGCATAGCAAAATTGACAATTAACAGCAACAGCATTGGGTTAAAAGATTTCGGAATTCCTTTCGAATAATGTAATATATGAGAAAATTAATGGATGAGTTTAGAATTAGGAAATCATTGGCGACCACGATTAATATGGCATGTGTTGAACTCAACCAAAAATCTCCTCCGTTGGCCCGGAGGTATGCATGATAGACAATTAAACGGAAAAACTCCGGACACTGACATATAATGAATACAATGACAACCGTTACCATGGTGGTGGTCAAGTTGTTGCTAAGGGTTGCCGGTGTGGTTGCGGGGCTATTTTTGGATTCCCTTGCTCCTCGCTGTAGCTGGGAGGATTTCCTCAAAGATCTAATGATGAATACAGTCATGATGATCATTATGGATACAGGAAGAACGAAGGTTATGATGAGATATCCCACAATCATATAACCAAACGTGTACCACTTGTTGTTAAATTGATGGCTGCGCGAACACTGAACATGTGTTGTCAAGTTGTCAGAATGAAACAGGTGCTTGCAGTGTTTATCCACGACTGCAGCTTCAGCAATTAATGGCAATGAGTATAGAATTCCAAACACAGTCACCAAGGCTATTTGCATCCAGGAGCGTTTGTACGAGGTCCACACTTTTGCTTTCAACGGCCAACAAACTACAATATATCGATTCACAGCTATTAGTACAGGCGTGAATATAGTACATAATCGAACCATAAAGATCACAAAAACGGGCAGGACAACTAGCGTTGTCAATGGTGAGCTGCTTGTTCTCAAAATGGGGTAGCTAATTGTCCCAATCAGCAGAGGAGACAAAATGAGAAAAATTGTATCTGTCACAGCTAACCAGCGCAGCAGACATATGGCGCTCTTGTGTTTGGTGTCCCTGCGAAGCACCACCAGGGATGTAATGTTTCCTGCTATTCCTAAAACAGCCAACACTAATGTGAAGATTACATTATAGAAAATTAATGTACCAAGTTCAAAGACTTCTTCCAGGTTTGCCGAATTGTTTGCCTGTATATGGACTGACCCATTTGCACTAAAATTGATTGCAGTTTGCATTTTCAGTGGATTCAACCAGCTCCTCTCTCAAAGGCTGCATAACAACTGATGCAATATGTGGTCAGGCAAATACAAGTCGCGCGGTTGCGGTGTTGGTGGGGCCACTCATAATATATATGACTTGAAAAACTGAATTCCTGAACCGTGTAGGAATAATAGACAGGACCTAATGAGATTCTATTGTTTCTGCCATTCTTGATTAGTTATAAGTACAAATGTCCGAACCCATTATGTAGCTAACTGTCAGTTTATTTGCTAACTGCCAATTCAAATAAGACCATTAAGGAACTAAGAGAAAATATTTGGATCCCTGTTAACACGCACGTTTAATAGCGCGTTTATGACACTCTTGCGTGGTTAAGTGTCAGGAATATGTAGTATATAACCACGTTGACAACTATCATGTAAGGATTCCACAGTTTCACTGCACAAATGTCTAAAATCATAAATAATGGCAAAACAACGTGAGCGTTACAACTGCTGCAATACTATAGTGTATAATCCAGAACCAAGGCTGATGTAGATCATTACATCAATGAGTATGTTGCATTCACTGTGAGTCATATATAGGTATATAGGAAGCACGTTGGAATAGCAGAGGTATCCCGAACCTTTTCTCTTGTATTAATGTAATAAGTGGGAAGGAGTTACAAATACAAGCCTTGCTCAGAATATAACATATTGGCCATATGTCATCTGCATGCACGTAGCTCAAAAATAAGTCAATTCTGCTGTACAAGGCAAGGACAATTCATCTTTACAATCACCTTATCAGACGCTTCTGGTGTGAAGACATGGGGTATGCTCGGTCATTGCTTATTCAGCACAAAGTCTTCAACTGCATGGAGGAATTATATCCAAATAATATTTTAGGAGCCGTAAGGAATAGCAATAAAACACTCAGATTACTGAGCGGTGGCTGGCCGAACTAAAATGAGCCAACTTCCCCGTGGACGCGCTGTGGCGCACACAATTGCTAGCAGCTCTTTTTTCAATCTGGAACTACCTCAAGTCCCTCAATGCCCTTGAGGCATATGCGATTGGCATATGCGATTGGCTTTTGTTGTCTGGCCGCATGCCATCCTCACCAATTGTAGTCCCTATGTAGAACACTTGTGTTTTCTTGAACTGGATTATCTTGGGGTTGAGTTTGACGTTTTGCTCGCGTGCCCTCTGCATCACCTTTGTCAGGTTATGGTCATTGTCCTCGTCTGTCACGCCAGTAATGACCATATCATCGGCTATCACCTCTGTGCCCGTCAGAAAACACTAACACAAAAGCCGTCTTTTTCTCAACAGCAACCATACTATTAACCCAGTCTGTGGGACCCTCGGCTTTAGCGATGATCCCTTCCTTCTCGAACTTGTCTAATTTTGCCTTCAAATGCTTACGTAAGCTGAGTTGCACCCGGTTTGACATATTCTGTCTGTATGTGATAGGGGTCACTAAATGTTCCTAGCTCTTGGAACACATCCATGAATTATTCCACAGCGAGTGTTTTTTTGACTTTCTCTATTAGTGATATTTGACCTCTTCTCATCGTCGTGCTCACACTTCTTGACTAAACCCAATGCAGTACATGACTTTAGTCCCAATATATTTGGGGCCTTTGAGGTTGCAACGAAGAACTCAAAACGCTGACTTTTTGCAGTTTACTTCACAGGCGAGGATCATTTTGACCTCATGAGAAACTTCTGCGCCGCCGTGGAACATGGCTTCAACTTTTTCTTTGATTTCAACTTCTTTTATGTCATCATCGGTATAATGTTTGTGCCAGCCACTGTATCCAGTTTCATATTTATCCTTGATCCTTCGACCTTCCCTGTGGAGAACCATTCTGTGTCTTCAGTGCCTTTGGGTATTTCTACATTCCCAATAAACAGTGTATCAATGAAGAACTCATCTTCTTCCTCACAGACACATCATGCACTGACCTTGACTGGTTGACTGTCCTTGTTCTGCATTGTTGAGCAACATGGTTTGGACGCCCACATTTTTTGCTCTTCTTGATCAAGGCAGAACATTCCCATTTTCCTTGCTTTGAACCATATCTGCGGCTGAAGAATGTCCATATTTTATCACGTTCGTGCTCTTTAAGGGTTCTGTAGGCTTTCTTTTCATTGCATGCATATCCCTGTCTGCCACATTGCGTTGTAGGGATAAACATTCTGGGGGCTTAAACTCCATCATTTAATGGTGTCTTCTGTAGTTTTTGTGAAGTTCAAATGTTTAAATTCCCACTTCTGATCACCATATAACATTGACACATGTTTCTAGAACGCCGGTCATACTTATTTCCTGTATAGCACCCCCAACTCCAACAGAGACACTTTCAGAATATATATTTAACAACATCACGAACGAGGCGATGTATGTATATGACAACATTGACATGTCGTAGATATAAAAATTGCACCATATGAAGAAATACTTATTGACACTCATCAGCTTCATCGCCATTCTTATCATCATTCCTAATATCCCTAAGTATAGTATTACTGTATGTTTATAACTGTTATAGTTTTTGCTTAAAGTAAATATCGACAATGTGTAGTATATCATAATTATTAAGAATACAAACTACACCTTGATAAATTGCACCTACGTGATGACGCTTTGATATTTAACGCACATTCAGCATTTTATGTATTGCGTTTGTTGTCAAAGTCAAATCTTTTTTTAGGGCTATTTCAAGAGCGCTGCTCTAACATATCGTTAATTGCACAATTATTTCTATTTCATTTGATGTAATTATATCTAATGTAATAATAATAGTATAACAAGAGTCTATTATTTCTTCTAATTAGAAATAGTCGAAGCAATGTACCAATCAAGCAGACAGCTGAAATGTCAAATTTAAACAGGAACATTATGAAACAACAGCACACTTGTCTTTTAAGTTCAACCCTTGATGAGATATTACCAATAAATGGCGAAATAATTATTGATTGATTCACAGGCCATTAGTGAGAGCGATAATACGAGAAAAGATTGGATTGTTCACGCGTAATTAATCAATCCATGTATTTCTCGTTCGCATAAGCAAGCAACTTCGATCTCTACATTAATGGCGCCGAAATCGATTTATCTTCGATATAGTAATATCCCTAACACCAAGAAACAAATACAACCTTGGCAACAAAACATCAGTATCCAGCATTAACAGGCGTCGTTAACTGCTGGCGGTTGTGCCATCTAATGGTGCTTTAACAAGATGCCAGCCCCCTTGACTAGACTTTCTGTTGACTGAGCCGCCGCACGTGAAATCTACACTCAAGCCCCAGGTATGGTTAACTTTGAGAGAACTTTGTATCAGTGGACACATGGTGTGAAACTTACTACACACAGAGACCGCAGCAGCATGGGTTCAAGGACTCGCATGACAGCAGCGCCACCACAGCCAGCAATTACACACAGACAAGTACGCACGTCAACAAATCTGAGGCCTATTTAAGCCTCCGATGCCATTCAAAACAGTGAGGAACACATCTGTTTTGTTGAATGTGAGATCTGTGGTTAGTTAGAAAACGATATGTATACAAGAACTGCACTAAAGCCTGTCTCACACAGAACACACGGCTTATACGTTGGCCACCCGTGTAAACCGTTCATACAACCGAACCAACCGTGGCCTTATCCGAGTAACACTCGGGCCATTCGAGTGTATCCGTGAAAGCGTGTATGATTTTTAAAACTTTTAAAAAACTGGCACGGGTGCCATGTCCGTGTATGATCGTATTAGCGATCGTACAAGACCGTGAGAGACCGTGTGAGACCGTACGAGACCGTATATACAACCGCACATGAAGTCCACTCCACGAGTGAGCTCAACCGTGTCAATATCGTATATAAATCGTATGGAATCGTGTGAAACCGTTCCCAAGTCCTACATCCAACACCCGGATTAACACTCGAATGTCACACGATCACCGTACGATTCACACGAGTGTACACACGTTTTATACGATCGCCATACGACCAATACGGTTTCATACGATCGCCATACGACCAATACGGTTCAAGTACGAATTATACATGGTCAAGTACGACCAGACACGGTCTCTACGTCTGTACAAAGCTCGTGTATGATCATACAACACTCGAACACAACAGAACACACAACTACTTGCTGCCACCTTGAAACAACAGAGTACTTGCTACATAATGCCTCCAAAGAAGAAGAAGGTCCCCAAAAGAATCCCCACCATGGAAGATTCTCCCAGCGAGAATACAAAAAGGGCCACAAAGGCCCTCCGACCACTTCAACCTGTTGACCCTGTCGACCCTGATGAGCTGGAGGACCCGCTGGCACTCCCAGGAAGAAGTAGGGCAGGTTTTCCATCAGGCCTGGCAGTGACTCTGGATCTGAATGTAGCACCAGTGGCCATGTATCTGAGTGTGATTGCAAGCTTCAGTCCAGGGTCCAATGGCTCTCTGAAAATAAATAAAAGTAAAAAATTATTAATCATCGACATGTGTTTTAAAATTCTCACATTTAGATTTATTATTGGATATGTTGCTTTTCCCTGAAAAATAGATATTATTGTTTACCTCCAATTGGTTGTTTTCTTGGTTATTTGTGGCGCGACACGTCTCACAAACTCCTGAAACAAGTCAGCATCAACACGGAGGAAGTTCTTGTAACACCTGGGGTCCTCTCTGTTTAGTTCATGTAACAGAGTATCATATTGACCAAACATGACCCTCCTGTTGAGCCATTCTCTTGTCCAAACTTGCCTCCTTCTTCTTCTCCTTCTGTTCGCTTGTTCTTGTCTCCCCTCACGCCTTCTGGCCAAAATAATGTCTATCAGTCTTATCATGATTTCTAATTCCCTTATTCTGTTATCTGCCATTTTTATAACTTCTCTGTTGAAAGTTCGAAAATTTATGAAGCCAAGCCATCAAAACGAGTCAATTTATATCAAAACATACACGAATGTGTGATAATTCGAGCATAACTCGAACAAAAGTCGGTGGGACCGTATGTAAACCCTGTAAATGTCCAGTTAATCGAGTTAAAGCCGTGTTTAATCGTACTAGGCCGTAACAGACCGTACTAGACCGTACTTGGAACCGTACAACAATCGTATGAAAATCGTTTGCAAATCGTGTTCAAACCGTGACAAACCTTGCTTGACCGAGTATATCCGTGCTTTGTTCGTACATACTCGTGCTACATTCGTACTAACTCATCCCCAGGCACGGTTGGAGCTCAATACTCGCACCAGTCAACCCGTGTATAACCGAGTATACCGTATTGGAACCGTGTGCCCAACCGTGTTCTGTGTGAGACAGGCTTAACTGAGACTTGGCTTAAGGAGGGAGACACTGCTACTACCAATGATATTGTATTGTAACGTTCATATATATTCATCTGGCAATTTTATTGTAACTATTTAAATGTGGTTGGGTTGTCTTATAAGGGAGGATTGATAGTGAGTTGAGACACTGTTGCTGACAGCTTGGTAGGCATATGGCATCAGGTTCTTGTCATACCGATATAATCATATTGCTCGGAACCACCTGTCCAAAAGAAATATTGTTTACCTCAAACACTAAGTAGTTGCAGCGGACCAGACGTACAATGTGTTGGCATATGTTGCCATAACGGTCTAATCCAATATTTCCGATATTATCGTAACTTGCATCGCAGGGTTTGGTGGGGCGTCAATGGCTACGTGACTAAAGTTGACCTAGTTTCACATGTGAAGTCTATTGTCTTTCTTGATGTTATGCAATGACGTTCGACAATAATAATCACGTTCATTTGCAGTTTCCACATATTCCCCAATATCAAATACAGGTATCGAATAAGTCAACCTAATCGCTTACCCACACTGGATTGTCATGAAAGCGCTATTAAACTATGCATTCCCATTCGCATTTTTATACTCTTAAAAAGCTCTCAATGTTTGCTGGTTTGAAGTACGCATACATTAATTTTCTCAACTGTTTTGCAAATTGTGACATTATTTACTGAGATTTGGTTGGGTAAAATCGTGGAAACCCCTTAGTTGTCACAGCCTCGATTTGGGACCATGTTTAGCGTGTACGAGAAGGATTTCCTACGCATTTTCAAACTTTAGTATGGCGGCCATCGCGTGTCTTTCCCGAAGATTGATGAGACAAGACTCATTTTTGTATCAGTTTGGCTAAGTTAAGAACTTACTTTGGTGGAGAATAGTTTGTCTAGATTATATGAAATATAGTTTAGTGAAAATTGTATGGCATATTTGTGACTTATGGATGATAACATCACACCCCATGTCAATCCATTTGCACACCTGATATTTTTGTAATCCAATCGAAGTACGCCGTACCATGATTGTTTCAAATTTCGCTTGTTGTCCACCTGGGTCTGATTGAGAGTGTTCATATACGTGTTTATATGAAATATAGTTTAGTGTGTTTAAAAACTTATGATGTTCTTCTCAAATAGAATAACAAAGCAGCCAAGTGTTTGATATTGAACAGAATGCCCGCCAAAACACCACAACAGATTGTGGAATGGATTGTTTACAAAATCACGGGGTCATTGATCAGGTTTTATTGAAATTTACAATACTTTATAACAATTACTTCCATAGCAATGTGGACAGTGGTCATAAGAATATTCCTCATCTGTAAACTTCATGATGGTGTTTATCCTACATGCTGCTAATAATTGAGTTTCTATCGGCCAAATCATATGCCTTTATCAATATATCATGCAGATCCATATTTTGTTAAGGAGTCGAGGAATGTAAAATATTTGGTATTACATGATAGGATACCGAGTAATCCCCGAGTGCAGGTACACTACAAACTAATTACCAGTATTACAATGTGCCAGATGATGATAACAAGTATAGTAAAGTTATTACTGTTTGACAGCTAAAGGTATATGTATGATGTTGATGCAATAAGTGAGATACATAACTATGATATGTCTAGGACAGGCTACACAACGCAGGATAAGCTACTTTGATTAGTCATGATACAGATAGGATTAATTGATATACCTAAACATATACAGACAAACATTACAACAGCGAGTGTTGAATGACAAAACTAGAGGAAAGCATGTACGAAAGTCGGGATGGCATTGAAAACGGGAAGGTTGGGAGGGGTTCGATGTGATGTCGTTGAAATCCAATTCCGAAAGACAAATAAGCGCTGGTCACCTGAATTTATCCTTATCAGAAATGAGAGGAAGAGGATAATATGCACAAAGTCTTATGAACTTATTCAGCGGTGTGCGGGCAATATTCGGGTATTCAAGTATATAGACGAGAACAATAAAAGATGGGTTTATTGTACAGCCGAGACCTGGTACACCCATCACAGGCAAAGCTTCTTCATTGAGAGAGTTGAAATCAACTTTTAGCGGCATGGAATGGGGCTGCACTGACTCATCACTAACGGCTGAAGGAATGTTCAAGTCTGGATAGATTTCATCCGCTTTGTCAAAGCATGATTGACAGAACTAAGGACTTTGGATTTCAGGTTTCCAGTTTCCAAACATTCCCATTGTGAATGAAGGCTTTCAGAAGCACACCGTTTTGAAAATGGCATGGCCAATAGCTGTTCGATTCCGGGGAAAAACAAAAGTAATTCAGACACTGTCTAGTCAAAAACATAACATTAAATATCATAATAAATGTTTAAGTACATAACACAAAACAGCAATTCTTGTGAGATTTTTTATATTCACCCTCGACTAATCATATTCGGTTGGAATTATTGACATTGTCAATTCAAGCCGTGCACGACTTTTTGTTGATTTATATGTATATTACCGTCAGAGTGGGGCTCACTTCATAAGTACGAGGTTTCAAAATTCTAAAACAAATTATCTTATATAAGAACGCCACCATGAAAAGGCTACATTCGATCTGCGGTTCGGTCGTATGAATCATAAGTGTCATTTTTTTGTTATCTGTATACGATCTACTATCAGACTATGGCACCAATTCAATACACCATACTTCGATTTAAGTACGAACGCATCAATACGCCATTGAAAAATCATTCAACAGGGGTGTTATATTATTAGCGATAGCTCATTAATATGCCATAGAATTTTGAATAACATATAATGTATAATAAGATGATATACTTGCGAATGAGAAAACAAAGACCTTACTCTTGCTATGTTAATGTGTGTAAAAATTTTAACCATGAACGTCGAAAAACTTGCAGTCGCTGTCGAATAATGGAAGTGAAAACTCTTCTAGTAAACGCCCAATATCGCTCACAACAACAGATTTGGTTCCAAATGTAGGCCATAATATATTTGCATATTTAAATCGTTCACATTTCAGAAAATTATGTAATAAAATGCAAAACAGCAGAGGGCGGTGGCACGACTGTCATGTGTACCTCAATCGAGGTGCGCCGTACTGGGAACGAAGTACGCACTTTGTTTGAGGTACGTACTTCCTTTTGCGGTCAGTCCACGACCTGATAATTTCCGAATATGCCATCATGGATAATTGTCGCAAGTTCCTGTGCCTGACAACCCGACAACGTTGGATAGGGTTCAATGTTTGCGCATCCCCAATATAACAATAAGTGCTAGACTAGTGCCTGCTAATATAAGGGATAGAGCCGTGTGGGTGTATGGACATTGTTAAGTGATTCTGTAATCGCATATAATTTGCAACATAATGCTGCAGCCGACCCACACATCTGGCAATTGTTTGTGGATGAGTCCGACGTATTGGGCCCGATGTTTCCGGTCTGAGCACCACTTACCCACAAATTGTCACAATTTTCAAACCAATTTACGTTACAACATCTATATTGTACTGCGAAATAATTGTCATACATACAATTTTGACAAATAACCTTTAGACGTAATAACATAATACCTAATAAAACACGCACGAAAGGACGCATATGCAAATAATCGCAACTTATAACCGGAACATTGATGCCTGACATAAACTATCACCAATACGATAAAGTAAGCTATCACCAATACGATAAAGTAAGCTATCACCAATACGATAAAGTAAGCTATCACCAATACGATAAAGTAAGCTATCACCAATACGATAAAGTAAGCTATCACCAATACGATAAAGTAAGCTATCACCAATACGATAAAGTAAGCTATCACCAATACGATAAAGTAAACTATCACCAATACGATAAAGTAAGCTATCACCAATACGATAAAGTAAACTATCACCAATACGATAAAGTAAACTATCACCAATACGATAAAGTAAGCTATCACCAATACGATAAAGTAAGCTATCACCAATACGATAAAGTAAGCTATCACCAATACAATAAAGTAAGCTATCACCAATACGATAAAGTAAACTATCACCAATACGATAAAGTAAGCTATCACCAATACGATAAAGTAAACTATCACCAATATTAAAGCATCAGAATTGAGGATTCAACAACGACCAATAAGCCGAACAGAGTATGATCATTACTGTTTTTCATATTTTCCACTGATGTGCCTCAAACCAGAATCAAACCACCCTAGTTGCATAAGCTCAGATTGTATAAATATTGGAAGCTTATGGTCACTGGGTCAGGGACTATTTCTCACTAAGAATATCTTATTTGTTAGAAATCCGAAAACACGATACAGATAATTTGGTAATATTTTATCCCGTCTTTAATATTGGCATTGCATTTGTCACATCCATGGAAATGCAATACACCAGTGATTAGAAGCATTTAACTTTTTGTAAACTTACCCATTAAATGGCCTCATTGCTCCCAACTTATAAATTAAAGACTAGGAAATGAAATCAACACTAACAAAACAACCTGCATTAATTATCAATTGTTTCTATGTTGACAAGCTAAGTAAGCTCGTTCAGACCGAGAAGCCAGGACAATGGCAAATAACAAAAACAGCATGAGCGACTGGCCAGTGGTGTCTATTGGAGAACAAGAATAGCCTAAGACCGGCATAAGAGAATGTGGTGCTCCTAGAAGGTGAAGTGTAGACCAAGAACTATATCTGAGATAAGCCAATGGTATATGTAACATCCATTGTGTAGCCAAACAAACACCACAAACAGAGACTGATCTGAGCTGTATGTCGAAGGCATCGATGAATCTAATTAAAAGTTGGGAACGTCAAGTGGACACTCTATTAAGGGATGTCATTAAATGTGCAGAGGTTATTATCAAATGCACAATACCGTGGCTTTAATTGATATCTAACATGAAATTCGCACCGGTCAAACTTTGAAAAGGCGGTGGTTATGATTATACAGTTACTTACGTATTTATCGTTGTCAGAAATTTCAATTCATGTATTATAGTTGAACCCAACAGAGCTATGATACTTTATATACAAATATATTGCCATTAGTTTTAACGCAACAACACTTTCTGTCTGTCTACCACATACACACCTATCGTGTCTACTTAAATCTCCCAACTATCCAACAACCACACTAAAATGTTTCTAATTGTCACATATAGCTATATCAACGTCAATGCCCTGTCTAATTGTGTAACTACCCCTTCAAACCTACATGTACTATTTCACTATCCTATATACCAACTCAACCTTTAACCACACCATAACAACTTATTATTACATAACTTATCTACCTACTTACATTATCTACCAGACTACTAAACCTTACTAGTTCCTACATTCCTATCCTACATATCTAACCACAGTGTCATGCTAGTCCACTAACTTTCTACTTTTTCTACTTGTACTAACTGACCTACCTAACTACACCGATCTAAGTATTCGACCTGAATGAACAATCTAAATACCGTACTTACATACCTGTTCTGTCACCCTACTACCAACTCCTCTGATCATCGTCTTACTAGCTATCTAACACCCTCGCTTACCGAACTTTTCTGTCCACTGTCTCCTGCTTAAAATGACAAATACCCTGCAAGCCCATATCTGTATTGCATGTTTTACTCAGATTTTTTGCGATTGATTGGAATCCACTCCAAACACAATCATAAAATGTCTTGCCAGTGGTAACGTGCTTTGACCTGACCCACATCATAATCATCATCAGCAAATCAAGAATTCATATTTTCTGATCATGATCATCCAAAATTATCACCACTATCACCTTCTTCATGAGCATAGTGATCTTCATTAAAACGTCGTCTCTAGAATTCATTTATTATCGATCAATTTAATTGAAATAACACTAGCAATATGCAGCCAATTTTAAAAACGGAATAAAATACACTTAACATATGTCACACGTTAATATTTCCGTGATTATATAATTATGATCCAACCCAGTAGCGAACGAATGTTTAATGGCATTGACCGGATTAAAAGATAAAGGAACATTTCCTGATTATTTTTAAGTGGGGGTTGAGTTTCCAGGAATAGTATATTGAAAAAACTTGCACCACGTTGAAACCTGAAGAGAATAATCGCTCTCTTCAATTATGGAGGCAGTAATTGTACAATCCTCCCGTAAACTATACATAAGCCTTTCAAGTGCATCATAATGATATTCTTACATCCCATTGTTGTTGTCCATACTAAGGTGACTATCACTTCCCAACAACCAATTGGCAAATATATGCACAATCTCTCGAGGGTAGAACAATACTCTTAAAGCAGAAAAATACTAAATTCTTTAAATGGTCATTTAATATACTAACTTTGGAAAGACCGTGATCCAAACTCAAAATACCTTAGCTACGGAGAACTACAACCCGGAATAGAATATTCGTGTAAATCCAATGAAAATCAGAGACCACAGTTAGTAGCATTCTCAACAGCGTTTAATGAAAAACTTGCTTTTTGGCCCCCGCCGTTGTGTACGTTATCAAAAGCAGATGGACCAGATAGCTTCGGTTACATGAGGTTGACTTACATCTACTCCATTCACAGTCGTGATATATTCAGCCAGCGGCAACGTGCTTTTACCTTTTTTACAACCAAGGGCAAGGGCAAGCAGAAATAAGTCACCATGTTCACCTAACAAAAACATTCTTTTTGTGCCGTGAGTGAGTGAATGAGTGCGTGAGTGAGCTAGTGTGTGAGTGAGTGAGTAAGTGCGTGAGCGATGGGTGGGTGTATGAGTGAGTGAGTGGGTGATTGAGTAAGCGAGTGAGTGACTGATAGAGTCAGTACGTGTTTGAGTAAGGGTATTCTCGATGAATAGTCGAGTAAGTGAGTGAGTGAGTAAATGAATGAATGAGCGAATGAGCGAGTGAATGAGTAAGTGAGTGGGTAAGTGAGTAAGTAAGTGCGTGAGCGAATGCGCGAGCGAATGAATGAGTGAGTGGGTGAGTGAGTGAGTGAGTGAGTGAGTGAGCGAGTGAGTGAATGAGTGAGTGGGTGAGTGAGTGAGTGAGTGAGCGAATGAGCGAGCGAATGAGCGAGCGAATGAATGTGAGTGAGTTAGTAAGTGGATGACTGTGCAAGCGAGTTAGTGACTATAGAGTCAGAATGTGTGTGAGTAAGGATAGTCTCGATGAGTAGGTGAATAAATGATTAAGGTACGTGAGTGAGTAAGTGAATGAGCGAATGAGCGAGTGAATGAATAAGTGATAGGGTAAGTGAGTAATGAGTGAGCGAGTGAGTGATTCGGTCAGTGCACAAGGACGTTGTTGAAGTGGCGGACCCTAGCTCACGTATTGACGCGCCTATACGTGTAATCAGGTGCATTCAAAACACTGCCTCGAAGACAATGATTGGGTTGATTACACCCTGTGAGATATTTATGGTGATTTGACCAAAGAGAAATATTTGAACAGAGCTTTTTCACACTTACCATTCCCAGGGGTCTCGGGAAACCAAGCTCCCGGGTCAGAGACCCACGAGAGTGATGAAGGTATGCTTTTATCAAAGATTTGTTGAACAAAGCCGTACAGTAGTGAAGCTGTGGAGTTTTGAAGACGGCGTGTGGCGATGAATGTATGATGATATGAATATGTTGTTTGACAACGACATTTACATCGTCGTTGTAATGAAGGTATGTAATAAAGGTATGTTGTTATAGAGATATCTTCTCATGGAGGCGTGCTGTAATAATGCATAATACCATGGCTGCGTGCTGTAATGAAGTTCTGTTGCAATAATGGCATCTTCTCGTGAAGGCGTATTGTAATAAAGGACTATGCTAAAGGAGACGCGCTGTAATACGTGTTGAGCAAGAGTGTGTTGTAATACGGGCGTGTCGTTATGGAACTGCATTGTTACAACGATGTGTTGTAATGAATGTTTGGGGTGGTGGAGGTTTGCTTCTTATATAGTTAGGTGAAATAGAGGTGTGATGTTATGAAGGCGTGTTGCAGCGGAGGCGTGTTGGGATCATGGCATATGGTAGTTGACTATTTATAAAAGCTATAATGACTAACCTTCGTTGTTATCATCGTCTGCACAAAATACAGTGAGCATCATGCCCAGTTAATTTGAACAACACTTGAAAACATACCTAGTTCGAAATCTGTCATGATGTAAAAACTCAATGCGACTTAACTATTGACATCTTGCTTTAAAGATGTACATAAATTGCATAATACAATTAAGCATATGAACAAAGTTTAGAGTTAAAGAAACAAAATCAGTGCCTCATTATTTAGGTGTCTGTAAATGGAATATGAATGGTTTCCGAATATAAGATACCTTTAATCGTTAATATTTCTATATCCGTCTAGTTAATCCACAAGCGCACATTTAGGAGAATATTGCGGAAAATAACAAAACAACTTATACATGATTTTAAGGAGTCACACACCTCATTGGATTTGAGGCCGAATACTGTAGACTTATATTCGTTTGGATTTCTATTTGCATGCATGCGACACCACTGGCATTCCATTTCTAAGCCATAATTCTTGACCATGTTTAAGGCGTCTCAGTTCGAGATGCTGTAAAAATAAATAGCGTTCAAATATAATGAATGGATAAGAACCCGATCGCAGCCGTTCTCGCAAAGTACGTGAAATGATGGTGATTATTCAGGATGATCTGCGTCAAGCCATGTAAGCGCGAATGTGTGTTCCCATCCAGCCGTTATCGATTATTACAGTTTGCCTCATATCGGTTGTCTCGTGTACTGAGTCTAGGTGCAGATCTTGTGGAGTGAAAGGAATCACTCAGTGAGATTTTAATGAACCTTAGACGGCGTGTGTGCAGCTTTGCTTTATTATGGCTGTGCCAGTAGTATAGAGAGTGTCGGTTCTGATCCACCATCCCTCATCTATACTATTCCCTCTTTGACAGCTTATACAAGATTTTTGCTCACCTATACGGGACCGACTTCGCCATGCTAGTTTGTCAGTAAACTAGGCCAAGGTGTCTACGCCGTTCACGGCTATCCACCTCTTTGAATCAAATGAATCTTGTTGACGTGCAGCCCATATATCTAACAAAGGCGCAAATTTTTACTGCGGCTACCCTGTTTTCGGCTACTTTTTTTGCCCATTCGAACCAACAAGCCCTACATTCCAATATTGTCTCCATTTTTGCCAACTAGACTACAAAGTCTCTCCCAATGGTTTCTCTGGCCTGCCCCAAGCGATCTATTTGTTTGCCCTATAGCCTACAAAGTCTTTCCCAATGGTTTCTTTGGCCTGCCCCAAGCGATCTATTTGTTTGCCCTATATCCTACAAAGTCTCTTCCAATGGTTTCTTTGGTATGCCCCAAGCGATCTATTTGCCTGCCCTCCCCTCACTCCAACAAAGCTACAACAATACTACAACAATACTTAGGCAGTATCTTGGCAATACAAGTAAATACCATACTATACCACACTCCCACGCCCACCTACACACCCACGCCCACCCACGCCAACCACAAGCTCTACATTGTAGAGAGTATCGTTTTTTCTCGAAGCTGGCAACGCCTGCCAATGCTAGCATTTCTTTTTCGAGGAAGTATCCGCAAACCGTCACACTCTCGCCATAGAGGTCCCCATTGTCGTCTACTGGTTGCAAGAATAGAAGAGACTGCTCGTTGCCTCGATAGGTCGTGCTAGCTATGCGTTGGCAGTTGTACTCCCCAGGTGCCTTATTGATCGCTCTATAGATCTCGGTTCGTTTTGGCGGTGGAACCACTTCTACGTGTGCCAGCTTTGTTTCTCGCTCCTGGCGTGCTAGTTCTTTCTCTTCGTCCTCTGGACCTTCCAATGCGACCAGACACTCCTTTGTAGGGCAAGATCGGATTCCAAACGATTTTTTTGCCATCTATTTCGAAGGTTTTGGAAGGGCAGATATCGATTTCTAGGTGCTGCTGCTGGCCTATATCCAGTGGAATCCAACCTATCGTTCTTTTGCTGAAATCTTTGGCTTTCTCGAACAACTTGGAGCCAACCCCTAGTATAGTTCCCGAACGACGAGTTTCCCATACCACCACGACAGGGTAGGGTTGTGGTCGTGGAGAACAACACGTCTCCCACCTATTCCATCCGTTGTACGAACCGCTTGGGAGCTTCCCCACACACTATAGACACTTTGGTGGTGTTTTCTAGCATAGATCGTTCGACTCGGCGTCTCGCTTTCTTGGAAATTTCGATATACGCCTTCCTGGATGCTACTCGGTCTGCAAGTTCTATGGACTTGCTCTCGTCATCTATCGATGGAAGAATATCTACTAGTGCGTTCCATTGGTTGGATGATAATTTTCTCGGAGATACGAGGAATAGAGTGTTCCCAAGGAATTTATCGGCAGTAGCCGCAGAGAGGTCTATTCAATTGCATGCGTACAACGAGACCGTATCGTATAGCCCCTCTTGATGGTTTGGATTCAACTGCAGACGTGTTTGCCAACAGAGTCGGTGTTGTCAAAGATAGTGGCTTGGTCTCTGGAAATAGCAGACGATATATCTCCCTGCTCTTCGAAGTGTCTGGTGTCCATTAGGTAGGAGACTAGTTTGGCCCTATCGAGTAGTCTCGCGTATAGTTGATAGAATAGATGTCATATCCGTGTGCTAGGAGCTGTCATTGGAATGATGGGAGGCTCCACTGCAAAATATCCGTTGAAACTTCGGACACAGCTTCTTTGGCCGCAAATATCGCTTCTGGTTCTTTTTTGGAATATAGAGCTTTCCAGGCCACTTTGGATTGCTGGTCGGTATCTTTCTCGATTCGGTCGAGTGTATTGCGTATGGTTCCTCCTACACCGCCTACGGTGTGTTGCAGTGCAATGTGCAGGAAGGGCATATCCTCTCCAATTGTCTTCCTAGCAACCATAGAGATTTTGGATTTCGCAATTCCATTCTTGACGCTCGTACAGAGTGCTTTGCCTCGAAAGGAGGTACAGTCGCACTTTCGCAAATATCCGAACACATAGAGATCGTCTATGAATGCTGGGAGGTCAGATAGGTGTCGCAAGTGGGTTCTTCCTTTGTTGTCCGCTAGATAGTCTACTGCCGCTATACCGGGTACCAGGTTGCTGTCGTATGTGTTTTCGAGTAGGAGATGCGCACACACCGATTTGCGTGCCTGAATGCCCATTTGTTGTAGCGATATGCTTTCCATCGTTGATCGATTTGCTGTATCGTAGGAATACATGCTGGATTCTCTTTCGACTACATATGTTCAAATGGAGTGTGCTTCGGCTACCTATACATATATATATATAAATATATATATATATATATTTATATATATATATATATATATACATATATATATATATATATATATATATTTATATATATATATAGATATATATGTATATATTTATATATATATGAATATATATATATATATATTATATATACATTTTATATATGTATATATATACATATATATATATGACTTTTTTGTTACAACATAATATCTCATATATTTTCTCTCAGAATTAGCAGATCTATTAACTGCATGGAATGAAATAATATTCATCAGTAAATTTCCTTCATATTAAGTGGCCCCTCCCGGAGCGTTACCCAGCAGTAGACCAACAGCGCTGTGTTGGCTGCTGGTAGTGGTTGAACGTGCTAAAGAGCGTTCCGGTTTGTGAGGTGCTACACCGTATTGGAAGAATAAATTATCCAACCTTCATCAAGTAGGTTATCTGGGTATATTCTTTTCTTTGAAATCGCCGATATCGCCGATTTGTTATATACAAATACGTAACAAGCCAAATTGTGGCTGGTACCATTACGGCAGATCCGTGGTTTGTCATAATATTACAGATATTCTTGCAACCCAACCCAGCGCCATTCTCCGTCGAGTCAGCTTGTTTTATTCTCTAGCAACCCGACCCAATTGCCATTCTCCGTCGAGTCAGCTTGTTCTACTCTCTTGCAACCCGACCCAATGCCATTCTTCGTCGAGTTGGCTTGTTTTATTCTCTTGAAAACAGACCCAATGCCATTCTCCGTCGAGTCAGCTTTTCTTATTCTCTTGAAAACAGACCCAATGCTATTCTCAGTCGAGTCAGCTTGTCTTATTCTCTTGAAAACCGACTCAATGCCATTCTCCGTCGAGTCAGCTTGTTTTATTCTCTTGAAAACAGACCCAATGCCATTCTCCGTCGAGTCAGCTTGTTTTATTCTCTTGAAAACAGACCCAGTGCCATTCTACGTCGAGTAAGCTTGTCTTATTCTCTTGAAAACAGACCTAATGCCATTCTCCGTCGAGTCAGCTTGTCTTATTCTCTTGAAAACAGACCCAGCGCCATTCTCCGTCGAGTCAGCTTGTCTTATTCTCTAGCAACCCGACCCAATGCCATTCTCCGTCGAGTCAGCTTGTCTTATTCTCTTGAAAACAGACCCAATGCCATTTCCGTCGAGTCAGCTTGTCTTATTCTCTTGAAAACAGACCCAATGCCATTTTCCGTCCGTCGAGTCAGCTTGTTTTATTCTCTTGAAATGCCATTCTCCGTCGAGTCAGCCTTATTCTCTTGAAAACAGACCCAATGCCATTCATTTCTCCGTCGAGTCAGCAATGTTTCCGTCGATTTGTCTTATTCTCTTGAAAACAGACCCAATGCCATTCTCCGTCGAGTCAGCTTGTCTTATTCTCTTGAAAACAGACCCAATGCTATTCTCCGTCGAGTCAGCTTGTCTTATTCTCTTGAAAACAGACCAATGCTATTCTCCGCGAGTCAGCTTGTCTTATTCTCTTGAAAACCGACTCATTGCCATTCGTCGAGTCAGCTTGTCTTATTCTCTTGAAAACAGACCCAATGCCATTCTCCGTCGAGTCAGCTTGTTTATTCTCTTGAAAACAGACCCAATGCCATTCTCCGTCGAGTCAGCTTGTCTTATTCTCTTGAAAACAGACCCAATGCCATTCTCCGTCGAGTCAGCTTGTCTTATTCTCTTGAAAACAGACCCAATGCTATTCTCCGTCGAGTCAGCTTGTCTTATTCTCTTGAAAACAGACCCAATGCTATTCTCCGTCGAGTCAGCTTGTCTTATTCTCTTGAAAACCGACTCATTGCCATTCTCCGTCGAGTCAGCTTGTTTTATTCTCTTGAAAACAGACCCAATGCCATTCTCCGTCGAGTCAGCTTGTTTGATTCTCTTGAAAACAGACCCAATGCCATTCTCCGTCGAGTCAGCTTGTCTTATTCTCTTGAAAACAGACCCAATGCCATTCTCCGTCGAGTCAGCTTGTCTTATTCTCTAGCAACCCGACCCAATGCCATTCTCCGTCGAATCAGCTTGTTCTATTCTCTTGCAACCCGACCCAATGCCATTCTCCGTCGAGTCGGCTTGTTTATTCTCTTGAAAACAGACCCAATGCCATTCTCCGTCGAGTCAGCTTGTCATATTCTCTTGAAAACAGACCCAATGCTATTCTCCGTCGAGTCAGCTTGTCTTATTCTCTTGAAAACCGACTCAATGCCATTCTCCGTCGAGTCAGCTTGTTTTATCCTCTTGAAAACAGACCCAATGCCATTCTCCGTCGAGTCAGCTTGTCTTATTATCTTGAAAACAGACCCAATGCCATTTTCCGTCGAGTCAGCTTGTCTTATTCTCTTGAAAACAGACCCAATGCCATTCTCCGTCGAGTCAGCTTGTCTGATTCTCTTGAAAACAGACCCAATGCCATTCTCCGTCGAGTCAGCTTGTCTTATTCTCTTGAAAACAGACCCAATGCTATTCTCCGTCGAGTCATCTTGTCTTATTCTCTTGAAAACAGACCCAATGCCATTCTCCGTCGAGTCAGCTTGTCTTATTCTCTTGAAAACAGACCCAATGCCATTCTCCGTCGAGTCAGCTTGTTTTATTCTCTTGAAAACAGACCCAATGCCATTCTACGTCGAGTCAGCTTGTCTTATTCTCTTGAAAACAGACCCAATGCCATTCTCCGTCGAGTCTGCTTGTCTTATTCTCTTGAAAACAGACCCAGCGCCATTCTCCGTCGAGTCAGCTTGTCTTATTCTCTAGCAACCCGACCCAATGCAATTCTCCATCAAGTCAGCTTGTTCTATTCTCTTGCAACCCAACCCAATGCCATTCTCCGTCGAGTCGGCTTGTTTTATTCTCTTGAAAACAGACCCAATGCCATTCTCCGTCGAGTCAGCTTGTCTTATTCTCTTGAAAACCGACCCAATGCTATTCTCCGTCGAGTCAGCTTGTCTTATTCTCTTGAAAACCGACTCAATGCCATTCTCCGTCGAGTCAGCTTGTTTTTATTCTCTTGAAAACAGACCCAATGCCATTTTCGTCAAGTCAGCTTGTCTTATTCTCTTGAAAACAGACCCAATGCCATTCTCCGTCGAGTCAGCTTGTCTTATTCTCTTGAAAACAGACCCAATGCCATTCTCCGTCGAGTCATCTTGTCTTATTCTCTTGAAAACAGACCCAATGCCATTCTCCGTCGAGTCATCTTGTCTTATTCTCTTGAAAACAGACCCAATGCCATTCTCCGTCGAGTCAGCTTGTCTTATTCTCTTGAAAACAGACCCAATGCCATTCTCCGTCGAGTCAGCTTGTCTTATACGCTTGCTATTATAAAGATTGACTTGAATAAATGATCCCGTGTCGTTATATTAATGTTGATGCCTTAGCGTTAACTTTCCTAATAGAGAGTCTCTGTTACCACTCACCTCTCACCCCAGACCCCCAAAGTCTTTGTTATCACTCACCTCCCACCCCAGACCCCCAGAGTCTCTGTTACCACTCACCTCCCACCCCAGGCCCCAAAGTCTCTGTTACCACTTACCTCTCACCCAAGACCCCCAAAGTCTCTGTTACCACTCACCTCCCACCCCAGGCCCCAAAGTCTCTGTTACCACTTACCTCTCACCCAAGACCCCCAAAGTCTCTGTTACCACTCACCTCCCACCCCAGGCCCCAAAGTCTCTGTTACCACTTACCTCTCACCCAAGACCCCCAAAGTCTCTGTTATCACTCACCTCCCCCACCCCGGGCCCCAGAGTCTCTGTTACCACCAGACCCCCAGAGTCTCTGTTACCACTCACCTCCCACCCCAGGCCCCAAAGTCTCTGTTACCACTTACCTCTCATCCAAGACCCCCAAAGTCTTTGTTATCACTCACCTCCCACCCCAGACCCCCAGAGTCTCTGTTACCACTCACCTCCCACCCCAGGCCCCAAAGTCTCTGTTACCACTCACCTCCCACCCCAGACCCCCAGAGTCTCTGTTACCACTCACCTCCCACCCCAGACCCCCAAAGAGAACGAGTATAATAGAAACAATCTTACTGTGTGTTGACAAGATCGAGTGCAGCCTTGTCAGTATATCGGCTAAGGTGGTTTTATGTTGAGGTGCTTATGGGTTATCTACGCAATCGTGTGACAGACAAAGTCATTGTCCGAAGCTTGGTTGCTTAGCACAAAATGGTTGTGAATTGATATTATCCGTGAACGGCATTGTTTATATATTTGGTAGAGTCAGCTGGGCTCATTGTCTCGCACGCCACGAGCTTGATCTAATAGTGATTGATTGCATGCTATCATTTATGATAAACACTCTTCTAATGTTTACTGACGCTCCCATGTATGATGCACAATTCACGAATTAAGTATCGAGACATTGGTTAAACAATCGTGTGTTAAGTCATATGATTGATCGATTAAGCTCGAATTTACCTGCAATACATTTTGGGATAAAAATCATCAGCGGTTATTACACATAGCGCAAAAAACGGCCTACAATATGAAACAAGTTTTGTTTCGTTCTGACATTTTCATAACGCCCGATGCTGCTTGTGTAAAAGAAATGAAGATTAATTCCTGCTAAAAGTAATTGGGACACATTCAATATTATGTCATATGTTGCCATAACAGCACAACGAATTATTCATCCAATTATGAACTATGCTACTGCAAGGAATGATATTTACATCAAACTAACGACTAACTCCGTCTTAGTTTCAAAAGGAATTTATATATGATATTTGTAATTGTTTGGCGAACGACTCCAACAATAATCATCAAGTTGATTTTCAATATCTACATGGTATTCACAAGCAAAGAAGTAAATGTCGTTATGAAACTCACTTATGTGATTCGAATTCAGAGAGCATATAAAAGAAGGATAGGATAGGTTAGGGTTATTCTGATAGCGTTGCTTTCATGGCCTTTGTCCTTTGCTTTAGTTGACCTCATCATTGAAGCTAAACAAATCTAACACTTGTAATTGAATTTGATTTTCAGTAGCCTGTCCGTGTACTTAACGGACATACCATGGAGGCCTCAGGTAAATATAATTCTTCAAAATACTTGGTCAGCTTTTTTGCATCCAAAACTTGCACATTACTACGTGCAAAATAAAATCATAGCAAAATAGTTATTGACTTAATCCCAAATTATGGCTCTTTCGAATTTCCATACGAGAAAAGTTGACAAGCCGGAAGTGCATCAGACTTTCTCAGACGGATACATCGTGCGCAGCATGACAAGAGACGATGTGAAAATCGTGGAAAAATGGCATGGGGAATTGAGCTCAGCGGGTAAATACGATGTAGAGGTGGCTCTGGCTGTTTTCCCTCCTGGTAAAGGATTTTACATCGGTGAATATGAAGGTGAGGTGGTGGCTTGTGCATTTAGACTACCATGGGGACCGGATATTTACTTTGGCGCCTATTACTATGTTGCCAAGTCGCATCGTGGCAAAGGATTCGGAACGCGTCTGCGCGATCAAGTAGCGTTCAGCCACGTGGGTACCAGCAAATTATGCATTGACGCTTATATGGGGAAAGTACATAAAGATAATGAGGAAAAATTTGGCTACAAGACGGCGTTCCATACCGGAATATTCACCGGAACTGCACGTGAAATTCCTAACGTCACGTCTACAAGCATTGTTATGGTAAATTTTAACCAGTGTCATTATTAATTGCTGACCATTTAAAGTGATACTCCAGTCATTAATATTATTGCGCTACATTATTAAACTATCAAAGATAAGTCATGGATATGGATGGTAGAATTGATCAATAAGATTTGAGTGTCCATTAGATGTCTACTTGGTTGACACAACCATAATAAACCAAAGATGCGCACTCGCTCGTGGAAGGTTCATAACAACGATATCACTGAATGTTTCGATTCATGCTACAAGATCTGCCCCTAGATTATATAAGAACACCACAATAAAGTTTCAAGTCGTCGCCCATCCGTTTCGAAATCTGTGCCGTCTAAGGGGCTTACGAGTTACCGATCGACCAATGAACATCGCGACCAATTGCTGGTGATGTTTGAGCATTTGAAGTAACACCACAAAACTAGCTGCGAGCATTCAAACTGCCCCGGACCCAGCGTTCGAAAAAACGAGAAAAAGGATCCTAACTGTGGTTCTCGCCGTCTTGAAACCCGGAAATGTTCAATAAATGGGTTTAGTCCATGGTAATATAATCTGGCTCAGTTGGCTGGAGTATCACTTTAATGATCGTTTTACTTTCTAGAGAAATCTCAATTCTAAAAGGTTGTGAATTTGAACTTGTATTTCCATGAAGAGAGCTGGATATATTTTAACATGAAGTGTGATATCATCCATTTTAAGGTGTTCTCACAACCAATGATTAGAAAGTTAGGATATATAAAATAATGAGTCATACCAAATGGTGCAAAAACATAAAGATATCACTAATGATTAAGATATTGGCTTTTCCAGGCCGCGTCTGTCCCATTCGAAAACATCTTGGAGTACGACGATCGTCATTTCGTCACCAGCGGATATGCTATTCGACACGAGTTCTTAAAACGTTGGTGTAAGGTACCAGGCGGTGCAGCATATCTGGCCATTAATAGAATGGGCAAGATAAACGGATTTGGTGTCCGTAACCCAGGTATGAACAGTGGAACGCACATGGTGGGGCCACTATACGCAGACGACGCCGAGACTGCAGTAGCAATGATGAACAAGCTGTCTTCTGACGTTATCGGCGAGACTATTACGACAACCATATGGTATGATCTTTTTGTTTGGACTGTTGGATATGTTAATGATACAAAGCAAACAATTTATAACATTTTATTACATTACGTGTAATTGAATACTCACATGAGGAAGTTTAAACCATCAAGTAAAAACTAATTTTCATCAGTAGCTTAAGTAATGATGATGTTGTATCAAATAAATAATTGATTGAACATAACAGGTTTGCTAACGATCAACTTTTGTTACAATATCATCATACGACGGGTTCTTATCCATTCAAAATATTTGAACGCTATTTATTCTACAGCATACCGAACGGAGACGCCTTAAACATGGTAAAGAGTTATGGCTTAGAAATGGAATTCCAGTGGTGTCGCATGCATGCAAATGGAGATCCAAACGAATATAAGCCTACAGTATTTTGCCTCACATCAAGTGACGTGTGTGGCTTTTAAAATATCATGTATATGTTTTGTTATATTCCATGATGTTCTCCAATGTGTGCGCTTGTGGGTTGACTAGACGGATCTGAAGTAGAAATATTGACGATTAAAGATATCTTACGTTCAGTAACAATTCATATTCCAGTAATAAAGAACAAATGTTGTTTTTTTGACTCTACAATTGTTTTTCTATAACTGAGCGTTCATATATATAAGCTTAATTGTATTATGCAATTTGTATCCAACTTTAAAGCAAGATGTGAATAGCCTAGTGGTGTTGAGTTTTTACAATATGACATTGATTTCGAACTAGGTATGTTTTCAAGTGTTGTTCAAATCAACTGGGCATGATGTTCACCTTCGGTATTTTGTGCAGACGATAAGAACAAGGATGGTTAGTCATTAAAGCTTTTATAAATAGTCAACTACCATATGCCATGATCCCAACACGGGGTGTAAGATAGGTTTAGTTGGTCAGGGTAGTGAGGTACAAATAATGTGTAATTGAGGATGTGTATGATTGGATTGATTGACGTCACTTGGCACATCACTACTTTAATCAACTCCTCACTGTAAAGCTGTGTAATTACGAATGTTCATGCGTGGGCGACTTTCAGCACGTCTTTGGCGCGATGATAGTAGCACCATGAATATGCACGAGCTACTTAACGCGCAACAGATTATTCGCATACTGAAAGTAGCCATATCAATATATACTTTGTACTCGACGATATACGCTTGTGCTGAAAGTAGCCGTATAAATATACTCGGGCTACATTGTGCACGACAGAATAATGCCATGCTGAGAGTAGCCATATCTGTGTACTGGGGGTATTTTGTGTACGGCACAATATGTATCATCATATAGCTACTTTGACATCGGGCCACGCTCAGCATAGTCATGACTGACATGCACAAACAAAGCATAATTAAGCATAATTCAGTGTGGATAAATGGTGGAATCATCATTGTGATAGTTGCTATAATGCTTCCCAACCGAGCTGCTACTCAGACCATGTAGTCACAACTAGAACGTGAGTATTTGGCAAATCTTGACTACCGACCACTCAACCTTCTCAAGAGGTCGAGGGACAGTTGTGCAGTATTTCGAGAGACAGCTGGGGTGGCTCTGGGAAGTGTCAATCTGGTGTGAAATTACCGTAGGAAGTAAAGGTATACTTGCTTCAATACGTGTGCTAGGGTCGGCCTCTTCAACCACTTCTTTGGCACTGACCAGATCGCTCACTCACTCACTCACTCACTCACTCACTCACTCACTCACTCACTCACTCACTCACTCACTCACTCACGCACTCACTCACTCACTCACTCACTAACTCACGCACTCACTCACTCACTCACTCACTCACTCACACTCACTCACTCACTCACACACTCACTCACTCACTCACTCACTTACTCACACTCACTCACTCACTCACACTCACTCACTCACTCACTCACTCACTCACTCACTCACTCACTCACTCACTCACTCACTCACTCACTCACTCACTCACTCACTCACTCACTCACTCACTCACTCACTCACTCACTCACTCACTCACTCACTCACTCACTCACTCACTCACTCACTCACTCACTCACTCATTCACTCACTCACTCACTCACTCTCTCACTCACTCACTCACTCACTCACTCACTCACTCACTCACTCACTCACTCACTCACTCGCCTCCTCACTCATTAACTCACTCACTCGAAATTAGTAAAGTGTACATGGTTACTAATTTTGCTCTATTGACCTAGATATCGAAGCGCTCTACCGCTTTATCCGAGTCAAATCATTAAAACAGTCGTGGAATGCACAACAATTTCTGTCTTGCCCTTCGCTTTGCTTGTTGGTCAGGCCAAAACACGTAACCGCTGGCTGAATATATAACGACTGTGAATGGAGTAGATGTAAATCAACCTCATGTAACCGGAGCTATCTGGTCCATCTGCTTTTGATAACGTACACAACATATTTAAACAAACAAGACCATCAATGGATTCAGGTGGTACCAGCATGAGGTATGCTTGAATGTTTGGCTTGTTTCACCACAACAATATATTTCCTAGGTTAAATTAGCTTGCCTTATTTCTATACTCTATACATGTGCCCGTATATTTGGTTTCATTCTCTATTTTAGAAATTGCAGTATATTCCCGCATTATGACGTTTTCGAGCACCACAACAGCCCCCACGCCCCCAAAACAGCCTTCTGTTCATATTCGATAGTCAAATAATGGCCAGCTATAACTGTTCTGCAATGTCCTATGCTTCTTTGTCTAACTTGCACATTGTGATAGAGATATTGAGATTGTCTTTCGTAAGAGAGCAATATGGTTGAGTTAAAGACGCATATTTCGGCTGCCTTATGGTTCGTTTGCAATATATGGGAGAATTACGTCTTGAATAAACGTCAAACATCAATGTAATTCAGTAGCAAGTCAAGAGAATAGCCAAGGTAGTTGAATATGCAGATTATGACGTCACTCACTCACTCACTCACTCATTAACTCAAACATTTCAATACTGTGGTAAGAGTAGATTCCAGTAAGAGATGAGCTTGCAGAGTATTTGTCATTTCAAGGGATGACGGTGTTGATTTGTTTACTGTAGCGACAGCTTTTCATTGGACGGACGCTGGCAGATGCAATGTCGAAGCCAATCGGGTTCTACGCACTGGTTTTGGCTATCTTTGGATCACGGTTCTTCCAATGACCTCATAACCAAGGTCAGTACATTGAAATACCTTATTAATATTGTTTTATGATCGATTCATGCATGGAACCAGGCTTCCTCAATTATATTATATTATGGTTCTTAACGGTGGGCTATTTAGTTTTGTTCTCTTCATGTAACTTTCCATCTGAATATTCTTGGTGAAAAATATTATATATAGTATGTTCTATGGTTAATCGTGGCCAACATGTACAAACTAGCTGTACCTTTCTCTGCAATGATGCATTTAAGGATGGATACAGATGCTTGGAAGAATTCCGAGCGGCCTGATCTCAATCCAACAAAAAAGTTTCTATATTGATATAGTTCCAGTGGCATTCAGACATACGTTCCTAGCGATCTAACTTATCAGTATGTTTGTTCAACAATAATTCAAAGGCATGGTAAGGCACATTTAACAGTGCCTGGGATGGTCACTTAGCATCAACCATGTTTGCCGCAGGTCCATTCTTATTTGTCCAGCCGGATCTCGTGTCATAGTGGTACACAGCGCCGCCTTTCGACCCACAGGTTGTGGGTTTGATACCAAGGTGAGAAAATCGGACTGGTTTCCCGTGCCTCGGATGAGCACGTTAAATGGCGGTCCCATCTCTGAGAGTGGATGCACCCGACCCAGTATCTATATAGTACCGTGTTGGACCTCCATTCCAGAGGCGTGGATTTTGCAACCCGGTCTTAGCTAAGGGTTTGTGCCAAGTGGGCATTGACACTTTAGGGGAGCTGTCCAAGCATCACAATCATGCTCATCCATCATTATTGCGATATATTCTCCTTGTTGAAAGTGACGTTAAACCCCAATATTACCACTATATTTTCAATTCGTAATTGTGCATTGGTTTTTAAGAATCAGATTTGAAACACAATCAGATTGATTCAAGAGACTTAACCTGACATGATAAAAATGACGATGGCAATGATAATTGACTTATCTTGGGATGGCTTTGCATAATCAGTAATTGTAAAAGAGGTAATGATAAATATACAATTGGAGCCTGATTATTACTTTTATCTATGTGAAGCACAATACATAAACAGCTTATGAAAAGGTTCCTGCAGCAATTATATCAATCATCCAGTGTGTTATATTTTATCTATGCCGCAAGTAAATAGAACCGTGGAATTGAGGAATAACAACAGCAGCATCGATTCTAAATATATTAGGAAATCGATCCATTAGATACGAATGATTAAATCATTTGCAATGTAGAAGAATATATGATATTCCGACCAAACGGATAATCTATACTCGGCCGACTGTCTGCATGAAAGATCATCATGCGCAAAATCTTTGGGCTTAGACATAATGACAGTTATCATAGTAATGGTCATATTGTGTCTATGGATCCTGTTGCTTAGAGTCGTCGATGATTCACTCGCTTCTCGGCGAGATTTCCCCAAAGATCCTAGGTTGCATAGAGTCATGACCATCATAACGGCCACTTGAAGAACGAATGTCATAATGAGATATCCCACAAGCAGCTGACCAAAAGTGTACCACGTGTTGTTATATCGCTGGATACGATAACATTGAGACGAAGATACGTATTTGTTAGATATATAATTGCTGATGCTCACAGCAATTACCCACAAAGGCAGTTCTGTTATATGTTGGAAATAAATGCAATATTCTAAACACTGTCACAAATGCAATTCGCACCCACGAACGTTGGTGTGATGTAAAAACTTTCGCCTTCAGCGTCCAACAAACTACGCAATAACGGTTCACAGCTATTAATACAGGTGCATATATGGTCCATATCCGAACCATGAAAACCAATACAACAGATCATCCCATTGGATATCTCCTTGTTGTGATTAAGATAGATATCACAAAGGCAAAATCTGTCATCCGTTCCAGCAGTGGAGACAAAAAGAGAAACACTATATCTGTCACAACTAACCAGCGCAGTAGGCATAAAGAACTTTTGTGCTTCTTGGCCCTGCCACAAAACCACCAGGGATGTTATATTCCCCGCTCTTACTAAAACACACAGCACTTCTATCAAACACGTGTGACCAACAAGCCATGCACCTTCCAGTAACTTTCTTTAACTGCATGGAATGAAATAATATTCAACAGTAAATATCCTTCATATTAAGTGGCCCCTCCCGGAGCGTTACCCAGCAGTAGACCAACAGCGCTGTGTTGGCTGCTGGTAGTGGTTGAACGTGCTAAAGACCATTCCGGTTTGGGAGGTGCTACACAGTATTGGAAGAATAAATTATCCAACCTTGATCAAGTAGGTTATCTGGGTATATTCTTTTCTTTGAAATCGCCGATATCGCCGATTTGTTTCATACAAATACGTAACAGGTCAAATTGTGGCTGGTACCATACCATTCCGTGGCAGATCCGTGTGTCATAATATTACAGATATTCTCTTGCAACCCAACCCAGCGCCATTCTCCGTCGAGTCAGCTTGTTTTATTCTCTTGCAACCCGACCCAATGCCATTCTCTGTCGAGTCAGCTTGTTTTATTCTCTTTCAACCCGACCCAATGCCATTCTCTGTCGAGTCAGCTTGTCTTATTCTCTTGAAAACAGACTCAATGCCTTTCTCCGTCGAGTCAGCTTGTCTTATTCTCTTGAAAACAGACCCAATGCTATTCTCCGTCGAGTCAGCTTGTCTTATTCTCTTGAAAACAGACCCAATGCCATTCTCCGTCGAGTCAGCTTGTCTTATTCTCTTGAAAACAGACCCAATGCCATTATCCGTCGAGTCAGCTTGTCTTATTCTCTTGAAAACAGACCCAATGCCATTCTCCGTCGAGTCAGCTTGTCTTATTCTCTTGAAAACAGACCCAATGCCATTCTCCGTCGAGTCAGCTAGTTTTATTCTCTTGAAAACCGACCCAATGCCATTCTCCGCCGAGTCAGCTTGTTTTATTCTCTTTCAACCCGACCCAATGCTATTCTCCGTCGAGTCAGCTTGTTTTATTCTCTTGAAAACAGACCCAATGCCATTCTCCGTCGAGTCAGCTTGTCTTATTCTCTTGAAAACAGCCCCATTGCTATTCTCCGTCGAGTCAGCTTGTCTTATTCTCTTGAAAACAGACCCAATGCCATTATCGGTCGAGTCAGCTTGTCTTATTCTCTTGAAAACAGACTCAATGCCATTCTCCGTCGAGTCAGCTTGTCTTATTCTCTTGAAAACAGACCCAATGCCATTCTTCGTCGAGTCAGCTTGTCTTATTCTCTTGAAACCCGACTCAATGCCATTCTCCGTCGAGTCAGCTTGTCTTATACGCTTGCTATTATAAAGATTGACTTGAATAAATGATACCGTTTCGTTATATTAATGTTGATGCCTTAGCGTTAACTTTACCTAATAAAGAGTCTCTGTTACTACTCACCTCCCACCCCAGACCCCCAGAGTCTCTGTTACCACTCACCTCCCACCCCAGACCCCCAAAGTCTCTGTTACCACTTACCTCTCACCCAAGACCCCCAAAGTCTCTGTTACCACTCACCTCCCACCCCAGACCCCCAAAGAGAACGAGTATAATAGAAACAATCTTACTGTGTGTTGACAAGATCGAGTACAGCCTTGTCAGTATATCGGCTAAGGTGGTTTTATATTGAGGTGCTTATGGGTTATCTACGCAATCGTGTGACAGACAAAGTCATTGTCCGAAGCTTGGTTGCTTAGCACATAATGGTTGTGAATTGATATTATCCGTGAACGGCATTGTTTATATATTTGGTAGAGTCAGCTGGGCTCATTGTCTCGCAATCCACGAGTTTGATCTAATAGTGATTGATTGCATGCTATCATTTATGATAAGCGCTCTTCTAATGTTTACTGACGCTCCCATGTATGATGCACAATTCACGAATTAAGTATCGAGACATTGGTTAAACAATCGTGTGTTAAGTCATATGATTGATCGATTAAGCTCGAATTTACCTGCAATACAATTTGGGATAAAAATCATAAGCGGATATTACATATATCACAAAAAACGGCCTACAATATGAAACAAGTTTTGTTTCGTACTGACATTTTCATAATGCCCGATGCTGCTTGTGTAAAAGAAATGAAGATTAATTCCTGCTAAAAGTAATTGGGACACATTCAAGATTATGTCATATGTTGCCATAACAGCACAACGAATTATTCATCCAATTATGAACTATGCTACTGCGCGGAATTATATTTTCATCAAACTAACGACGAACTCCGTCTTAGTTTCAAAAGGAATTAAGGTATGATATTTGTAATTGTTTGGCGAACGACTCCAACAATAATCATCAAGTTGATTTGCAATATCTACATGGTATTCACAAGCAAAGAAGTAAATGTCGTTATGAAACTCACTTATGTGAGTCAAATTCAGAGAGCATATAAAAGAAGGATAGGATAGGTTAGGGTTATTCTGATAGCGTTGCTTTCATGGCCTTTGTCCTTTGCTTTAGTTGACCTCATCATTGAAGATAAACAAATCTAACACTTGTAACTGTATTTGATTTTCAGTAGCCTGTCCGTGTACTTAACGGACATACCATGGAGGCCTCAGGTAAATATAATTCTTCAAAATACTTGGTCAGCTTTTTTTGCATCCAAAACTTGCACATTACTACTTGGAAAATAAAATCATAGCAAAATAATTATTGACTTAATCCCAATTTATGGCTCTTTCGAATTTCCATACGAGAAAAGTTGACAAGCCGGAAGTGCATCAGACTTTCTCAGACGGATACATCGTGCGCAGCATGACAAGAGACGATGTGAAAATCGTGGAAAAATGGCATGGGGAATTGAGCTCAGCGGGTAAATACGATGCAGAGGTGGCTCTGGCTGTTTTCCCTCCTGGTAAAGGATTTTACATCGGTGAATATGAAGGTGAGGTGGTGGCTTGTGCATTTAGACTACCATGGGGACCGGATATTTACTATGGCGCCTATTACTATGTTGCTAAGTCGCATCGTGGCAAAGGATTCGGAACGCGTCTGCGCGATCAAGTAGCGTTCAGCCACGTGGGTACCAACAAATTATGCATTGACGCTTGTATGGGGAAAGTACATAAAGATAATGAGGAAAAGTTTGGCTACAAGACGGCGTTCCATACCGGAACATTCACCGGAACTGCACGTGAAATTCCTAACGTCACGTCTACAAGCATTGTTATGGTAAATTTTAACCAGTGGTAATCAGTTAAATAAGCCTTATTATTAATTGCTTACCATTTAAAGTGATACTCCAGTCATTAATATTATTGCGCTACATTATTAAACTATCGAAGATAAGTCTGTTTGATTGAAATAAGCCCGATTTGTGAAAATAATTTAACCCTTAACTGTGGGAAAAGTATGCGTTCGTATCGCCGGGCGATGAATGAAGACTCATTATATTTAATGGAGACATGGATATGGATGGTAGAATTGATCATAAAGTTTTGAGTGTCCATTAGATGTCTACTTGGTTGACACAACCATAATGAACCAAAGATGCGCACTCGCTCGTGAAAGGTTCATAACGACGATATCACTAAATGTTTCGATTCATGCCACAAGATCTGCCCCTAGATTATACAAGAACACCACAATAAAGTTTCAAGTCGTCGCCCATCCGTTTCGAAATCTGTGCCGTCTAAGGGGCTTACGAGTTACCGATCGACCAATGAACATCGCGACCAATTGCTGGTGATGTTTGAGCATTTGAAGTAACACCACAAAACTAGCTGCGAGCATTCAAACTGCCCCGGACCCAGCGTTCGAAAAAACGAGAAAAAGGATCCTAACTGTGGTTCTCGCCGTCTTGAAACCCGGAAATGTTCAATAAATGAGTTAAGTCCATGGTAATATAATCTGGCTCAGTTGGCTGGAGTATCACTTTAATGATCGTTTTACTCTCTAGAAATCTCAATTCTAAAAGGTTGTGAATTTGAACTTGTATTTCCATGAAGAGAGTTTGATATATTTTAACATTAAGTGTGATATCATCTATTTTAAGGTGTTCTCACAACCAATGATTAGAAAGTTAGGATATATAAAATAATGAGTCATACCAAATGGTGCAAAAACATAAAGCTATCACTAATGATTAAGATATTGGCTTTTCCAGGCCGCGTCTGTCCCATTCGAAAACATCTTGGAGTACGACGATCGTCATTTCGTCACCAGCGGATATGCTATTCGACACGAGTTCTTAAAACGTTGGTGTAAGGTACCAGGCGGTGCAGCATATCTGGCCATTAATAGAATGGGCAAGATAAACGGATTTGGTGTCCGTAACCCAGGTATGAACAGTGGAACGCACATGGTGGGGCCACTATACGCAGACGACGCCGAGACTGCAGTAGCAATGATGAACAAGCTGTCTTCTGACGTTATCGGCGAGACTATTACGACAACCATATGGTATGATCTTTTTGTTTGGACTGTTGGATATGTTAATGATACGAAGCCAATAATTTATAACATTTTATTACATTACGTGTAATTGAATACTCACATGAGGAAGTTTAAACCATCAAGTAAAAACTAATTTTCATCAGTAGCTTAAGTAATGATGATGTTGTATCAAATAAATAATTGATTGAACATAACAGGTTTGCTAACGATCAACTTTTGTTACAATATCATCATACGACGGGTTCTTATCCATTCAACATATTTGACCGCTATTTATTCTACAGCATACCGAACGGAGACGCCTTAAACATGGTAAAGAGTTATGGCTTAGAAATGGAATTCCAGTGGTGTCGCATGCATGCAAATGGAGATCCAAACGAATATAAGCCTACAGTATTTTGCCTCACAAGTGACGTGTGTGGCTTCTAAAATATCATGTATATGTTTTGTTATTTTCCATGATGTTCTCCAATGTGTGCGCTTGTGGATTGACTAGACGGATCTGAAGTAGAAATATTGACGATTAAAGATATCTTACGTTCAGAAACAATTCATATTCCAGTAATAAAGAACAAATGTTGTTTTTTTGACTCTACAATGAGCGTTCATATATATAAGCTGAATTGTATTATGCAATTTGTATGCAACTTTAAAGCAAGATGTGAATAGACTAGTGGTGTTGAGTTTTTACAATATGACATTGATTTCGAACTAGGTATGTTTTCAAGTGTTGTTCAAATTAACTGGGCATGATGTTCACCCTCGGTATTTTGTGCAGACGATGATAACAAGGATGGTTAGTCATTATAGCTTTTATAAATAGTCAACTACCATATGCCATGATCCCAACACGCCTCCGCTACAACACGCCTTCATAACATCACACCAATATTTCACTTAACTGTATAAAAAGCAAACCTCCACCACCCCAAACATTCATTATAACACATCGTTGTATCAATGCAGTTCCATAAAGACACGCCCGTATTACAACACACTCTTGCTCAACACGTATTACAGCGCGTCTCCTTTAGCATATTCCTTTATTACAATACGCCTTCACGAGAAGATGCCACAGACCTTCATTACTTTCTAGAGAAATCTCAATTCTAACAGACCTTCATTACTGCACGCAGCCATGGTATTATGCATTATTACAGCACGCCTTCATGAAAAGATGTCTCTATTACAACATACCTTTATTACATACCTTCATTACAACGACAATGTAAATGCCGTTGGTAAGTGTGGAAAAGCTCTGCTCAAATATTTCTCTTTGGTCAAATCACCATTAATGCAACAGACATTATCACACAGTGTGTAATCAACCCAGTCATTGTCTTGCATTGCAAGTTAGTATTTACGTCGGGTGGCTTGGTGTGGAAGTGAGATGGAGCGTGTAGTCGGACAGTTCGGGGTGTAAGATAGGTTTAGTTGGTCAGGGTAGTGAGGTACAAATAATGTGTAATTGAGGATGTGTATGATTGGATTGATTGACGTCACTTGGCACATCACTACTTTAATCAACTCCTCACTGTAAAGCTGTGTAATTACGAATGTTCATGCGTGGGCCACTTTCAGCACGTCTTTGGCGCGATGATAGTAGCACCATGAATATGCACGAGCTACTTAACGCGCAACAGATTATTCGCATACTGAAAGTAGCCATATCAATATATACTTTGTACTCGACGATATACGCTTGTGCTGAAAGTAGCCGTATAAATATACTCGGGCTACTTTGTGCACGACAGAATAATGCCATGCTGAGAGTAGCCATATCTGTGTACTGGGGGTATTTTGTGTACGGCACAATATGTATCATCATATAGCTTCTTTGACATCGGGCCACGCTCAGCATAGTCATGACTGACATGCACAAACAAAGCATAATTAAGCATAATTCAATGTGGATAAATGGTGGAATCATCATTGTGATAGTTGCTATAATGCTTCCCAACCGAGCTGCTACTCAGACCATATAATCACAACTAGAACGTGGACTACCGACCACTCAACCTTCTCAAGAGGTCGAGGGACAGTGGTGCAATATTTCGAGGGACAGCTGAGGTGGCTCTGGGAAGTGTCAATCTGGTGTGAAATTACTTTAGGAAGTAAAGGTATACTTGCGTCAATACGTGTGTAAGGTCGGCCTCTTCAACGACTTCTTTGGCACTGACCAGATCGCTCACTCTCTCACTCACTCACTCTCTCACTCACACACTCACTCACTCACTCACTCACTCACTCACACACTCACTCACTCACTCACTCACTCACTCATTCACTCACTCACTCACTCACTCACTCCCTCATTCACTCCCTCACTCACTCACTCACTCACCTCCTCACTCATTAACTCACTCACTCAAAATTAGTAAAGTGAACATGGTTACTAATTTTGCTCTATTAACCTAGATATCGAAGCAATCTACCGCTTTATCCGAGTCAAATCATTAAAACAGTCGTGGAATGCACAACAATTTCTGTCCTGCCCTTCGCTTTGCTTGTTGGTCAGACCAAAACACGTAACCGCTGGCTGAATATATAACGACAGTGAATGGAGTAGATGTAAGTCAACCTCATGTAACTGGAGCTATCTGGTCCATCTGCTTTTGATAACGTACACAACATATTTAAACAAACAAGACCATCAATGGATTCAGGTGGTACCAGCATGAGGTATGCTTGAATGTTTGGCTTGTTTCACCACAACAATATATTTCCTAGGTTAAATCAGCTTGTCTTATTTCTATACTCTATACATGTGCCCGTATATTTGGGTTCATTCTCTTTTTTAGAAGTTGCAGTTTATTCCCGCATTATGACGTTTTCGAGCACCACAACAGCCCCCACGCCCCCAAAACAGCCTTCTGCTCATATTCGATAGTCAAATAATGGCCAGCTTTAACTGTTCTGCAATGTCCTATGCTTCTTTGTCTAACTTGCACATTGCGATATAGATATTGAGATTGTCTTTCGTAAGAGAGCAATATGGTTGAGTTCAAGATGCATATTTCGGCGGCCTTATGGTTCGTTTGCAATATATGGAAGAATTACGTCTTGAATAAACGTCAAACATCAATGTAATTCAGTAGCAAGTCAAGAAAATAGCCAAGGTAGTTGAATATGCAGATTATGACGTCACTCACTCACTCACTTACTCATTAACTCAAACATTTCAATACTGTGGTAAGAGTAGATTCCAAAAAAAATGTTCGATCTGCTGTTGATAAAATACAATAAAGAGATGAGCTTGCAGAGTATTTGTCATTTCAAGGGATGACGGTGTTGATTTGTTTACTGTAGCGACAGCTTTTCATTGGACGGACGCTGGCAAATGCTATGTCGAAGCCAATCGGGGTTCTACGCCCTGGTTGTGGCTATCTTTGGATCACGGTCCTTCCAATGACCTCATAACCAAAGTCAGTACATTGAAATACCTCATTAATATTGTTTTATGATCGATTCATGCATGGAACCAGACTTCCTCAATTATATTATATTATGGTTCTTAACGGTGGGCTATTTAGTTTTGTTCTTTTCATGCGTCTTTCCATATGAATATTCTTGGTGAATAATATTATATATAGTATGTTCTATGGTTAATCGTGCATTTAAGGATGGATACAGATGCTTGGACGAATTCCGAGCGGCCTGATCTCAATCCAACAAAAAAGTGTCTATATTGATATTGTTCCAGTGGAATTCAGACATACGTTCCTAACTTATCAGTATGTGTGTACAACAATAATTCAAAGGTATGGTAAGGCACATTTAAAGAGACTGTTCAGCCCCATATTTGGAACGAGGTTGCCTAGCAAGCTGCTTGGCAACCGCACCTTGGAAACCAAAAAAGTTAAGTTTTCAGACTTTCAGTCGCTATGCGGCGCTGTGGTCTCAGATAAAAGATCCTTACTTCGGTTGTAGCCATTTATGTTGTCGGACATTATCCTTCTTGTTTGAGTGCACAATTATGCCCACAACTTGAATGAGTGAAGATTTTATGAAATCTACATTATGTAACTAAAGCGGACGAATACATATCGTTAGCGAGGTAAATTCAGAGCGCGTTATAATTTACAGCCAACATTCGTGTGGTTCATGGATTTAGGGAGGCACCGTTATCGATGGAACGACATAACTGAATAAAGCAGATTTCCACAGTAGATCATGAATATTTCCAGTCAAATAATAATGTTAAAAACTTATCAACATAATTTCCATCATGTAAATTCTGCGGCACAAATTAGAAGATATCATTACTTACGTCTGCGTTAATCGTAGTAATGTAATAACGAAATGATCCCTGATTGCCTTATATGCGGCTGAACAGTCTCTTTAACAGTGCCTGGGATGGTCACTTAGCATCAACCATGTTTGCCGGAGGTCCCACAGGTTGTGGGTTCGATGCCAAGGTGAGAAAATCTGACTGGTTTCCCGTGCCTCGGATAAGCACGTTAAATGGCGGTCTCATCTCTGAGAGTGGATGCATCCGACCCGGTATCTATATAGTACCGTGTTGGACCTCCATTCCAGAGGCATGGATTTTGCAACCCGGTCTTAGCTAAGGGTTTGTGCCAAGTGGGCATTGACACTTTAGGGGAGCTGTCCAAGCATCACAATCATGCTCATCCATCATTATTGCGATATATTCTCCTTGTTGAAAGTGACGTTAAACCCCAATATTACCACTATATTTTCAATTCGTAATTGTGCATTGGTTTTTAAGAATCAGATTTGAAACACAATCAGATTGATTCAAGAGACTTAACATGACATGATAAAAATGACGATGGCAATGATAATTGACTTATCTTGGGATGGCTTTGCATAATCAGTAATTGTACAAGAGGTAATCATAAATATACAATTGAAGCCTGATTATTACTTTGATTTATGTGAAGCACAATTCATAAACAGCTTATGAAAAGGTTCCTGCAGCAATTATATCAATCATCCAGTGTGTTATATTATATCTATGCCGCAAGTAAATAGAACCGTGGAATTGAGGACTAACAACAGCAGCATCGATTCGAAATATATTAGGAAATCGATCCATGAGCTACGAATGATTAAATCATTTGCAATATAGAAGAATATATGATATTCCGACCAAAACGGATAATCTATACTCGGCCGACTGTCTGCATGAAAGATCATCAAGCGCAAAATCTTTGGGCTTAGACATATGAAGAGTCCAATAATGACAGTTATCATAGTAATGGTCATATTGTGTCTATGGATCCCTTGCTTAGAGTCGTCGATGAGGTTGCCACAAGCACCTGACCAAAAGTGTACCACTTGTTGTTATATCGCTGGATGAGATAACATGCAGACGCTATGGAGTTGTTAGATATATAATTGCTGATGCTCACAGCAATTACCCACCAAGGCAGTTCTGTCATATGTTGGAAATGAATGCAATATTCCAAACACTGTCACAAATGCAATTCGCACTCACGAACGTTGGTGTGATGTAAGTACTTTCGCCTTCAGCTTCCAACAAACTACGCAATAACGATTAACAGCTATTGATACAGGTGCATATATGGTCCATATCCGAACCATGAAAACCAATACAATAGATGATCCTTGTTGTGATTAAGATATCACAAAGGCAAAATCTGTCATCCGTTCCAGCAGTGGAGACAAAAAGAGAAAAACTGTATCTGTCACAACTAACCAGCGCAGTAGGCATAAAGCACTTTTGTGCTTCTTGGCCTTGCCACAAAACCACCAGGGATGTTATATTCCCCGTTATTCCTAAAACACACAGCACTCTTATCAAACGCGTGTGATAAACATGCAATGCACCTTCCAGTAACTTTCTAGTCCTGTTTGAATATTGTTTTGCGAATCCAAATACCTATAGTCATTTAAATGTACAGCACGATGCATTTTCACTGGGTTCCGACAACTTCTTTTTCACAGACTCAATAGCGAAATATATTTTTGGACACGTGCAACGGGCATTTGTGGGGCGAAAAGGCTTTAAAGGACCAGTCTTACTACAGCACCCATTCATATTTGCAATCAACAGCATCTCATAAGTTGATTGTCACCATGAATTTACTACTCCTTGTGAAAGTGACAAATATTGTACAACAGTATCTTCTTAGCTAACACGAACGGTACTGAGTCAGCAGAACAGCTGACTTCTACTCCAAATGACTTATTTTGTTATTATTTATTGAAATAATAGAGTGATTAGTATTCTAGTTTAAATGTTGCACATTAAAATTGAATTGTTATTGACATAAGGAATTACAGGTCAAATGTTATGCCTCGCCATTTAGAAACATTCTTTTGATTCCATTCACCGGCCAGAACATAGAGTTAGATGGAACTATTGGACCTTGCGATATAGGTTCTGATCTGTAGGTAGTGGTGAGATAGGTTGTGCCATAAGGATATGTAGTTTAGTAGCGTAGGTCGGGTATTTAAGCCGAAAGTCAATGTAGTAGGCTGTGGGTTTTGTTGGTAAGAAAGGAAGGTCCATGGTAGTGTGGAGCAGTAAGGAAAGATTTTTGCAGTTTTCTGGGGTAGAAAGATAGGTAAGCTACCTTTTTTAGTGACGCGATACAGGTTGCAATTTTTATTTAAAACGGTCGTCATTAATGATGAGCAGAACCCAGATATTGTTTTTAAACACATGTTATTGTAACAATTTGATAGCTTTCCAAGCGCCCAAAGTGGAAAAATCGTCGAATCAGTCCGAATGTCAACATTATTTATATGAAAATTTCATTCGCGTATAAATCGTAGGAGTCCGATGGTTATAAAATTTGGGTTAAATGTTCTCACTTACAGGTTCAATTGCAGCAGAGGATTTCTGAAATAGCGATGACGTCTCTTCTGATTTCTAACGCACCAAGGATTATGAATTAATTGACTAATTATCGTCCGATAGTAGAAACTTTTTCTAAAAGCTTGAACCGATAGTAAACTTTCGTAATTGACATATTCTATCAAAATATGCGTCTTTTGCAAATCTCTTTGAGTTAAAAAAACCAAATTAAAGTGACAATTTAACTTTCTTTTATTTAGCTTATAAAATCAAAAATGTCAGTTCGACTGTCATAAAAAATGGGTTTAATGTAGTGATGGGCAGCGTCAATGGAATTCTTAAATTTTATACAATTCGAAGGCGTCACTTCCGATTCGGAAAGCATTATATTTACAGCGAAAGTGTACTCGGAAGTTTTCGCGCCGTTTCTCCGTCGATTATGGTCGTACCGTAATTTTGCTTTCAAAGAAATATTATCTAAGCGGGGTAGTGAAGTGGGATGAAGTGGTGAGACAGCTAGATGGGGGGGGGTAGGTTAGAATCATTTTAGTAGAGTTGATGGATAGCTCAGACATTTAGAAATTCAGGATAGGTGGGTCTGTGGCAGTCAGACAGAGAAGTTAGTTGCACAAGATAATAAGTTCGGGTAGTTCGATGACCCGGTTATGGATGGTTATGTATGATTGTCGGCATGATGAAGGGGCACTTGTGCACATCATGTACGCAAGTCGACAAGTTTGCTTTTTGTAACGATATGTGCTGGTAACTGTTTCTATCACAGCCCTCAATCACTGCCAGACCCTCATACATTTCACAAGACTCTCCGGACCTCTAAATTCACGTCATATACACTAATCCCTTTGAAACAAACAGAACTTATTTCGATCTAGCCATAGCCCTCACACAATTAACATTCCAAGCTATCTACTTCAAACCCCTTTTACTCCCGAAACGTATCAGAATTACAGGTAATCCCCATAGCCCCATCCTCTACCCCCTGCTCGAAAAAAGCGCGCCGACACTAATAGCACCTTGTAGCGGCATACTGTCTCGAACGATGCTCTGGTTTGCCCAAGTATAGGCTGAATCTCTTTACATTAACAAAGTAATTGTATGTTTATTATAAAATTACTGTTTACTTTAATGCAACTTAACTTTGATTTCATATATTTTGAATGTATAATATTGTAATTATATCAAATAAGATGTTAAAAAAAAATGCTGTTTAATGTAACTAAGTTTAGCATGTATATAGGTATGTAAACATGTCATCGTCTAGATACTTTTTTTTATACCCTACCACATCTGTAATTTTTCATTCATGTACAATACAAAACGAAACTGATTGACATAAATACCGCGCATGCGTTGCCACCATCGAATTATAATAAGGACGCAGGATCCCCTAATTTTATTATCTCAAATGATTAAATCCTTGAAGAACATTTGAAACATCATTAAGGACTCGAACATTTAAAGTTTCAAGTAATTGAGCCATTTTTGTTTGTGTGGTTCAAATCGCATATATTTAACTTGTTGAAATTCTACATCGTTGCATATGTATATAAATTTTTTGTCTTCATAATGTTTTGCTTGATCAGTTGTCACTATAACTGTCTTATTGTCACTGTTTTATTGACTTGTAGATAATTTAGAAATATTATTGTAAATAATCCATATTGTATTTTGGGTCAATTGATTGACATTGTGTTTGAATAACTCTCTTATCTTAAAAGTATCATTTACTAAATAATTCAAAATATTATTATCATAGATTATACATATTGTACTTGGTATTGATTTGTGATTATTATTTTGTTTGTGTTCTGGTATTGTTCTGTGATTATTTTTATGTATACAATATTGTCTTTGATTGGCACGCTCAAACACAACATACGCATGCATATCTAGTTTTTAACACAAGGACACGGAGTGTCCTTTTTCAAAGAAGAGGCATATATCACAGCCCTCAATCACTGCCAGACCCTCATACATTTCACAAGACTCTCCGGACCTCTAAATTCACGTCATATACACTAATCCCTTTGAAACAAACAGAACTTATTTCGATCTAGCCATAGCCCTCACACAATTAACATTCCAAGCTATCTACTTCAAACCCCTTTTACTCCCGAAACGTATCAGAATTACAGGTAATTAACACCAGGCCCTTTGATCTCAACTTTAAACCTTATCAATATTCAACCTTAATCCCTTTCATGTTTAGTCAGTAATTGCGGCAATGTCCAGTGCGGGCAGATGCCAGTGGACATCCAATCAGAATGCGCCACCTATGTCCAGCCCACATTTTGCCCTATAAATACAACGACAAACCTCATATATCAGACTTGGAAATATATATCGTACGCATCTACAACTTCGAACATCTCAACATCACAGTTGTAGTAAAGACCATCCAAACATCCCCAGAGCGTGCCGATCTACAATTTCGTAAATAAAGGATTACATCTACAGTTCGCCGTATCAATTACTCGCTACACCTCTCGCAAGCCATCGTCGAATCCCCGACGGTCACAGTAGTCTTAATGGTCGCAGTGATGAAGATGAGACGTCAATTGAATGGTAACTAGAAAAAGGAGGTTTATTTCTGAATGATGGGGTACGGACTCCGTATTCCGCGAGTCCGAATATATATATTACAAAACTGTGGTATGGAGTAGCTCTGGTGATGTCCAGAGGCTACTGCTGAGCTGGAATTCCAAACTACTATGTGCCGTACGGAGTTGGCCTTCCAACTTGGTCCGTACGACGTTGACGGTATCGTTGCCCCAATGCTGAATGTGTTTTTAACTTCTGGAGACGGAGGTATTTATACAAATGTGTGGCGTCGTCAGCAAGCGTGGAGGTACAATTACCTTTAGCTTTAATTGAAGATCAAACGGGCTGATGTTAATTGTTATGGGAATTGACGGGTTGGGAATGTTTACTTCAAAGGGCTCTACTTGCTACACCGGGACTATTTAACTGCGAAACTAACCCGATCGGAATGATTACTTCAGATATAAAAGTTTGATTATTGATGGGGGGAGTGGGGGGGGGGGGTGCATTATGACTCCTCACTGGTTGACGACGCTTCCTGCAGTTATTACATAATATCTAATTGATAAGGACGGTCACATATACCCTTCCTACACATTAGACTTGACCTCAAGTCTACAACAAATCGTTCACAAACAACTAGATTATACTAACAAAAATCAATTAACCTATACTTTTAAACATTAATGACATAGAATGACACCAAAAAACATTAGCGGTAACAATAGTCTCTTTTACGACTCCTGCATTGAGATACAGTGTGACCAACATTATTACAGTAAGCGCACATTTGGGACCGTGCATCATATCTAGATTTCCATCCGTGACTAACGTTCATGACACTTGTAACTGGCGCTTGACTTTCCTGTGTTAGGCTGCTGTGGAGGTCTCTTAATTGGTCGGTGAGAGTTTTAGTCCTTTCCAACATACTTATTTGTTCGCGTAGTGATCGATTTTCGTCTTGTAGCCTTTCCAGCTTTTCCGAAGCAGATGTGTTTTTGACCAATTGTCCTCGCAGCATACCTCGCATGTTTTCAAGTTCAATTTGGGCGTCTAGTAAGTGGTCTTTCAATCCGTCAATCTCACTCACCAGGTCACGTTCCTTCTTGTGTCGTCTTTTATGATGCATCCTTGGGGCGCTTGTATTTACGCATTCCATCCAGTCGGTTGCCGGGACTGAATGGAATGGTAGGCTGATCTCACTTTTCTTCTTCGTCAAGAACGTTTCCAGGCGGGCTTGATCCCGTCGGCGTTGACTAGGCGACTTGTTCTTTGTCGGGGCTGTTTTAGGGCATGGTGTCGCACTTGGGGGTTTCTGCGATGAGGTAGCCGGTCTCAGGTAGTAAGGCATAGGACCTGACCAGGGTTGTCCGTGGCGTCGGTAGCCTAAACGTCCAGACATACCTTAGTTTTTGAAGATGACTTTCCTGTGATCAGCCAAAAGGTGATCACTCCGGATTCTCCAACAATTTTCACCGTGGTTGTGGTAGTATTTCTGGTCGCAGTGATGAAGATGAGACGTCAATTGAATGGTAACTAGAAAAAGGAGGTTTATTTCTGAATGATGGGGTACGGACTCCGTATTCCGCGAGTCCGAATATATATATTACAAAACTGTGGTATGGAGTAGCTCTGGTGATGTCCAGAGGCTACTGCTGAGCTGGAATTCCAAACTACTATGTGCCGTACGGAGTTGGCCTTCCAACTTGGTCCGTACGACGTTGACGGTATCGTTGCCCCAATGCTGAATGTGTTTTTAACTTCTGGAGACGGAGGTATTTATACAAATGTGTGGCGTCGTCAGCAAGCGTGGAGGTACAATTACCTTTAGCTTTAATTGAAGATCAAACGGGCTGATGTTAATTGTTATGGGAATTGACGGGTTGGGAATGTTTACTTCAAAGGGCTCTACTTGCTACACCGGGACTATTTAACTGCGAAACTAACCCGATCGGAATGATTACTTCAGATATAAAAGTTTGATTATTGATGGGGGGAGTGGGGGGGGGGGGTGCATTATGACTCCTCACTGGTTGACGACGCTTCCTGCAGTTATTACATAATATCTAATTGATAAGGACGGTCACATTTCTCTAAAAAATCTGGCTCTATCTCTAAGTCTCATATTTTAAATTGGTTAAGGTTTTTTGGGGGCGGGGCACGTTTTTCTGTTCTGATACTACAGAAGCTTATCACATGGTCAATAAAGCAACTGGCAGTCATATTGGATTATTGTTTAAGTTTATCGGTCTTGTGTTATTTTATGTCAGACATCAATGCTAGGTTTATTAGCTGCGATAATTTTCATATGCGTCCTATCGTGTACAGTGTGTGTATTTATTTAGAATTTTGCCATTATTTCTCAAAGGATACTTGTCGAAGCTTTATTTCGCTGTAAAAATGTAAATAATCAGATATGAATTGGTTTGAAAAGTGCGATATTTTGTGGGTAAGTGGTGCGGTACGAACAAATTGGTTGCAGTATTATGTCGCAAATGATGTACAATTACCGAATCATTAACCATGTTTCTACACCCACACAGCTCTATCCCTCATATTTTCAGGCAAAAGAACATGTTCAACCCATCCCATTTTTTTTAAAAATGGCATGGATAT
>CM067345.1:44991664-45040190 GCA_034190875.2 Urechis unicinctus
CTCGCACGCCACGAGTTTGATCTAATAGTGGTTGATTGCATGCTATCATTTATGATAAGCGCTCTTCTAATGTTTACTGACGCTCCCATGTATGATGCACAATTCACGAATTAAGTATCGAGACATTGGTTAAACAATCGTGTGTTAAGTCATATGATTGATCGATTAAGCTCGAATTTACCTGCAATACATTTTGGGATAAAAATCATAAGCGGTTATTACACATAGCGCAAAAAACGGCCTACAATATGAAACAAGTTTTGTTTCGTTCTGACATTTTCATAACGCCCGATGCTGCTTGTGTAAAAGAAATGAAGATTAATTCCTGCTAAAAGTAATTGGGACACATTCAATATTATGTCATATGTTGCCATAACAGCACAACGAATTATTCATCCAATTATGAACTATGCTACTGCAAGGAATGATATTTACATCAAACTAACGACTAACTCCGTCTTAGTTTCAAAAGGAATTTATATATGATATTTGTAATTGTTTGGCGAACGACTCCAACAATAATCATCAAGTTGATTTTCAATATCTACATGGTATTCACAAGCAAAGAAGTAAATGTCGTTATGAAACTCACTTATGTGATTCGAATTCAGAGAGCATATAAAAGAAGGATAGGATAGGTTAGGGTTATTCTGATAGCGTTGCTTTCATGGCCTTTGTCCTTTGCTTTAGTTGACCTCATCATTGAAGCTAAACAAATCTAACACTTGTAATTGAATTTGATTTTCAGTAGCCTGTCCGTGTACTTAACGGACATACCATGGAGGCCTCAGGTAAATATAATTCTTCAAAATACTTGGTCAGCTTTTTTTGCATCCAAAACTTGCACATTACTACGTGCAAAATAAAATCATAGCAAAATAGTTATTGACTTAATCCCAAATTATGGCTCTTTCGAATTTCCATACGAGAAAAGTTGACAAGCCGGAAGTGCATCAGACTTTCTCTGACGGATACATCGTGCGCAGCATGACAAGAGACGATGTGAAAATCGTGGAAAAATGGCATGGGGAATTGAGCTCAGCGGGTAAATACGATGTAGAGGTGGCTCTGGCTGTTTTCCCTCCTGGTAAAGGATTTTACATCGGTGAATATGAAGGTGAGGTGGTGGCTTGTGCATTTAGACTACCATGGGGACCGGATATTTACTTTGGCTCCTATTACTATGTTGCCAAGTCGCATCGTGGCAAAGGATTCGGAACGCGTCTGCGCGATCAAGTAGCGTTCAGCCACGTGGGTACCAGCAAATTATGCATTGACGCTTATATGGGGAAAGTACATAAAGATAATGAGGAAAAATTTGGCTACAAGACGGCGTTCCATACCGGAATATTCACCGGAACTGCACGTGAAATTCCTAACGTCACGTCTACAAGCATTGTTATGGTAAATTTTAACCAGTGTCATTATTAATTGCTGACCATTTAAAGTGATACTCCAGTCATTAATATTATTGCGCTACATTATTAAACTATCAAAGATAAGTCATGGATATGGATGGTAGAATTAATCAATAAGATTTGTGTTCATTAGATGTCTACTTGGTTGACACAACCATAATAAACCAAAGATGCGCACTCGCTCGTGAAAGGTTCATAACGACGATATCACTGAATGTTTCGATTCATGCTACAAGATCTGCCCCTAGATTATACAAGAACACCACAATAAAGTTTCAAGTCGTCGCCCATCCGTTTCGAAATCTGTGCCGTCTAAGGGGCTTACGAGTTACCGATCGACCAATGAACATCGCGACCAATTGCTGGTGATGTTTGAGCATTTGAAGTAACACCACAAAACTAGCTGCGAGCATTCAAACTGCCCCGGACCCAGCGTTCGAAAAAACGAGAAAAAGGATCCTAACTGTGGTTCTCGCCGTCTTGAAACCCGGAAATGTTCAATAAATGGGTTTAGTCCATGGTAATATAATCTGGCTCAGTTGGCTGGAGTATCACTTTAATGATCGTTTTACTTTCTAGAGAAATCTCAATTCTAAAAGGTTGTGAATTTGAACTTGTATTTCCATGAAGAGAGTTTGATATATTTTAACATGAAGTGTGATATCATCCATTTTAAGGTGTTCTCACAACCAATGATTAGAAAGTTAGGATATATAAAATAATGAGTCATACGAAATGGTGCAAAAACATAAAGATATCACTAATGATTAAGATATTGGCTTTTCCAGGCCGCGTCTGTCCCATTCGAAAACATCTTGGAGTACGACGATCGTCATTTCGTCACCAGCGGATATGCTATTCGACACGAGTTCTTAAAAACGTTGGTGTAAGGTACCAGGCGGTGCAGCATATCTGGCCATTAATAGAATGGGCAAGATAAACGGATTTGGTGTCCGTAACCCAGGTATGAACAGTGGAACGCACATGGTGGGGCCACTATACGCAGACGACGCCGAGACTGCAGTAGCAATGATGAACAAGCTGTCTTCTGACGTTATCGGCGAGACTATAACGACAACCATATGGGTATGATCTTTTTGTTTGGACTGTTGGATATGTTAATGATACGAAGCCAATAATTTATAACATTTTATTACATTACGTGTAATTGAATACTCACATGAGGAAGTTTAAACCATCAAGTAAAAACTAATTTTCATCAGTAGCTTAAGTAATGATGATGTTGTATCAAATAAATAATTGATTGAACATAACAGGTTTGCTAACGATCAACTTTTGTTACAATATCATCATACGACGGGTTCTTATCCATTCAACATATTTGAACGCTATTTATTCTACAGCATACCGAACGGAGACGCCTTAAACATGGTAAAGAGTTATGGCTTAGAAATGGAATTCCAGTGGTGTCGCATGCATGCAAATGGAGATCCAAACGAATATAAGCCTACAGTATTTTGCCTCACATCAAGTGACGTGTGTGGCTTCTAAAATATCATGTATATGTTTTGTTATTTTCCATGATGTTCTCCAATGTGTGCGTTTGTGGGTTGACTAGACTGATCTGAAGTAGAAATATTGACAATTAAAGATATCTTACGTTCATTAACAATTCATATTCCAGTAATAAAGAACAAATGTTGTTTTTTTGACTCTACAATTGTTTTTCTATAACTGAGCGTTCATATATATAAGCTTAATTGTATTATGCAATTTGTATCCAACTTTAAGGCAAGATGTGAATAGCCTAGTGGTGTTGAGTTTTTACAATATGACATTGATTTCGAACTAGGCATGTTTTCAAGTGTTGTTCAAATCAACTGGGCATGATGTTCACCTTCGGTATTTTGTGCAGACGATAAGAACAAGGATGGTTAGTCATTAAAGCTTTTATAAATAGTCAACTACCATATGCCATGATCCCAACACGGGGTGTAAGATAGGTTTAGTTGGTCAGGGTAGTGAGGTACAAATAATGTGTAATTGAGGATGTGTATGATTGGATTGATTGACGTCACTTGGCACATCACTACTTTAATCAACTCCTCACTGTAAAGCTGTGTAATTACGAATGTTCATGCGTGGGCGACTTTCAGCACGTCTTTGGCGCGATGATAGTAGCACCATGAATATGCACGAGCTACTTAACGCGCAACAGATTATTCGCATACTGAAAGTAGCCATATCAATATATACTTTGTACTCAACTATATACGCTTGTGCTGAAAGTAGCCGTATAAATATACTCGGGCTACATTGTGCACGACAGAATAATGCCATGCTGAGAGTAGCCATATCTGTGTACTGGGGGTATTTTGTGTACGGCACAATATGTATCATCATATAGCTACTTTGACATCGGGCCACGCTCAGCATAGTCATGACTGACATGCACAAACAAAGCATAATTAAGCATAATTCAGTGTGGATAAATGGTGGAATCATCATTGTGATAGTTGCTATAATGCTTCCCAACCGAGCTGCTACTCAGACCATGTAGTCACAACTAGAACGTGAGTATTTGGCAAATCTTGACTACCGACCACTCAACCTTCTCAAGAGGTCGAGGGACAGTTGTGCAGTATTTCGAGAGACAGCTGGGGTGGCTCTGGGAAGTGTCAATCTGGTGTGAAATTACCGTAGGAAGTAAAGGTATACTTGCTTCAATACGTGTGCTAGGGTCGGCCTCTTCAACCACTTCTTTGGCACTGACCAGATCGCTCACTCACTCACTCACTCACTCACTCACTCACTCACTCACTCACTCACTCACTCACTCACTCACTCACTCACTCACTCACTCACTCACTCACTCACTCACTCACTCACTCACTCACTCACTCACTCACTCACTCACTCACTCACTCACTCACTCACTCACTCACTCACTCACTCACTCACTCACTCACTCACTCACTCACTCACTCACTCACTCACTCACTCACTCACTCACTCACTCACTCACTCACTCACTCACTCACTCACTCACTCACTCACTCACTCACTCACTCACTCACTCATCACTCACTCACTCACTCACTCACTCACTCTCTCACTCACTCACTCACTCACACTCACTCACTCACTCACTCACTCACTCACTCACTCACTCACTCACTCACTCACTCACTCGCCTCCTCACTCATTAACTCAGTCACTCGAAATTAGTAAAGTGTACATGGTTACTAATTTTGCTCTATTGACCTAGATATCGAAGCGCTCTACCGCTTTTATCCGAGTCAAATCATTAAAACAGTCGTGGAATGCACAACAATTTCTGTCTTTGCCCTTCGCTTTGCTTGTTGGTCAGGCCAAAACACGTAACCGCTGGCTGAATATATAACGACAGTGAATGGAGTAGATGTAAATCAACCTCATGTAACCGGAGCTATCTGGTCCATCTGCTTTTGATAACGTAGACAACATATTTAAACAAACAAGACCATCAATGGATTCAGGTGGTACCAGCATGAGGTATGCTTGAATGTTTGGCTTGTTTCACCACAACAATATATTTCCTAGGTTAAATTAGCTTGCCTTATTTCTATACTCTATACATGTGCCCGTATATTTGGGTTCATTCTCTATTTTAGAAATTGCAGTATATTCCCGCATTATGACGTTTTCGAGCACCACAACAGCCCCCACGCCCCCAAAACAGCCTTCTGTTCATATTCGATAGTCAAATAATGGCCAGCTATAACTGTTTCTGCAATGTCCTATGCTTCTTTGTCTAACTTGCACATTGTGATAGAGATATTGAGATTGTCTTTCGTAAGAGAGCAATATGGTTGAGTTAAAGACGCATATTTCGGCTGCCTTATGGTTCGTTTGCAATATATGGGAGAATTACGTCTTGAATAAACGTCAAACATCAATGTAATTCAGTAGCAAGTCAAGAGAATAGCCAAGGTAGTTGAATATGCAGATTATGACGTCACTCACTCACTCACTAACTCATTAACTCAAACATTTCAATACTGTGGTAAGAGTAGATTCCAGTAAGAGATGAGCTTGCAGAGTATTTGTCATTTCAAGGGATGACGGTGTTGATTTGTTTACTGTAGCGACAGCTTTTCATTGGACGGACGCTGGCAAATGCTATGTCGAAGCCAATCGGGTTCTACGCCCTGGTTGTGACTATCTTTGGATCACGGTTCTTCCAATGACCTCATAACCAAAGTCAGAACATTGAAATACCTCATTAATATTGTTTTGTGATCGATTCATGCATGAAACCAGGCTTCCTCAATTATATTATATTCATTTGGTTCTTAACGGTGGGCTATTTAGTTTTGTTCTCTTCATGTAACATTCCATCTGAATATTCTTGGTGAATAATATTATATATAGTATGTTCTATGGTTAATCGTGGCCAACATGTACAATCTAGCTGTACCTTTCTCTGCAATGATGCATTTAAGGATGGATACAGATGCTTGGAAGAATTCCGAGCGGCCTGATCTCAATCCAACAAAAAAGTGTCTATATTGATATAGTTCCAGTGGCATTTAACAGTGCCTGGGATGGTCACTTAGCATCAACCATGTTTGCCGGAGGTCCATTCTTATTTGTCCAGCCAGATCTCGTGTCATAGTGGTACACAGCGCCGCCTTTCGACCCACAGGTTGTGGGTTCGATACCAAAGGTGAGAAAATCTGACTGGTTTTCCGTGCCTCGGATGAGCACGTTAAATGGCGATCCCATCTCTGAGAGTGGATGCACCCGACCCGGTATCTATGTAATACCGTGATGGACCTCCATTCCAGAGGCGTGGATTTTGCAACCGGTCTTATCTACGGGTTTGTGTCAAGAGGCCATTGACACTTTAGGAGAGCTGTCCAAGCATCACAATCATCCTCATCCATCATTATTGCGATATATTCTCCTTGTTGAAAGTGACGTTAAACCCCAATATTACCATTATATTTTCAATTCGTAATTGTGCATTGGTTTTTAAGAATCAGATTTGAAACACAATCAGATTGATTCAAGAGACTTAACCTGACATGATAAAAATGACGATGGCAATAATAATTAACTTATCTTGGGATGGCTTTGCATAATCAGTAATTGTAAAAGAGGTAATGATAAATATACAGTTGGAGCCTGATTATTACTTTGATTTATGTGAAGCACAATTCATAAACAGCTTATGAAAAGGTTCCTGCAGCAATTATATCAATCATCCAGTGTGTTATACTATATCTATGACGCAATTAAGTAGAACAGTGGAATTGAGGACTAACAACAGCAACATCGATTCGAAATATATTAGGAAATCGATCCATGAGATACGAAAATCATTTGCAATGTAGAAGAATATATGATATTCCGACCAAACGGATAATCTATACTCGGCCGACTGTCTGCATGAAAGATCATCATGCGCAAAATCTTTGGGCTTAGACATAATGACAGTTATCATAGTAATGGTCATATTGTGTCTATGGATCCTGTTGCTTAGAGTCGTCGATGATTCACTCGCTTCTCGGCGAGATTTCCCCAAAGATCCTAGGTTGCATAGAGTCATGACCATCATAACGGCCACTTGAAGAACGAATGTCATAATGAGATATCCCACAAGCAACTGACCAAAAGTGTACCACGTGTTGTTATATCGCTGGATACGATAACATTGAGACGAAGATACGTATTTGTTAGATATATAATTGCTGATGCTCACAGCAATTACCCACCAAGGCAGTTCTGCCATATGTTGGAAATAAATGCAATATTCTAAACACTGTCACAAATGCAATTCGCACCCACGAACGTTGGTGTGATGTAAATACTTTCGCCTTCAGCGTCCAACAAACTACGCAATAACGATTCACAGCTATTAATACATGTGCATATATGGTCCATATCCGAACCATGAAAACCAATACAATAGATGATCCCATTGGATAAATCCTTGTTGTGATTAAGATAGATATCACAAAGGCAAAATCTGTCATCCGTTCCAGCAGTGGAGACAAAAAGAGAAACACTATATCTGTCACAACTAACCAGCGCAGTAGGCATAAATCACTTTTGTGCTTCTTGGCCCTGCCACAAAACCACCAGGGATGTTATATTCCCCGCTCTTCCTTAAACACACAGCACTTCTATCAAACACGTGTGACCAACAAGCCATGCACCTTCCAGTAACTTTCTTTAACTGCATGGAATGAAATAATATTCAACAGTAAATATCCTTCATATTAAGTGGCCCCTCCCGGAGAGTTACCCAGCAGTAGACCAACAGCGCTGTGTTGTCCGCTGGTAGTGGTTGAACGTGCCATAGAGCATTCCGGTTTGTGAGGTGCTACACCGTATTGCAAGAATAAATTATCCAACCTTGATCAAGTAGGTTATCTGGGTATATTCTTTACTTTGAAATCGCCGATATCGCCGATTTGTTTCATACAAATACGTAACAGGTCAAATTGTGGCTTGTACCATTATGGCAGATCCATGGTTAGTCAGCTTGTCTTATTCTCTTGAAAAAAGACCCAATGCCATTCTCCTTCGAGTCAGCTTGTCTTATTCTCTTGAAACCCGACCTAATGTCATTCTCCGTCGAGTCAGCTTGTTTTATTCTCTTTCAACCCGACCCAATGCCATTCTCCGTCGAGTCAGCTAGTCTTATTCTCTTGAAAACAGACCCAATGCCATTCTCCGTCGAGTCAGCTTGTTTTATTCTCTTTCAACCCGACCCAATGCCATTCTCTGTCGAGTCAGCTTGTCTTATTCCCTTGAAAACAGACCCAATGCCATTCTCCGTCGAGTCAGCTTGTCTTATTCTCTTGAAAACAGACCCAATGCCATTCTTCGTCGAGTCAGCTTGTCTTATTCTCTTGAAACCCGACTCAATGCCATTCTCCGTCGAGTCAGCTTGTCTTATACGCTTGCTATTATAAAGATTGACTTGAATAAATGATACCGTTTCGTTATATTAATGTTGATGCCTTAGCGTTAACTTTACCTAATAAAGAGACTCTGTTACTACTCACCTCCCACCCCAGACCCCCAGAGTCTCTGTTACCACTCACCTCCCACCCCAGACCCCCAAAGTCTCTGTTACCACTTACCTCTCACCCAAGACCCCCAAAGTCTCTGTTACCACTCACCTCCCACCCCAGACCCCCAAAGTCTCTGTTACCACTCACCTCCCACCCCAGACCCCCAAAGAGAACGAGTATAATAGAAACAATCTTACTGTGTGTTGACAAGATCGAGTACAGCCTTGTCAGTATATCTGCTAAGGTGGTTTTATATTGAGGTGCTTATGGGTTATCTACGCAATCGTGTGACAGACAAAGTCATTGTCCGAAGCTTGGTTGCTTAGCACAAAATGGTTGTGAATTGATATTATCCGTGAACGCATTGTTTATATATTTGGTAGAGTCAGCTGGGCTCATTGTCTCGCACGCCATGAGTTTGATCTAATAGTGATTGATTGCATGCTATCATTTATGATAAGCGCTCTTCTAATGTTTACTGACGCTCCCATGTATGATGCACAATTCACGAATTAAGTATCGAGACATTGGTTAAACAATCGTGTGTTAAGTCATATGATTGATCGATTAAGCTCGAATTTACCCGCAATACAATTTGGGATAAAAATCATAAGCGGTTATTACACATATCGCAAAAAACAGCCTACAATATGAAACAAGTTTTGTTTCGTACTGACATTTTCATAACGCCCGATGCTGCTTGTGTAAAAGAAATGAAGATTTATTCCTGCTAAAAGTAATTGGGACACATTCAAGATTGTGTCATATGTTGCCATAACAGCACAACGAATTATTCATCCAATTATGAACTATGCTACTGCGCGGAATTATATTTTCATCAAACTAACGACTAACTCCGTCTTAGTTTCAAAAGGAATCTAGGTATGATATTTGTAATTGTTTGGCGAACGACTCCAACAATAATCATCAAGTTGATTTGCAATATCTACATGGTATTCACAAGCAAAGAAGTAAATGTCGTTATGAAACTCACTTATGTGAGTCAAATTCAGAGAGCATATAAAAGAAGGATAGGATAGGTTAGGGTTATTCTGATAGCGTTGCTTTCATGGCCTTTGTCCTTTGCTTTAGTTGACCTCATCATTGAAGCTAAACAAATCTAACACTTGTAACTGAATTTGATTTTCAGTAGCCTGTCCGTGTACTTAACGGACATACCATGGAGGCCTCAGGTAAATATAATTCTTCAAAATACTTGGTCAGCTTTTTTTGCATCCAAAACTTGCACATTACTACGTGCAAAATAAAATCATAGCAAAATAATTATTGACTTAATCCCAATTTATGGCTCTTTCGAATTTCCATACGAGAAAAGTTGACAAGCCGGAAGTGCATCAGACTATCTCTGACGGATACATCGTGCGCAGCATGACAAGAGACGATGTGAAAATCGTGGAAAAATGGCATGGGGAATTGAGCTCAGCGGGTAAATACGATGCAGAGGTGGCTCTGGCTGTTTTCCCTCCTGGTAAAGGCTTTTACATCGGTGAATATGAAGGGTGAGGTGGTGGCTTGTGCATTTAGACTACCATGGGGACCGGATATTTAACTTGGCGTTATCATAACGCCAAGTTATGGCGATCACCCCGGTTTGTATGTTTGTGGGATGTTTGTTGGTTTGTTAACATTTTTTTTGTTTCGCGATACAGGTCGCAATTTTTGAAATTTTCCAATTTTTTCTTCACCCATCGTTAGGCGTTAATGATGCGCAGAACCGAGAGGTTTTTTTTTGACCTTGACCCAAAACTAAGGTCAGGGTCATTGAATAAGTGAAAAACTAGTACCTCAAATAACTCCGTTAATAATGGTCGGATCGTTACAAACTTTACACCATCGTGTAGCTCATTCAAATTGCAAACTTTTTTAAATACATATACGGCGATCCAACCAATGGTTTTCCCAAGCGTCTAAGGTCGAATAAAAGTGGTATCGGTCCAAATGGCAACAAAAGTTTCATGAATAATTTGAGCGCCTATAAAACCGTCAATACATGTCCGATGGTAATAAAATTTGGTTCACATGTTCTCAGCGACATACCAAGACGTATCCTAAAATATCATGAATGTCGATGACGTCACTTCCGGTCACGAAAGCATCAAAGTTTTCAAAAAATGACACAAGTTCAATGCTCAATATGTCCATACTTTAGAGTTCCATTTTTAAACAGTTTAGATATTCTGAAAGTGTAATGTAATTGTAAACTTTTTCTAAATATACTTAGTTGTAAATAATGCATTGTTAAAACAATTGTAGCGGGTCGAAAATTTCCGGCAACCAAAATCTCTCAACTTATTTATTTCGCAATAAATTCACTAATTATCGTCCGATCGTAATAAAATTAACATTTTCTGAAAGCTGATACAATTGCCAAACTTTGATTGTTGACATATGCTATCAAAATATTCGTCGGTTTCAAAGCGCGTTGAGTTGAAAAAACAAATTTCACTCAGTCAATTTTCGTCAAATTTTCGATTGCTAATAAAATCGTAAATATCAGTTCTATAGTCATAAAAAACTGCTCAGCTGTTGTCATCGACAGCACGAATCGTGTTCTATTGAAATTAGATGAAATAATTGTTGTGGCACGAAAATTCGGAAAAAAAACTATGTTCGTGTACTGGATTTGAACACCGGCCTCTGGCATGGAAGTCTAAAACTTAGCCGCTACGCCACGCACGCTGATCTGTATGGTCATATATATCATAAGTATAACACGTGCCAATAAGAGCTAAATACTCAACATGATTGATAAATCCATAGTAATTTTGTTAATTATAGGTTGATACGGATTTTTATTGCTTAATGTTGTTTGGCTTCTGAATGAATGTTTAAGGTTGATAGTTTCACAAAGGTCGCCGCTGCTGTCAGCTCGCTTTGCGTAAAGCCGGCAAGCAGCAATACGGACCAGTCCCGGGGGGGGGGGGGGGCGCACTTAATAGTATAGAGGTAGTACATATGTGCCGCGCGACGGGGTATGTTTTTTCGGCCTCATGACTTGTACGACGGGTTTTTTTGGCCTCATACTTGTACGACGGGGTATGTTTTTGAGCTTCAATCTGTACGAGGGGTTATACATTCGCATAATACCTTGTACGACGGGGTATGCTTTTGGCCATTTTGACCTTGTACGACGGGTGCGGGTTTTCGAGGTCCCGCGGCACACCTCTATCCAGAATAAGGCCAAGTGCCCCCCCCCCCCCCCGGGGGACCAGTCCAATTCACTGTAAAAATGAATGTCCTCTAAAAAAATTTGCATATCGATGCAACACACAGCAAACGAAACCATGCCAGTCAATACTTCTTTATCACCATTGGTTATCGATGGTTCCCCATTAGACATCATAACGATGATAACGTACCTTATGATTTTTCATTTCCCTCTCGTGCTACACTAACAAGAGGCCCATAGATACATGGGGGAACTTTGAGGCCCATGGGTAAATGGGGGAACTTGGCGCACTGCATAAGGAAAAGTTTAAAATCGGACATCTAATTCATCTTATTGTATATATTATAACGTAATGATGATTTGTACGTTATGATTTTTCATTTCCCATGAATCACTTTGCAATCAAAATGATTTTCAACATAAGAGGCATGATAACTTCGGTAATTTTTGGCCGATTTTGGCCAATTTTGGCCCGATTTAGAAATTGTTGCAATTGTTTGGATGAAGTTCGCCAAGTTCCCCCATGTACCCATGGGCCTCTTGTTACTTTGGCGCCTATTACTATGTTGCCAAGTCGCATCGTGGCAAAGGATTCGGAACGCGTCTGCGCGATCAAGTAGCGTTCAGCCACGTGGGTACCAGCAAATTATGCATTGACGCTTATATGGGGAAAGTACATAAAGATAATGAGGAAAAATTTGGCTACAAGACGGCGTTCCATACCGGAACATTCACCGGAACTGCACGTGAAATTCCTAACGTCACGTCTACAAGCATTGTTATGGTAAATTTTAACCAGTGGTAATCCGTTAAATAAGCCTTATTATTAATTGCTTACCATTTAAAGTGATACTCCAGTCATTAATATTATTGCGCTACATTATTAAACTATCGAAGATAAGTCTGTTTGATTGAAATAAGCCCGATTTGTGAAAATAATTTAACCCTTAACTGTGGGAAAAGTATGCGTTCGTATCGCCGGACGATGAATGAAGACTCATTGTATTTAATGGAGACATGGATATGGATGGTAGAATTGATCATTAAGTTTTGAGTGTCCATTAGATGTCTACTTGGTTGACACAACCATAATGAACCAAAGATGCGCACTCGCTCGTGAAAGGTTCATAACGACGATATCACTAAATGTTTCGATTCATGCCACAAGATCTGCCCCTAGATTATACAAGAACACCACAATAAAGTTTCAAGTCGTCGCCCATCCGTTTCGAAATCTGTGCCGTCTAAGGGGCTTACGAGTTACCGATCGACCAATGAACATCGCGACCAATTGCTGGTGATGTTTGAGCATTTGAAGTAACACCACAAAACTAGCTGCGAGCATTCAAACTGCCCCGGACCCAGCGTTCGAAAAAACGAGAAAAAGGATCCTAACTGTGGTTCTCGCCGTCTTGAAACCCGGAAATGTTCAATAAATGAGTTAAGTCCATGGTAATATAATCTGGCTCAGTTGGCTGGAGTATCACTTTAATGATCGTTTTACACTCTAGAGAAATCTCAATTCTAAAAGGTTGTGAATTTGAACTTGTATTTCCATGAAGAGAGTTTGATATATTTTAACATTAAGTGTGATATCATCCATTTTAAGGTGTTCTCACAACCAATGATTAGAAAGTTAGGATATATCAAATAATGAGTCATACCAAATGGTGCAAAAACATAAAGCTATCACTAATGATTAAGATATTGGCTTTTCCAGGCCGCGTCTGTCCCATTCGAAAACATCTTGGAGTACGACGATCGTCATTTCGTCACCAGCGGATATGCTATTCGACACGAGTTCTTAAAATGTTGGTGTAAGGTACCAGGCGGTGCAGCATATCTGGCCATTAATAGAATGGGCAAGATAAACGGATTTGGTGTCCGTAACCCAGGTATGAACAGTGGAACGCACATGGTGGGGCCACTATACGCAGACGACGCCGAGACTGCAGTAGCAATGATGAACAAGCTGTCTTCTGACGTTATCGGCGAGACTATTACGACAACCATATGGTATGATCTTTTTGTTTGGACTGTTGGATATGTTAATGATACGAAGCCAATAATTTATAACATTTTATTACATTACGTGTAATTGAATACTCACATGAGGAAGTTTAAACCATCAAGTAAAAACTAATTTTCATCAGTAGCTTAAGTAATGATGATGTTGTATCAAAGAAATAATTGATTGAACATAACAGGTTTGCTAACGATCAACTTTTGTTACAATATCATCATACGACGGGTTCTTATCCATTCAACATATTTGAGCGCTATTTATTCTACAGCATACCGAACGGAGACGCCTTAAACATGGTAAAGAGTTATGGCTTAGAAATGGAATTCCAGTGGTGTCGCATGCATGCAAATGGAGATCCAAACGAATATAAGCCTACAGTATTTTGCCTCACGTCAAGTGACGTGTGTGGCTTCTAAAATATCATGTATATGTTTTGTTATTTTCCATGATGTTCTCCAATGTGTGCGCTTGTGGGTTGACTAGACGGATCTGAAGTAGAAATATTGACGATTAAAGATATCTTACGTTCAGAAACAATTCATATTCCAGTAATAAAGAACAAATGTTGTTTCTTTGACTCTACAATTGTTTTTCTATAACTGAGCGTTCATATATATAAGCTTAATTGTATTATGCAATTTGTTTCAAACTTTAAAGCAAGATGTGAATAGCCTAGTGGTGTTGAGTTTTTACAATATGACATTGATTTCGAACTAGGTATGTTTTCTTTCAAGTGTTGTTTAAATTAACTGGGTATGATGTTCACCTTCGGTATTTTGTGCAGACGATAAGAATAAGGATGGTTAGTCATTAAAGCTTTTTTAAATAGTCAACTACCATATGCCATGATCCCGACACGCCTCCACTACAACACGCCTTCATAACATCACACCTCTATTTCACCTAACTATATAAGAAGCAAACCTCCACCACCCCAAACATTCATTACAGCACATCGTTGTAACAATGCAGTTCCATAAAGACACGCCTGTATTACAACACACTCTTGCTCAACACGTATTACAGCGCGTCTCCTTTAGCATATTCCTTTATTACAATACGCCTTCTCTGACCCGGGAGCTCGGTTTCGCGAGAGCCCTGGGAATGGTAAGTGTGGAAAAGCTCTGCTCAAATATTTCTCTTTTGTCTAATCACCATTTATGCAACAGACATTATCACACAGTGTGTAATCAACCCAGTCATTATCTTGCATTGCAAGTTAGTATTTACGTCGGGTGGCTTGGTGTGGAAGTGAGGTGGAGCGTGTAGTCGGACAGTTCGGGGTGTAAGATAGGTTTAGTTGGTCAGGGTAGTGAGGTACAAATAATGTGTAATTAAGGATGTGTATGATTGGATTGATTGACGTCACTTGGCACATCACTACTTTAATCAACTCCTCACTGTAAAGCTGTGTAATTACGAATGTTCATGCGTGGGCCACTTTCAGCACGTCTTTGGCGCGATGATAGTAGCACCATGAATATGCACGAGCTACTTAACGCGCAACAGATTATTCGAATACTGAAAGTAGCCATATCAATATATACTTTGTACTCGACGATATACGCTTTGACATCGGGCCACGCTCAGCATAGTCATGACTGACATGCACAAACAAAGCATAATTAAGCATAATTCAATTTGGATAAATGGTGGAATCATCATTGTGATAGTTGCTATAATGCTTCCCAACCGAGCTGCTACTCAGACCATATAATCACAACTAGAACGTGGACTACCGACCACTCAACCTTCTCAAGAGGTCGAGGGACAGTGGTGCAATATTTCGAGGGACAGCTGGGGTGGCTCTGGGAAGTGTCAATCTGGTGTGAAATTACCGTAGGAAGTAAAGGTATATTTGCGTCAATACGTGTGCTAGGGTCGGCCTCTTCAACCACTTCTTTGGCACTGACCAGATCGATCACTAACTCACTCACTCGCTCACTCACTCACTTGCTTGTTGGTCAGGCCAAAACACGTAACCACTGGCTGAATATATAACGACTGTGAATGGAGTAGATGTAAGTCAACCTCATGTAACCGGAGCTATCTGGTCCATCTGCTTTTCATAACGTACACAACATATTTAAATAAACAAGACCATCAATGGATTCAGGTGGTACCAGCATGAGGTATGCTTGAATGTTTGGCTTGTTTCACCACAACAATATATTTCCTAGGTTAAATTAGCTTGCCTTATTTCTATACTCTATACATGTGCCCGTATATTTGGGTTCATTCTCTATTTTTGAAATTGCAGTATATTCCCGCATTATGACGTTTTCGAGCACCACAACAGCCCCCACGCCCCCAAAACAGCCTTCTGCTCATATTCGATAGTCAAATAATGGCCAGCTATAAGTGTTCTGCAATGTCCTATGCTTCTATGTCTAACTTGCACATTGGGATATAGATATTGAGCTTGTCTTTCGCAAGAGAGCAATATGGTTGAGTTAAAGACGCATATTTCGGCGGCCTTATGGTTCGTTTGCAATATATGGGAGAATTACGTCTTGAATAAACGTCAAACATAAATGTAATTCAGTAGCAAGTCAAGAGAATAGCCAAGGTAGTTGAATATGCAGATTATGACGTCACTCACTCACTCACTCACTCACTCACTCACTCACTCACTCACTCACTCACTCATTAACTCAAACATTTCAATACTGTGGTAAGAGTAGATTCCAGTAAGAGATGAGCTTGCAGAGTATTTGTCATTTCAAGGGATGACGGTGTTGATTTGTTTACTGTAGCGACAGCTTTTCATTGGACGGACGCTGGCAAATGCTATGTCGAAGCCAATCGGGTTCTACGCCCTGGTTGTGGCTATCTTTGGATCACGGTCCTTCTAATGACCTCATAACCAAGGTCAGTACATTGAAATACCTCATTAATATTGTTTTATGATCGATTCATGCATGGAACCAGGCTTCCTCAATTATATTATATTATGGTTCTTAACGGTGGGCTATTTAGTTTTGTTCTCTTCATGTAACTTTCCATCTGAATATTCTTGGTGAATAATATTATATATAGTATGTTCTATGGTTAATCGTGGCCAACATGTACAAACTAGCTGTACCTTTCTCTGCAATGATGCATTTAAGGATGGATACAGATGCTTGGAAGAATTCCGAGCGGCCTGATCTCAATCCAACAAAAAAGTTTCTATATTGATATAGTTCCAGTGGCATTCAGACATACGTTCCTAGCGATCTAACTTATCAGTATGTTTGTACAACAATAATTCAAAGGCATGGTAAGGCACATTTAACAGTGCCTGGGATGGTCACTTAGCATCAACCATGTTTGCCGGAGGTCCATTCTTATTTGTCCAGCCGGATCTCGTGTCATAGTGGTACACAGCGCCGCCTTTCGACCCACAGGTTGTGGGTTTGATACCAAGGTGAGAAAATCTGGCTGGTTTCCCGTGCCTCGGATGAGCACGTTAAATGGCGGTCCCATCTCTGAGAGTGGATGCACCCGACCCAGTATCTATATAGTACCGTGTTGGAGCTCCATTCCAGAGGCGTGGATTTTGCAACCCTGTCTTAGCTAAGGGTTTGTGCCAAGTGGGCATTGACACTTTAGGGGAGCTGTCCAAGCATCACAATCATGCTCATCCATCAATATTGCGATATATTCTCCTTGTTGAAAGTGACGTTAAACCCCAATATTACCACTATATTTTCAATTCGTAATTGTGCATTGGTTTTTAAGAATCAGATTTGAAACACAATCAGATTGATTCAAGAGACTTAACCTGACATGATAAAAATGACGATGGCAATGATAATTGACTTATCTTGGGATGGCTTTGCATAATCAGTAATTGTAAAAGAGGTAATGATAAATATACAATTGGAGCCTGATTATTACTTTTATCTATGTGAAGCACAATACATAAACAGCTTATGAAAAGGTTCCTGCAGCAATTATATCAATCATCCAGTGTGTTATATGTTATCTATGCCGCAAGTAAATAGAACCGTGGAATTGAGGACTAACAACAGCAGCATCGATTCGAAATATATTAGGAAATCGATCCATTAGATACGAATGATTAAATCATTTGCAATGTAGAAGAATATATGATATTCCGACCAAACGGATAATCTATACTCGGCCGACTGTCTGCATGAAAGATCATCATGCGCAAAATCTTTGGGCTTAGACATAATGACAGTTATCATAGTAATGGTCATATTGTGTCTATGGATCCTGTTGCTTAGAGTCGTCGATGATTCACTCGCTTCTCGGCGAGATTTCCCCAAAGATCCCAGGTTGCATAGAGTCATGACCATCATAACGGCCACTTGAAGAACGAATGTCATAATGAGATATCCCACAAGCAGCTGACCAAAAGTGTACCACGTGTTGTTATATCGCTGGATACGATAACATTGAGACGAAGATACGTATTTGTTAGATATATAATTGCTGATGCTCACAGCAATTACCCACAAAGGCAGTTCTGCCATATGTTGGAAATAAATGCAATATTCTAAACACTGTCACAAATGCAATTCGCACCCACGAACGTTGGTGTGATGTAAAAACTTTCGCCTTCAGCGTCCAACAAACTACGCAATAACGATTCACAGCTATTAATACAGGTGCATATATGGTCCATATCCGAACCATGAAAACCAATACAACAGATCATCCCATTGGATATCTCCTTGTTGTGATTAAGATAGATATCACAAAGGCAAAATCTGTCATCCGTTCCAGCAGTGGAGACAAAAAGAGAAACACTATATCTGTCACAACTAACCAGCGCAGTAGGCATAAAGCACTTTTGTGCTTCTTGGCCCTGCCACAAAACCACCAGGGATGTTATATTCCCCGCTCTTCCTAAAACACACAGCACGTGTGACCAACAAGCCATGCACCTTCCAGTAACTTTCTTTAACTGCATGGAATGAAATAATATTCAACAGTAAATATCCTTCATATTAAGTGGCCCCTCCCGGAGCGTTACCCAGCAGTAGACCAACAGCGCTGTGTTGGCTGCTGGTAGTGGTTGAACGTGCTAAAGACCATTCCGGTTTGTGAGGTGCTACACCGTATTGGAAGAATAAATTATCCAACCTTGATCAAGTAGGTTATCTGGGTATATTCTTTTCTTTGAAATCGCCGATATCGCCGATTTGTTTCATACAAATACGTAACAGGTCAAACTGTGGCTGGTACCATTATGGCAGATCCGTGGTTTGTCATAATATTACAGATATTCTCTTGCAACCCAACCCAGCGCCATTCTCCGTCAAGTCAGCTTGTTTTATTCTCTTTCAACCCGACCCAATGCCATTCTCTGTCGAGTCAGCTTGTTTTATTCTCTTGAAACCCGAACCAATACCATTCTCCGTCGAGTCAGCTTGTCTTATACTCTTGAAAACAGTCCCAATGCCATTCTCTGTCGAGTCAGCTTGTCTTATTCTCTTGAAAACAGACCCAATGCCATTCTCCGTCGAGTCAGCTTGTCTTATTCCCTTGAAAACAGACCCAATGCCATTCTCCGTCGAATCAGCTTGTCTTATTCTCTTGAAACCCGACTCAATGCCATTCTCCGTGGAGTCAGCTTGTTTTATTCTCTTGCAACCCGACCCAATGCCATTCTCCGTCGAGTCAGCTTGTCTTATTCTCTTGAAAACAGACCCAATGCCATTCTCCGTCGAGTCAGCTTGTTTTATTCTCTTTCAACCCGACCCAATGCCATTCTCTGGCAGTCAGCTTGTCTTATTCTCTTGAAAACAGCTCCATTGCTATTCTCCGTCGAGTCAGCTTGTCTTATTCTCTTGAAAACAGACCCAATGCTATTCTCCGTCGAGTCAGCTTGTCTTATTCTCTTGAAAACAGACCCAATGCCATTATCCGTCGAGTCAGCTTGTCTTATTCTCTTGAAAACAGACCCAATGCCATTCTCCGTAGAGTCAGCTTGTCTTATTCTCTTGAAAACAGACCCAATGCCATTCTCCGTCGAGTCAGCTTGTCTTATTCTCTTGAAAACAGACCCAATGCCATTCTCCGTCGAGTCAGCTTGTTTTATTCTCTTTCAAACCGACCCAATGCCATTCTCCGCCGAGTCAGCTAGTTTTATTCTCTTTCAACCCGACCCAATGCTATTCTCCGTCGAGTCAGCTTGTTTTATTCTCTTGAAAACAGACCCAATGCCATTCTCTGTCGAGTCAGCTTGTCTTATTCTCTTGAAAACCGCCCCATTGCTATTCTCCGTCGAGTCAGCTTGTCTTATTCTCTTGAAAACAGACCCAATGCCATTCTTCGTCGAGTCAGCTTGTCTTATTCTCTTGAAAACAGACTCAGTGCCATTCTCCGTCGAGTCAGCTTGTCTTATTCTCTTGAAAACAGACCAAATGCCATTCTTCGTCGAGTCAGCTTGTCTTATTCTCTTGAAACCCGACTCAATGCCATTCTCCGTCGAGTCAGCTTGTCTTATACGCTTGCTATTATAAAGATTGACTTGAATAAATGATACCGTTTCGTTATATTAATGTTGATGCCTTAGCGTTAACTTTACCTTATAAAGAGTCTCTGTTACTACTCACCTCCCACCCCAGACCCCCAGAGTCTCTGTTACCACTCACCTCCCACCCCAGACCCCCAAAGTCTCTGTTACCACTTACCTCTCACCCAAGACCCCCAAAGTCTCTGTTACCACTCACCTCCCACCCCAGACCCCCAAAGAGAATGAGTATAATAGAAACAATCTTACTGTGTGTTGACAAGATCGAGTACAGCCTTGTCAGTATATCGGCTAAGGTGGTTTTATATTGAGGTGCTTATGGGTTATCTACGCAATCGTGTGACAGACAAAGTTATTGTCCGAAGCTTGGTTGCTTAGCACAAAATGGTTGTGAATTGATATTATCCGTGAACGCATTGCTTATATATTTGGTAGAGTCAGCTGGGCTCATTGTCTGGCAATCCACGAGTTTGATGTAAGAGTGATTGATTGCATGCTATCATTTATGATAAGCGCTCTTCTAATGTTTACTGACGCTCCCATGTATGATGCACAATTCACGAATTAAGTATCGAGACATTGGTTAAACAATCGTGTGTTAAGTCATATGATTGATCGATTAAGCTCGGATTTACCTGCAATACAATTTGGGATAAAAATCATAAGCGGTTATTACACATATCGCAAAAAACGGCCTACAATATGAAACAAGTTTTGTTTCGTACTGACATTTTCATAACGCCCAATGCTGCTTGTGTAAAAGAAATGAAGATTTATTCCTGCTAAAAGTAATTGGGACACATTCAAGATTGTGTCATATGTTGCCATAACAGCACAACGAATTATTCATCCAATTATGAACTATGCTACTGCGCGGAATTATATTTTCATCAAACTAACGACTAACTCCGTCTTAGTTTCAAAAGGAATTTAGGTATGATATTTGTAATTGTTTGGCGAACGACTCCAACAATAATCATCAAGTTGATTTGCAATATCTACATGGTATTCACAAGCAAAGAAGTAAATGTCGTTATGAAACTCACTTATGTGAGTCAAATTCAGAGAGCATATAAAAGAAGGATAGGATAGGTTAGGGTTATTCTGATAGCGTTGCTTTCATGGCCTTTGTCCTTTGCTTTAGTTGACCTCATCATTGAAGCTAAACAAATCTAACACTTGTAACTGAATTTGATTTTCAGTAGCCTGTCCGTGTACTTAACGGACATACCATGGAGGCCTCAGTAAAAATATAATTCTTCAAAATACTTGGTCAGCTTTTTTTGCATCCAAAACTTGCACATTACTACGTGCAAAATAAAATCATACCAAAATAGTTATTGACTTAATCCCAATTTATGGCTCTTTCGAATTTCCATACGAGAAAAGTTGACAAGCCGGAAGTGCATCAGACTTTCTCAGACGGATACATCGTGCGCAGCATGACAAGAGACGATGTGAAAATCGTGGAAAAATGGCATGGGGAATTGAGCTCAGCGGGTAAATACGATGCAGAGGTGGCTCTGGCTGTTTTCCCTCCTGGTAAAGGATTTTACATCGGTGAATATGAAGGTGAGGTGGTGGCTTGTGCATTTAGACTACCATGGGGACCGGATATTTACTATGGCGCCTATTACTATGTTGCTAAGTCGCATCGTGGCAAAGGATTCGGAACGCGTCTGCGCGATCAAGTAGCGTTCAGCCACGTGGGTACCAGCAAATTATGCATTGACGCTTGTATGGGGAAAGTACATAAAGATAATGAGGAAAAATTTGGCTACAAGACGGCGTTCCATACCGGAACATTCAGCGGAACTGCACGTGAAATTCCTAACGTCACGTCTACAAGCATTGTTATGGTAAATTTTAACCAGTAGTAATCCGTTAAATAAGCCTTATTATTAATTGCTTACCATTTAAAGTGATACTCCAGTCATTAATATTATTGCGCTACATTATTAAACTATCGAAGATAAGTCTGTTTGATTGAAATAAGCCCGATTTGTGAAAATAATTTAACCCTTAACTGTGGGAAAAGTATGCGTTCGTATCGCCGGGCGATGAATGAAGACTCATTGTATTTAATGGAGACATGGATATGGATGGTAGAATTGATCATTAAGTTTTGAGTGTCCATTAGATGTCTACTTGGTTGACACAACCATAATGAACCAAAGATGCGCACTCGCTCGTGAAAGGTTCATAACGACGATATCACTGAATGTTTCGATTCATGCCACAAGATCTGCCCCTATATTATACAAGAACACCACAATAAAGTTTCAAGTCGTCGCCCATCCGTTTCGAAATCTGTGCCGTCTAAGGGGCTTACGAGTTACCGATCGACCAATGAACATCGCGACCAATTGCTGGTGATGTTTGAGCATTTGAAGTAACACCACAAAACTAGCTGCGAGCATTCAAACTGCCCCGGACCCAGCGTTCGAAAAAACGAGAAAAAGGATCCTAACTGTGGTTCTCGCCGTCTTGAAACCCGGAAATGTTCAATAAATGAGTTAAGTCCATGGTAATATAATCTGGCTCAGTTGGCTGGAGTATCACTTTAATGATCGTTTTACTCTCTAGAGAAATCTCAATTCTAAAAGGTTGTGAATTTGAACGTGTATTTCCATGAAGAGAGTTTGATATATTTTAACATTAAGTGTGATATCATCCATTTTAAGGTGTTCTCACAACCAATGATTAGAAAGTTAGGATATATAAAATAATGAGTCATACCAAATGGTGCAAAAACATAAAGCTATCACTAATGATTAAGATATTGGCTTTTCCAGGCCACGTCCGTCCCATTCGAAAAACATCTTGGAGTACGACGATCGTCATTTCGTCACCAGCGGATATGCTATTCGACACGAGTTCTTAAAACGTTGGTGTAAGGTACCAGGCGGTGCAGCATATCTGGCCATTAATAGAATGGGCAAGATAAACGGATTTGGTGTCCGTAACCCAGGTATGAACAGTGGAATGCACATGGTGGGGCCACTATACGCAGACGACGCCGAGACTGCAGTAGCAATGATGAACAAGCTGTCTTCTGACGTTATCGGCGAGACTATAACGACAACCATATGGTATGATCTTTTTGTTTGGACTGTTGGATATGTTAATGATACGAAGCCAATAATTTATAACATTTTATTACATTACGTGTAATTGAATACTCACATGAGGAAGTTTAAACCATCAAGTAAAAACTAATTTTCATCAGTAGCTTAAGTAATGATGATGTTGTATCAAAGGAATAATTGATTGAACATAACAGGTTTGCTAACGATCAACTTTTGTTACAATATCATCATACGACGGGTTCTAATCCATTCAACATATTTGACCGCTATTTATTCTACAGCATACCGAACGGAGACGCCTTAAACATGGTAAAGAGTTATGGCTTAGAAATGGAATTCCAGTGGTGTCGCATGCATGCAAATGGAGATCCAAACGAATATAAGCCTACAGTATTTTGCCTCACAAGTGACGTGTGTGGCTTCTAAAAATATCATGTATATGTTTTGTTATTTTCCATGATGTTCTCCAATGTGTGCGCTTGTGGGTTGACTAGACGGATCTGAAGTAGAAATATTGACGATTAAAGATATCTTACGTTCAGTAACAATTCATATTCCAGTAATTAAGAACAAATTTTGTTTCTTTGACTCTACAATTGTTTTTCTATAACTGAGCGTTCATATATATAAGCTTAATTGTATTATGCAATTTGTATGCAACTTTAAAGCAAGATGTGAATAGACTAGTGGTGTTGAGTTTTTACAATATGACATTGATTTCGAACTAGGTATGTTTTCAAGTGTTGTTCAAATTAACTGGGCATGATGTTCACCTTCGGTATTTTGTGCAGACGATGATAACAAGGATGGTTAGTCATTATAGCTTTTATAAATAGTCAACTACCATATGCCATGATCCCAACACGCCTCCGCTACAACACGCCTTCATAACATCACACCAATATTTCACTTAACTGTATAAAAAGCAAACCTCCACCACCCCAAACATTCATTACAACACATCGTTGTAACAATGCAGTTCCATAAAGACACGCCCGTATTACAACACACTCTTGCTCAACACGTATTACAGCGCGTCTCCTTTAGCATATTCCTTTATTACAATACGCCTTCACGAGAAGATGCCACAGACCTTCATTACCTTCTAGAGAAATCTCAATTCTAACAGACCTTCATTACTGCACGCAGCCATGGTATTATGCATTATTACAGCACGCCTTCATGAAAAGATGTCTCTATTACAACATACCTTTATTACATACCTTCATTACAACGACAATGTAAATGCCGTTGGTAAGTGTGGAAAAGCTCTGCTCAAATATTTCTCTTTGGTCAAATCACCATTAATGTAACAGACATTATCACACAGTGTGTAATCAACCCAGTCATTGTCTTGCATTGCAAGTTAGCATTTACGTCGGGTGGCTTGGTGTGGAAGTGAGGTGGAGCGTGTAGTCGGACAGTTCGGGGTGTAAGATAGGTTTAGTTGGTCAGGGTAGTGAGGTACAAATAATGTGTAATTAAGGATGTGTATTATTGGATTGATTGACGTCACTTGGCACATCACTACTTAAATCAACTCCTCACTGTAAAGCTGTGTAATTACGAATGTTCATGCGTGGGCGACTTTCAGCACGTCTTTGGCGCGATGATAGTAGCACCATGAATATGCACGAGCTACTTAACGCGCAACAGATTATTCGCATACTGAAAGTAGCCATATCAATATATACTTTGTACTCGACGATATACGCTTGTGCTGAAAGTAGCCGTATAAATATACTCGGGCTACATTGTGCACGACAGAATAATGCCATGCTGAGAGTAGCCATATCTGTGTACTGGGGGTATTTTGTGTACAGCACAATATGTATCATCATATAGCTACTTTGACATCGGGCCACGCTCAGCATAGTCATGACTGACATGCACAAACAAAGCATAATTAAGCATAATTCAATGTGGATAAATGGTGGAATCATCATTGTGATAGTTGCTATAATGCTTCCCAACCGAGCTGCTACTCAGACCATATAATCACAACTAGAACGTGGACTACCGACCACTCAACCTTCTCAAGAGGTCGAGGGACAGTGGTGCAATATTTCGAGGGACAGCTGAGGTGGCTCTGGGAAGTGTCAATCTGGTGTGAAATTACCGTAGGAAGTAAAGGTATACTTGCGTCAATACGTGTGCTAGGGTCGGCCTCTTCAACCACTTCTTTGGCACTGACCAGATCGCTCACTCTCTCACTCACTCACTCACTCTCTCACTCACACACTCACTCACTCACTCACTCACACACTCACTCACTCACTCACTCACTCACTCACTCACTCACTCACTCACTCATTCACTCACTCACTCACTCCCTCACTCACTCACTCACTCACTCACTCACTCACCTCCTCACTCATTAACTCACTCACTCACTCAAAATTAGTAAAGTGAACATGGTTACTAATTTTGCTCTATTAACCTAGATATCGAAGCAATCTACCGCTTTATCCGAGTCAAATCATTAAAACAGTCGTGGAATGCACAACAATTTCTGTCTTGCCCTTCGCTTTGCTTGTTGGTCAGACCAAAACACGTAACCGCTGGCTGAATATATAATGACAGTGAATGGAGTAGATGTAAGTCAACCTCATGTAACCGGAGCTATCTGGTCCATCTGCTTTTGATAACGTACACAACATATTTAAACAAACAAGACCATCAATGGATTCAGGTGGTACCAGCATGAGGTGTGCTTGAATGTTTGGCTTGTTTCACCACAACAATATATTTCCTAGGTTAAATCAGCTTGTCTTATTTCTATACTCTATACATGTGCCCGTATATTTGGGTTCATTCTCTTTTTTAGAAATTGCAGTATATTCCCGCATTATGACGTTTTCGAGCACCACAACAGCCCCCACGCCCCCAAAATAGCCTTCTGCTCATATTCGATAGTCAAATAATGGCCAGCTATAACTGTTCTGCAATGTCCTATGCTTCTATGTCTAACTTGCACATTGTGATATAGATATTGAGATTGTCTTTCGTAAGAGAGCAATATGGTTGAGTTCAAGATGCATATTTCGGCGGCCTTATGGTTCGTTTGCAATATATGGAAGAATTACGTCTTGAATAAACGTCAAACATCAATGTAATTCAGTAGCAAGTCAAGAAAATAGCCAAGGTAGTTGAATATGCAGATTATGACGTCACTCACTCACTCACTTACTCATTAACTCAAACATTTCAATACTGTGGTAAGAGTAGATTCCAAAAAAAATGTTCGATCTGCTGTTGATAAAATACAATAAAGAGATGAGCTTGCAGAGTATTTGTCATTTCAAGGGATGACGGTGTTGATTTGTTTACTGTAGCGACAGCTTTTCATTGGACGGACGCTGGCAAATGCTATGTCGAAGCCAATCGGGGTTCTACGCCCTGGTTGTGGCTATCTTTGGACCACGGTCCTTCCAATGACCTCATAACCATGGTCAGTACATTGAAATACCTCATTAATATTGTTTTATGATCGATTCATGCATGGAATCAGGCTTCCTCAATTATATTATATTATGGTTCTTAACGGTGGGCTATTTAGTTTTGTTCTTTTCATGCGTCTTTCCATATGAATATTCTTGGTGAATAATATTATATATAGTATGTTCTATGGTTAATCGTGCATTTAAGGATGGATACAGATGCTTGGACGAATTCCGAGCGGCCTGATCTCAATCCAACAAAAAAGTGTCTATATTGATATTGTTCCAGTGGAATTCAGACATACGTTCCTAACTTATCAGTATGTGTGTACAACAATAATTCAAAGGTATGGTAAGGCACATTTAAAGAGACTGTTCAGCCCCATATTTGGAACGAGGTTGCCTAGCAAGCTGCTTGGCAACCGCACCTTGGAAACCAAAAAAGTTAAGTTTTCAGACTTTCAGTCGCTATGCGGCGCTGTGGTCTCAGATAAAAGATCCTTACTTCGGTTGTAGCCATTTATGTTGTCGGACATTATCCTTCTTGTTTGAGTGCACAATTATGCCCACAACTTGAATGAGTGAAGATTTTATGAAATCTACATTATGTAACTAAAGCGGACGAATACATATCGTTAGCGAGGTAAATTCAGAGCGCGTTATAATTTACAGCTAACATTCGTGTGGTTCATGGATTTAGGGAGGCACCGTTATCGATGGAACGACATAACTGAATAAAACAGATTTCCACAGTAGATCATGAATATTTCCAGTCAAATAATAATGTTAAAAACTTATCAACATAATTTCCATCATGTAAATTCTGCGGCACAAATTAGAAGATATCATTACTTACGTCTGCGTTAATCGTAGTAATGTAATAATGAAATGATCCCTGATTGCCTTATATGCGGCTGAACAGTCTCTTTAACAGTGCCTGGGATGGTCACTTAGCATCAACCATGTTTGCCGGAGGTCCCACAGGTTGTGGGTTCGATGCCAAGGTGAGAAAATCTGACTGGTTTCCCGTGCCTCGGATAAGCACGTTAAATGGCGGTCCCATCTCTGAGAGTGGATGCACCCGACCCAGTATCTATATAGTACCGTGTTGGACCTCCATTCCAGAGGCGTGGATTTTGCAACCCGGTCTTAGCTAAGGGTTTGTGCCAAGTGGGCATTGACACTTTAGGGGAGCTGTCCAAGCATCACAATCATGCTCATCCATCAATATTGCGATATATTCTCCTTGTTGAAAGTGACGTTAAACCCCAATATTACCACTATATTTTCAATTCGTAATTGTGCATTGGTTTTTAAGAATCAGATTTGAAACACAATCAGATTGATTCAAGAGACTTAACATGACATGATAAAAATGACGATGGCAATGATAATTGACTTATCTTGGGATGGTTTTGTATAGTCAGTAATTGTACAAGAGGTAATGATAAATATACAATTGGAGCCTGATTATTACTTTTATCTATGTGAAGCACAATACATAAACAGCTTATGAAAAGGTTCCTGCAGCAATTATATCAATCATCCAGTGTGTTATATTATATCTATGCCGCAAGTAAATAGAACCGTGGAATTGAGGACTAACAACAGCAGCATCGATTCGAAATATATTAGGAAATCGATCCATGAGCTACGAATGATTAAATCATTTGCAATGTAGAAGAATATATGATATTCCGACCAAAACGGATAATCTATACTCGGCCGACTGTCTGCATGAAAGATCATCAAGCGCAAAATCTTTGGGCTTAGACATATGAAGAGTCCAATAATGACAGTTATCATAGTAATGGTCATATTGTGTCTATGGATCCCTTGCTTAGAGTCGTCGATGAGGTTGCCACAAGCACCTGACCAAAAGTGTACCACTTGTTTGTTATATCGCTGGATGAGATAACATGCAGACGCTATGGAGTTGTTAGATATATAATTGCTGATGCTCACAGCAATTACCCACCAAGGCAGTTCTGTCATATGTTGGAAATGAATGCAATATTCCAAACACTGTCACAAATGCAATTCGCACTCACGAACGTAGGTGTGATGTAAGTACTTTCGCCTTCAGCTTCCAACAAACTACGCAATAACGATTAACAGCTATTGATACAGGTGCATATATGGTCCATATCCGAACCATGAAAACCAATACAATAGATGATCCTTGTTGTGATTAAGATATCACAAAGGCAAAATCTGTCATCCGTTCCAGCAGTGGAGACAAAAAGAGAAAAACTGTATCTGTCACAACTAACCAGCGCAGTAGGCATAAAGCACTTTTGTGCTTCTTGGCCTTGCCACAAAACCACCAGGGATGTTATATTCCCCGTTATTCCTAAAACACACAGCACTCTTATCAAACGCGTGTGATAAACATGCAATGCACCTTCCAGTAACTTTCTAGTCCTGTTTGAATATTGTTTTGCGAATCCAAATACCTATAGTCATTTAAATGTACAGCACGATGCATTTTCACTGGGTTCCGACAACTTCTTTTTCACAGACTCAATAGCGAAATATATTTTTGGACACGTGCAACGGGCATTTGTGGGGCGAAAAGGCTTTAAAGGACCAGTCTTACTACAGCACCCATTCATATTTGCAATCAACAGCATCCCATAAGTTGATTGTCACCATGAATTTACTACTCCTTGTGAAAGTGACAAATATTGTACAACAGTATCTTCTTAGCTAACACGAACGGTACTGAATCAGCAGAACAGCTGACTTCTACTCCAAATGACTTATTTTGTTATTATTTATTGAAATAATAGAGTGATTAGTATTCTAGTTTAAATGTTGCACATTAAAATTGAATTGTTATTGACATAAGGAATTACAGGTCAAATGTTATGCCTCGCCATTTAGAAACATTCTTTTGATTCCATTCACCGGCCAGAACATAGAGTTAGATGGAACTATTGGACCTTGCGATATAGGTTCTGATCTGTAGGTTGTGCCATAAGGATATGTAGTTTAGTAGCGTAGGTCGGGTATTTAAGCCGAAAGTCAATGTAGTAGGCTGTGGGTTTTGTTGGTAAGAAAGGAAGGTCCATGGTAGTGTGGAGCAGTAAGGAAAGATTTTTGCAGTTTTCTGGGGTAGAAAGATAGGTAAGCTACCTTTTTTAGTGACGCGATACAGGTTGCAATTTTTATTTAAAACGGTCGTCATTAATGATGAGCAGAACCCAGATATTGTTTTTAAAAACACATGTTATTGTAACAATTTGATAGCTTTCCAAGCGCCCAAAGTGGAAAAATCGTCGAATCAGTCCGAATGTCAACATTATTTATATGAAAATTTCATTCGCGTATAAATCGTAGGAGTCCGATGGTTATAAAATTTGGGTTAAATGTTCTCACTTACAGGTTCAATTGCAGCAGAGGATTTCTGAAATAGCGATGACGTCTCTTCTGATTTCTAACGCACCAAGGATTATGAATTAATTGACTAATTATCGTCCGATAGTAGAAACTTTTTCTAAAAGCTTGAACCGATAGTAAACTTTCGTAATTGACATATTCTATCAAAATATGCGTCTTTTGCAAATCTCTTTGAGTTAAAAAAACCAATTTAAAGTGACAATTTAACTTTCTTTTATTTAGCTTATAAAATAAAAAATGTCAGTTCGACTGTCATAAAAAAATGGGTTTAATGTAGTGATGGGCAGCGTCAATAGAATTCTTAAATTTTATACAATTCGAAGGCGTCACTTCCGATTCGGAAAGCATTATATTTACAGCGAAAGTGTACTCGGAAGTTTTTCGCGCCTTTTTTCTCCGTCGATTATGGTCGTACCGTAATTTTGCTTTCAAAGAAATATTATCTAAGCGGGTAGTGAAGTGGGATGAAGTGGTGAGACAGCAGCTAGGGGGGGGGGGGGGGGGTAGGTTAGAATCATTTTAGTAGAGTTGATGGATAGCTCAGACATTTAGAAATTCAGGATAGGTTGGTCTGTGGCAGTCAGACAGAGAAGTTAGTTGCACAAGATAATAAGTTCGGGTAGTTCGATGACCCGGTTATGGATGGTTATGTATGATTGTCGGCATGATGAAGGGGCACTTGTGCACATCATGTACGCAAGTCGACAAGTTTGCTTTTTGTAACGATATGTGCTGGTAACTGTTTCTCTAAAAAAAAAGGCTCTATCTCTAAGTCTCATATTTTAAATTGGTTAAGGTTTTTTGGGGGCGGGGCACGTTTTTCTGTTCTGATACTACAGAAGCTTATCACATGGTCAATAAAGCAACTGGCAGTCATATTGGATTATTGTTTAAGTTTATCGGTCTTGTGTTATTTTATGTCAGACATCAATGCTAGGTTTATTAGCTGCGATAATTTTCATATGCGTCCTATCGTGTACAGTGTGTGTATTTATTTAGAATTTTGCCATTATTTCTCAAAGGATACTTGTCGAAGCTTAATTTCGCTGTAAAATGTAAATAATCAGATATGAATTGGTTTGAAAAGTGCGATATTTTGTGGGTAAGTGGTGCGGTACGAACAAATTGGTTGCAGTATTATGTCGCAAATGATGTACAATTACCGAATCATTAACCATGTTTCTACACCCACACAGCTCTATCCCTCATATTTTCAGGCAAAAGAACATGTTCAACCCATCCCATTTTTTTTAAAAATGGCATGGATATCTGATGGATTAATTCATACACATCAAATCTCCGAGCTTCACTTGCTGCTGTGAATCGTTATATTGTTGTTGCTTGACTGCTGAAAGCGAAAGTATATGCATCAAATACACATTCGTGGGTGCAAATAGCCTTAGTTGTTGCGCTCGTCATATTGAATTCACTGATGAAGATTTCTGAAACTAATTGCCGCCATTTCTAATGGATGAAAGCATCTGTGTGTCCGATACGTTTCCTCGTATGTTTAAAACCAGCAGCAACAAAAGCGCATGGGACTGCTGATCGAACATCTCAGATAGGATCAAGGTTGGGATTTGAGGATTAAGTCATCACATGAAATGCTACGCTGAATATGCCTTACACCCTACATTTTACTCATATGCTTCTGGTTTGAAAATCCAGTAGCGTGTTTGACTATTAAACGTCAATTCACCTAGGGTATTTTATGACTTCTATCATTACATTTTTCGTGGCTGCAGATATCATCACATCCAACACTCAGCAAACAACGAGGCTGCTTCACTGAACACAATTTAGCAGACAGCTGAATGATTACCGACGCTGTGTTTGGATTTACAGAGACTAGTTAAACCGGAAAAGCTTTGGCATATGTACAACTACTAGATTGTGCAGTTATATCGGTAGCGAACTATATGAATCCAGAATCCCATCCAAGTTTAGGCGCTGTCAGAGCGAACACAATAGCCCATTTGTACTGCCAGAGATGTGAACGGGGATTAACACACCCCTCCCCTACCCACCAACACCGTATCTCGCCTGTCACGCGTACTTGGATCCCACGAGCGCAATGCAAGAGTCGGCTTCACTATTTGCGGAGGTGTGTTTCAGAGAATGAATTAGCATATATAAGCTAAGTACACTTATTCTGCAAGCACTTTTATCAATAACTCTTTCCTCACAATCTAATGTAGTTGCATTCATTCTGTCGTTAATTTATAGCTACGTTATAAAATATTGTGTTGCTTTAAAACCATTATCCAAGATCATAATCGGATGATATTGTAAATTCAGACAACACAAAAGATGCGGAAACGACGTATTATGACAAAATAATGTTAAAGGAAAATGGAAATCGAGTTCTTTGGAACACTTTCAATTTGGAGTAACAGAAATACATATTATTCAGCATTGCAAATAACCAGACTCTGTTGCTGACTTCTTCCTTTCAACTACGCACAAAAAGGTCATTAATGACAAATCATATATCCTCTATGCATAAAAGACTTGAACGATTAAATAATTACACAAATATCTTACTATATTCGAACAATGAAAATCTATGTTTTCCTATTATCATGTTTCTGCTACACAGAGTACATCGAAAATGTCATGCAGAGTATGTTCAATAAATAGCTGACCGGTTCCGAATATTTGTTCATTATTATTTCAAATTACGAAATTAAATTCTACTCTTATCATCATCAATCCTACTCTGTCCGATGTCATGTCTCGTCTTTTACAAATATTTATTCTGCTGCATTCATCCGCATGTGCAACAGGAGAGTTAATGTAATTGGAAGGGTAGTGATATAAAAGAAATGACATGTAAAGGGAATAGTCCGATTGTTTAGACCAATCCTAGGTGTTCCATGCCTCTTTCATTGATGCCAACCAAATCCCCAATTCGTTGCTATAGCTAAGCAATTCACTAAGTCTCTGTTAGATATGCGAAAGGATAATAATTTGTCATTAGGTTTATCGTACAAGATGCCCCATCAACAGCAGTCACATTTGAAAAAACGAATGTACTCAAAATTTAGCTTTGATGACAACAGGGCAGATATAGCGTCATGGTAAGCTTGACCACTCTAACTACAAACACCACCTATGACAATGACTCACAAAACTATCCCATGTACCAAATTTCCGGCACTCCTTTCTCACTTCCTTATCTTCTCTTCTGCCAGATTGACCTAACACATTATCCTACCTGCATGTCTAGTTAAACAAATAAACTATCCAACCTATCTAACAATCTCAATTATGAAGTAAACACCTTTCTTGAACCCCAAACAAACAACCATACTGTTTTAGCTGGTTCAACGGATTGACATTACATCTCCAACTCCACTAGCAGTGCAACAGATTTGTAATACTGTCAATATGACAAAGTTGGTAACACATGGCTACTCCGACTGTATAATTACCTTGTACCGGGATCCATACGTATTTATCTTACGCATGCATTCTAAAACCCCCCTTCCCTGATGCCACGTTTTTTATAAATGGACGAGGGTACGTTAAAACTCAAGTCCCTGTGGGTGATTCTGTGCCTTCGTTTCTTGAAACCTATTTTAATACATAAACTAGCTTAAAATTGACAGCATTTTGTCTGGCTTGGCTAACGCCCACACATATACAAAGTTGGCAATATTTTCCATCCGACATCAAGTCTGACTGGTACTTCATTATTAACTGACAGACAAGGTTTCTGTAAGATTTTTTATCCAAAATATATCCGCATGTTGTATGACCTGTCTGGTAAAATACGACACATTATTTGAATTTTGAAATATATTTTTGTAATGTACCTATTGTATCTGTACTATACCTGTATATTGTACTATTTCTTTGTGAATGATCTATTGCTAGCCGAATTATTATACTTAAACGCATTGCATTAGTTACAGTTATAGTTGAGATCTACAAACACCCACCATATGAAATATCAGATATAGAAAACCACATGGTTATCTACAACAGGATGGTATTGCAATATCAAAGTATGATACGTTGTGTGCAATGACAAGCGAACAACTTACAACAACCCTTGTCTGTGGTTCTGTTCTTTCGCAAAAAATCTGACTGAAACCTGGTCGACTAAGTTAAAGTTTATGACCTGTCAGACTCGAGATAATTTCTATGTGTTGACGTTAGAAATATCATAATGCCGTATCTTATAATCTTGATGCCATATGGTAGAATATTGAAAGAGTTTACACATATAATCAACCAATGATGACAACAATCTCACATATCAGATACGAAAATCACAGGGCTTTTATTTTTTGTGTACAACGATTATCCAATACAGATTGTGTTTGCTTTTTCTGCCCAAATTTGAGCACCAATGGAAAGTTATCAAAGGACTACAAAATAGTATTCACGCAATGTTATAGTATTGCATGATAATTTGGTGCCTTGATTAAAGTATTAAAGAGTAGGCAATCGATCTTCAGTAATAACAGAATACTTGTGTGCCAAGTTTTTCTGAAATAAAGATTATTTTCAGAATCCACACACCATAAAAGACGCAATCCCATAAACTGTAGGTTTGTACTCATTCGGATGACGATTTAAATGCATACAACATAATTCAATTTCTTCTAGCAGGCCGTAATTCTTCACCATTGTCAGAGCGTCTTTGTTGGGCATGTTGCGTCAACAACATCGAATGATGCCAATTGTTACTTAGTATTCTGTAGATATATTTAAGAATTTGTAGGAAATTGTGTCTTCTGCAAACAGGTTTTTGCATTACTAGTATTTATCATTAATTAAATAAATATCAAAAGGCAACAATTGTTATTTCTTTTTTCGTTCATGCATCGTTGACAAAAACGAATAGCAAACAAATCGTACTATGCATATCGTTATAGTCTCCTCGGTGACGTCAGAAGACAGCTTGTTCATTATGGCTATTGCCGTCTTAGTAAACTACCTACAAGGCTTAAATAGCCGTAGCCTCTGATATTTCCTGCAGCATCGACAGCTAAGTAGCTTCCACCACATTGTACCTCACAGAACCTCGCTAAGAACTCATGTCGATTAACAAATCCAGCAGTGACGAAATGTCGTTCGTGGTTCTCCAAGATCTTCTCAAAAGGGACAGACGGCGCCTGTGACAGTCGATTTCAGTAATAGACAACAGCATATTCAAACAAGATATCTTGAATACTATTTTTAGAATAGTTGATTAAAATTCAGCGCTATTGGGCGTGGTTACTTTTCCCTTAATGCTCACTAAAAGGTAAATTCAAGGCAACGTAGACTTGAAATTCCAGATTGCTCTCTTTGGGGCGGCTAAAATCAATACATAATTTACCATTACAATATTGTTAGTCGTCGAGTTGGGAATAACCCTTGCAGAACCAGTGAACATCGCCGTCTGGAACGCCGCCTTGTAACCAAATTTCTCTTCGTTGGTTTTGGCTACCTTTCCCATAACGGAGTCTATACAAATCTTGCTTGTACCACAGTGACTTTACTTCACTTGATCGCGCAGGCGCTTTCCGAATTCTTTGCCACGATGCGCTTTGGCAACCGGTGAGAGCAGGCACACAAGCAGTAGAAAGGATGTGAGATACTGCCAATTGACGCAAGCTTGATGGCATGCGGGTGCTATGTTATAATAGCCCTTTTGGCGTCAAGAGATCCATCGATGGCAAATACAATGTCTGCCATTTACACTGGATAAATACAGCACACTATTACCACGAATAATGGAAAAAAGGAAGGCTGGTAGTTTTTTTATAACACCCAGACCATCCTGTGCTCAGCTTTATACCCTTTCTCATAATTACACAGCATCATGAATACGCGACTTTCTAATCATTCCGGCAAATAATATGACCAACATATAAAGCCCCCCTAAAATTACAAGATTGCGTGCAACATATCTTTAGGGTCTGCATTTGCTTACATTTGATGACAGGTGCTATACTGTAGTGTGAATATACGCCGTATATCGGTAGCTAATAGAGATTGTTGAAACAGCATGCGCAACATTGAGGTGCACGATAAACGCCATGACTTACTTGGTCAAAGTAGGGCAATGGTTTCTTCCAATCGGTATCGTACAACGGAACCGACAAGCTTCTCAGCAAGTTCCCTGTTAACAGCCGCCTAACTAGGTTGTTTACTTGAAGCTGATGAAGTTAAAGGCGTGCGTTCTGTCATGTGGTGGTTGAAGATATGTAAGAGGTCACTTTATTCTATTTATTTTAATGTTACTGCGTTTACTTGGACATTTGTATGCCATCAGATAGCAGCCTTCATGTGTTCCGTTACAAGTTGTGGATTAAACAGAACGTGAATCTTCTGATCGAGTGCGGTGCTACTAATAACATGATTTAAAAAAAATTAAGTTATTTGTCTGTTTGTCAGACATTCTACTCTTAATGAATTCACATGGAAAATCCTGGGGTCAGTCGACTTGGATGGAAAGGAAAACCCAATTGGTGTCGTGGAAAAAATTCCCATGAAATTTTGGAAAGATAAATATCCGGCCCTAGTGAACATCAAATAATAATATTTTCCCTTGCAAAATACATTAAATTTGTTCCTCCATTTATTTGGCGTTTGACGGAAATGTTTTACACAACAGCAACCCCTCCATCCGTGTTTCCTGCCTGCTAAAATGGTGATCGCGATACCGATCACAATTGCTTGACAGAAACTCTTAAGTGATTTAACGTTATGATGATGTTACCGGTGCACCGCTTAAAATTTTCACAATGATAAACGTAGCTTAGCTGCGCCAAAATATACCTATCAGGTAGCGATGTGTCTGATCTGGTCCACACGCATTGAGTAGTTTTGTAAACGAGTCAAGATCTAAGGTGATTTGTTGCCTGACGGAAATTTTTAGCTGAAGGTATGTTGTGATAATAACATGTTGTGATAAATCATTGTCGTCGACAAGGAGTGATATGATTAAGACGATTTCTGTACATCAAATATTGTATGTAATAAACGTGTTGTAAGCAATGAAAGTATTATTATATAAAGTGAAACTGTGAAAAGGTCATGTTCTAGTCATGGAAAAGTTTTCAAAAACGAGCTAGTATAAAATGGTGACATTTTTGACCATATTGATGAGATCGTCACATTCCAAGCTGTGTCATACACGAATACGGTAGTAGATAATTTATTACTGATAAATGATATTACATTTATCAGCAACATAAAAACATGGATTATGAGGTTTTTTATTGAATAACTACTAGCCAATCTTGGTTGAGCACCAGTGCAAAGTCGTCTATGGGCAATATAAGTGTAACTACACAATGTAGTTGTAATTGTGTAACTAATATCTTATTAAACATATCCAAGAGTAGATGTTCGATCTTAACATATTACAGAATACATGTATGCCTTGATCGTCTCAAATGTTGATTATTTTCAGAATCCACACACCATAATAGACGTAAGCCCATAAACGGTAGGTTTGTACTCATTCGGATTACCATTGGCATGCATTCGACATACTTCAACTTCTATTTCCAAGCCGTAATTCCTCACCATTTGCAAAGCGTCTTCGTTTGGCATGCTGATAAAACAAAGTCAATAAAAACAAATGATACAAACTGTAGCATGATACGCTGTAGATCATTAAACTGTTTGCAGGAAATTGTCTTCTGCGAGCTTTTCTTTATTTGTATTTACCATTAACCATTATATTAATTGGCACCTCATCGGAATCAAAATAAGTATCAGAAAACCATAAACGTCGTTTCCTCTTTCGTCCTTGCATCGTTGAAATCAGTCAAAAAAGAAAGGCAAAATAATCTTACTGTATGCAAATCGTTATATTCTCCCCGATGACGTCAGAAGACAGCTTGTTCATTATCGCTATAGCAGTCTGGGTGTCGTCTGCATATAGTGGTCCAACCATATGTGCTCGCTCTTTCATACAAGGCCTACGTAAGCCATAGCCTCTGATATTTCCTTCAGTATCAACAGCTAAGTAGCTTGCACCACATTGTACCTCACAGAACCTCTTTAAGAACTCATGTCGAATAGCATATCCCGCAGTGACGAAATGTCGATCGTCGTACGCCAAGACCTTCTCAAAAGGGACCGACGACGTCTGTGACAGTCAATTTCAGTCATGGACAACAGCATGTTCCAAAACAAAAATATAATTACTATGTATAAAAGAGGGATTGGCCATCAACATCGACTATATCTACTGCCACCTATTCGCCAATGGTATCATTGAATACTAAATATGTCTGCAGCCCTTTGGGGTCGCGTCATCGTGAAATGAAAGGTCATAAAAATTATAATAAGATACATTGAATACTCTCTTTCGAATAACAGACTCACATAAAGACCAGATTGCTTTTTTTGTGCAGATACAATCAAAACTTATTTACCATAACAATATTGTTAGAGGTCGAGTTGGGAATTTCGCATGCAATACCAGTGCACATAGCCGTCTGGAACGCCGCCTTGTAGCCGAATTTCTCTTCGTTGTCTTTAACTACTTTTCCCATTACGGCGTCTGTGCATAATTTGCTGGTACCCACGTGACTGAAGGCAACTTGATCGCGCAAGCGCGTTCCAAATCCTTTACCACGATGCGCCTTGGCAACGTAGTAATAGGAGCCATAGTAAATATCCGGTCCCCATGGCAGTCTGACAGCAGAAGCCACCACCTCACCTTCATATTCACCGATGTAGAATCCTCTACCCGAAGAGAAAACTTCCATAGCCACCTCCAAATCGTACAGGCTCAAGGAGATAATTTCTCTCCACCACTTTTGCACAATCTTCGTATCATCTGTCATCATACTGCGCACGATGTATCCATCTGGAAAGGTCTGATACACTTCCGGCTTTTCAGCTTTACGCATTGAAAAGGCCACAGAAAGAATGATCCATTAAGGATTCGCAATCATTTTATTCTTATGCAATAAAATGCAACATTTGATTATTTAAATCTGTCCATACAACTCATAAACAATTCACCTGAGCCCTCCATTGTATCTGTGGTAAATTCTTAGGCAGTTTACTGAAGAAAATCAAATTGGTTGCAAATAGTTGTAATGGATTTGTACAGCTGAAATAAAGAAGTTTGATACCATCGAAATTTTACATGTTTCATAAACAAGCTTTTCGAAATCGATCAATATAATTGTTTCGAATATCATACTCGCCATACATGTTGTTGAAAAACGAAATGATCATGTTTAAACTTAATCACCATGTAACAATAAAGATTATCCCTTTCGGACCTTGCTCATGTTTGGTAACCACTGAGTACGACAAGAAGGGACAAATGCTAAAATAATATGTCTCTATCCAAACTATTGCAACCACAGTGATACAACAATATAATTTTATTTAGTGGGATACTTCCTCGAAACATAAGGACTGGGTAAGAACTTCCTTAGCCCATTATGACTGTGTTTGACACATTGCACCAACAACAGAGGGTCAGTGCTAGACATCAGCGTGTGGGACATGAACAGCACATCATAGAAATAATACAGTCAATATGACAATATATACAGGCTTGATGTCATGTAGGGGCGAAATCGCTCGTGTGGTGTTGTAAGGACATATATTTCATCCAGGTACCCATCGGTGGCAAATACGGGGTCTATTGATCAAGTGGAGTTGACAATGACTTACAATCACTTTTAATTAAGCAAACTGTCGAACTTCGTATTCTTGAAATGAGTAGCATATCGTAGAGTGAAAAACCAGCAACATGGCTGTGTATATGGTGTGTTAAGACATTCTTGTAAAAGCAGTTTTTGAAACGTGGCTGTTTGAATGGAGCTGATAATGTTCAACACGAACGCTCCGCCCTGTGCTGGGTGACGCTACGAGAGAGACAACGGTATTTGTTGAATTAAGTGTTTGCACCTGTAACCCCATCTGCACTCGTGTTTATTAACGAGCTGTACATTTAACGCATTGTGAATATATTGAGACAGCAGTTGTAATGACTTTTGGACTCCAAAAACTGCTCTACGATTATCTCATGTGTTAAAAAGTCCAAAACATGTCTACCGCACTTGCACTTATAGTATCGGTTCGTTATTTTGTAGTTTGTTGGCCACCATGTTCCGAAATGATTATCACGAGACGGGGAATCGTCTGATACACTTCCAGCTTGTCAGCTATCATTGTATTTGTATTTAGCAAAATGCAAGATTTGATTGCGGAAACCTATCCCTGCAATTCATAAGCAATTTACATGAACCCTACATTGTATCTCCGATAAATTCTTTGGGCAGTTTTCTGAAGAAAAAACATTCGGTTACAGTTATTTAAGTTTGTTGATATAACCCAACGAAATTGTTCATGATTCATAAAATAGGTTTTGGAGTCGATTGATATAATTTCTTTGAATGCCATACACATAATGTATGGTGAATGTTGTGAATAAACGTGATGCTTATATCTAAACCTTGTTGCCAAATAACCATTAACGATATTCTTTTCGGACCCCGCTCATCTAAGGTAACGTAGCCATTGAAAATGACAAGAAATATAACTGCTCATAAAATATATCAGCATGTAAAGTATTCTAGGCAAGTAAATCTAACAGTATAATTGCATCCAATGGAATATATCCTCCAAGCATGAGGATTGAGTTAGGTGCATATGACAACATATCAATCAGGTGTCGCTTTAACAACAATGGCCAAAAGCTTGAAAAGACAGCGTGTGGCACACAAGCAGTACAACTGATGTGTGATACTGTCAATGTGAATCAAGAGTGATGGAATGCGTGTGCTTTATTATAATGGCCCTTTTTCCGTCCGGGTATCCATCAGTAGTAGATTGACGTGCCCCTAACTACCACGTTTTTGACATCGAACACTGGACGACGTGGATTGCGCAATATATTTTTCGCTGACGATCGCATGCGGATTCGGTGCGGTATTTTGATGACCTATTTCTATTTTTGGTGAGTGATTTCACCATCTGTTCCGTTATTTTCCGCACTTGAAATCTTTTTGCGACCTTGGTGACCTCATGGAGGGGCGCTATTTTGGATGAGGTCATTCTATTTTTGGAAAGTGATTTCACAATTTTTTGTCGGATATGTCGTCATAGTTTGCTTAGCTAAGCTAAGTGATGGGATAGAGGGTGTGTATAAAACGGGAGAGTGTCTCAGTCCTGCGTTCAGTTATAACCATGGCTGAGAAGAGACAGCTAGAAGCTTTCAATGATGTGTGCAAACGCAGTAGACCGATGAGCGACGCGGACTTGTTAAAAGCGGTAGAACAAATCGAAATGGAGGAAGTGAAACCGCTATACACACGATACTTTGCACAGTATTCGATAGTGGTTTGGAATAAAGATGTAGTGTTTTTGAAAAACAATTTCAAGAAATGTCACATAGAGTTTGGGATGCACTGTGTATTGGACTGTGGTTCCGAAATAGCTGATGTCACAGAAACAATGAAACAGTTAGAAGCGGGAGAGGAGAGTCGTGTCGAGGTCTCTATTGGTGCAGACGTGACGATGAGTGTTCGATACCCGATCCCTATGGTGCTGATAAAGAAGGGTCAGGTGACAATGGAAATGGACAGTTACTCGTGGTATATGTTTGTAGAAGCGTGGGAGGAGTTGAAACAGCTCTACGGAACCCACGTGATGAGAGCGAAATTAATGGAGGAATATCTGATGGTGGTATACACAGACACGCTTGTCGATTTAATCGAAGCTCTAATACCAGAAAAATGCCATGGCTGTCAGATCGACCACCCGAGTCAGCGACAGCATAATCTTTGTTTGATGGCCGAACCTGAAGAACAAGTTCGGATGTGTATGACGGATGCTCTCGAGCGTGTTGACGAACACTATGTATCAAGTTTATGGGAATTAAGTATAGGTTTAATTGACCCCTGCCCCTCGTGGATGGAACGTAGCAAATGGTTGTGTGTGGACTATAGGAAATATTGGTTGGAGTCGGTGAAATCAGATATTGAAATACGTGTAATTAACAGATTGTGTAATAAATGAGTGAAAATACAGGCTTATAAATATCGGTTAACAACAAGTTTACTGGTAGTAGAGTTTGAATCTTTAAAGCGACGACATGGATACTTGTGTAGAATGTGACGAATGTCAGAGAGTCGCTGAGACTCAACAACCATATAGACCCAAGTCACCTGCTCAGGGTAAACACAGAACCCTGAGGTTACGGCGTTGTCCTCTGTGTCAATGTGGGTTTGTAACGAAGGCGCTTTTGACCCAACACTTGAAATATCACTGTAATTATAAGCTCTACATATACAATCGAAACTTAAGGAAAACAACAGGCACAACAAAGCAGAGGAAGGTTGTGACGTAATCGGAAAGCTAAACTTCCACGTTCGATGTGCGTGATTTACCGGATCTGAAATTAATTTGTCACGTGATCATGACAAACCGCTGACTACAGCTAAATCAATTCGTCACGTGATCATGAAAAAAGCGCTGACATCAGCTTAATTAAGTCGACACGTGATCATGAAAAACCCCTTACATTAGCTCGATAAGGGGATAAATAAGCCAACACGGACAGCTTTTTGTTTCATTCAGGATAGCAGAGGAGAACAGCGAGGAGTGTGATTACATTGACGGACCGTTGTATACCAGTCGTCGTAGTGGTCGCTTTCAAATTTCACAGTGGTGTAGTAACCCAGACCCCAATGATTTACACATTCGCGATCGATGGAGCGGACATCAAATAAAATTACCCTCAAATGCCTTTCTCAGAAGCTGGACGGCTCTTACATCACTCACCTTATCGTTGATTGACGCGGAAGCTGGCCAATCGGACGTTGATACGGAAGAAACCATTTGTGACGATGTAATTGGTCGAGTGAAAGCTCCAGTCCTCTATATTGAAATTACCCGTGAAAGCGTGACCATGTGCTTTGATAGTTTCAATTGGTGGCAGCTCATAAAAGCTTACCAAGACCTATCAGCACGCCCACAACAGATGGATGACCAAGGAACGTCGCCTGATGGGTGGGATATGATAATTAGCCTTTACAGTGGTTTGATGAAGCCATTGTTATCTGACATAGCTCAAGAACCATGCGTCGTGTGTGGAACGGGCGTATGTCAAGCCGAGAACCAACAAAAGATGTATTCACATTGCGTTGGAAGAGCCTTGGATAAGGTGGACGAACATCACGTCACTTTATTATGGCGCTTGTTGTGTGAGCAACACAATTCGACTGAACTGTGTCTTTGGCTCTCTAGAGAGTATCGACGTACCATGTTAGGTTTTTGTGTGACCACCGAACACTGGTCTAAAGTCTTAATGGGGGAACCTTATGACTGTAAATATAATAAAATTATTAGACGCATGAATATATATGATTGGTGATTGAATAAAAAGTGATGATATACTTTAATTGAATTTCTTTTTGAGTTCTACTTATCACGACACTATTTACCTATCCTATCTATAAAAAGAGTGGGGAACTGTGAATGATAACTCAGTATAAGAATGGATCGATCCTTAAAACACCCCTTTAGTTGCGTGATAGCTGGTCCGAGCGGCTGTGGAAAAACTTACTTTGTGAGTGAGTTAATCAAAGGTAGTCACATTGAGCCACCACCCGACCGAATCGTGTGGTGTTTCGGAGAGTGGCAAACCATGTACACTCATCTACTGCACGTGGAATTTGTAGAGGGATTGAATTTTGAGACAGATCCTCAACAAAGAACCTTGTTGATCATCGATGATTTGATGGAAGAAACTGACGAACGCGTCACTCGCCTATTCCCCAAAGGGAGTCACCATGGCAATCTTAGCGTGTTGTATTTAGTACAAAATTTATTCGGAAAGAATAAAGAACATCGAACAATCAGTTTGAACGCTCATTATTTAGTGGTATTTAAGAACCCTCGGGACGCTTCACAAATCATGCATTTAGCCAAACAAATGTACCCGCGAAACATCAAGTATGTACAAGAAGCCTTTTCGGATGCTACTTCGCAACCTCACGGTTATTTGTTTATCGATTTGAAACAGGCAACACCAGATCACTTACGGCTACGAACTGACATACTACGACCCAATCAAGTTGTATACCTACAGAAATAAATACCGTCGATCATCGGACGACTGCCATTCTTATCGTTAGACATAGATCATGGCAGAGCGTCTCAGAAAACACGCTGATACATTACGAGTGATGGCAAAAGCCAAACCCCCTGTCAATAGGGCTTTGATTCACACGGCTGACAAAGAATTGATAAATTGTCTATGTGAATGTGCACTCAATGTTTTAAAAGGAAACGTATCCTTGACTTCAGTTCAGAAGCGTAAATTAGCCCGATACAAACAAGGTCTGCGCGCTTTGATCTCACCTAAAACTAACGTCAAGAAAAAGAAAAGAGTATTACAAACCGGTGGTTTTCTCCCGGCGTTATTAGGACCTATTTTAGGTATCGCTGGTCCGTTGTTAGGCAAACTATTGGGCTAAAATTATGGCCAAGAAAATGATGTTGGTTGATCCCCGGGTACTGTCAATTGGGCGTTACGATCAAGCTCCCACTGTCGACGTGTTATCCAACTTGGATGCGGAGATGAGGGATGTCCTGAATCGTAGTGATTTATCGGAGGAGGCTAAAGTATAATCTTATAACCAAATTTTAACAAAACACCGCGAGTATTACTGCCAGCACAGTACCCCCACACCTCACACAGCCTTAGCTAATACCCCGCCCCACACACCCAAACAAGAAGATGTGTCTATTGCGGAAGTTGTAGAAACCATCCCTGATAAATTTCAGAAAAAAGGGCGTTTGCTATTAGAACGCCTTCGAAAAAACCCAGACGTGGGTTGGAATGAACGAGGGGAATTAACGATTAAAGGACAAGCCGTTAGTGGGACTAACCTGGCGGATTTGGTTAACGATGTGTTGAGACGACGTAAACACTTTGAACCAGAGGGTTGGAAAAGATTTGCTGAAGCGTTGCGAGACTCCAACATTCCTCAAGATTTAGTAGGTCACCCCGATCGATGGAACTATATCCGACAGGGTGCGATGCAAATAGATAAAAGACCTGGTGAGGAGGAGCCTGTAACACAAAATTGGATGTCATGGAGAAGTTAAGTGTGTATTTCGACCCTGAGGCACCGGCCGCGTATGGAGGGGTGCAGCCATTGGTTAGAGCTACGAAACTCAAAACAAAGGCAGTCAGACAATGGTTGGGCGAGCAAGATGCCTATACATTACATAAACCGATCCGTCGTCGATTTCGAAGACGACGCGTCATAGTCGGGGGGATTGACCATCAATGGCAAGCCGATTTAGTGGACATAGCTCGCTTAGCCAAACAGAACCAAGACATGAAATTTCTCTTGACCTGTATCGATGTATTCTCGAAATATGCGTGGGTGATACCACTAAAAAATAAAACGGGTGACAGTTTGATTCGAGCCTTTGAGAGTATATTAAAACAAGGGCGGAAGCCCCTGTGTTTACAGACCGATAAGGGTGGAGAATTTATCAACCGTAAATTTCAGACATTTCTTAAGCAGCAGGGGATTCGCTTTTTTACCACCCACAACGAAGAAACCAAAGCTTGCATAGTCGAGCGGTTTAATCGTACGTTAAAAACTAAAATGTGGCGTTATTTTACCAAACACAACACCAGTGTTTATCTACCGGTTCTGGCTTCGCTGGTGAAAGGATACAACGTCAGTTATCACCGCAGCATTAAGCGCCCCCCGATATCAGTCTTGGTGCGTAATCAAGAAGACACGTGGATGACATTATACGGGGAACGCTCTGATGAGGTTAAACGACCACGGTATGATATCAGGGATCGTGTCCGCATCAGTCAAGCACGGGGTAAATTTAAAAAGGGTTACACTTCCAATTGGAGCGAGGAGTTGTTTCGGGTGGAGAACGTTCACTTAGGCTCCCCTAATGTGTATACGATAAAGGATGATAATGACGAAGTGTTAGAGGGAACATTTTACGCGGAAGAATTACAGAAAGTGAATGACAAAGCATGGTATAGGGTTGAAAAAATTATCAAAGAACGTAAACGGAAAGGACAAAAACAATACTTTGTCAAGTGGTTTGGCTACCCTGCCAGTTTTAATAGTTGGATCAGTGGTGTGGAGCTGTATAAAAACTGAGATTTGGAACAGAAGCGTCATTAGGATGGAAGATCAGAGAAGTGATCGGGTGTGGACCATATTTGGTCGGGAAATTCCGAAAGCCGAAATCGTGTTTTTCACACAAATCCTCATTTTATATACCGTAATCATCGTCAGCATCTACAATCTAACGGCGGGTAAAGGAGATAGTAATTTGTGGACTGCTCTGTTAAGCAGTAGCTTAGGGTACATTCTTCCCAACCTAACTTTGAAACATAAAGCGACGTCATGAGTTTCTTTCTGACCCTGCCTTCCAACAGTTCAATGAATTATCACCCAACAACACGCTTACACGTTACTTTACTCAATTGCCTAAACCCATACAATTAAAAGGTAATTGGGAGGTGGGATTAGCAGAAATTCAGTACCCTGTTTCCTGGTACAACATCGGGGACAATGTCGGTTTTGTCATAGTGGATGAGCGAGCTGGATACCATACGATAGACAGACACTTGGAAGGGGATCCTTTGGTCGAGTCCTTGGTCATTCGCCTGACCCCCGGTTCCTACAGTGCTGAACAATTGATAGACAGGATCAATATGCACATCCGCAAATCGCATCTCAGAGGCGTGGTTCGATTTCAATTCAATTCCCACTCACAGACCGTGAATGTAAAAATAACTGATCCCAAACTTCAAGTTGTCATGACCGAAGGTCTTCGTCAAATATTGAGGTGTGAGGAATGTCTTTCGCTTTACGATTCTCAAACTGATTACAAGCCTAATGTATTTCGAGGGTTGTAAGCACTGTACGTTTATTGTAGTATAATTGAATCACAAGTGGTCGGTGACACGATGGCTCCCTTGCTACGCACAGTTCCTGTGGACTACGACCGGGTGCACAAAATGGTGACCCCGACATACGAACAGATATTTTATTACCCTGTGGGCACCAAAACCTTTTGTACCATAGAAATTGATATAAGAGACGACACGGGTCAGTCCGTGGCATTCGAAGACGGACATGTGATGGTGACTTTACATTTCCGTGAAACCAAGAAGAACTTAATTTGAGTCTCATGGCATCACCATCATGAGTTTCTTTCTGACCCTACCTTCCAACAGTTCAATTAATTATCACCCCAACAACACGTTGACACGTTACTTAACTCGACTCCCCAAAGCTGTACAGTTGGAAGGGGCTTGGGAAGTGGGATTAGCGGAAATTCAGTACCCCTACACGTGGTACAATGTTACTGAGGACGAGGGGTTGGTCGTCATGGATCGTGTGGCTGGTGCGCTCAATCTCCCCCCGGATATCTGTTGCAGTGAGCGATATGACATTGTGAGTGAATTTGCAGAGGCCCGTCCCAAATATTTTCACATTGCCCCTGGTTTTTATACGACCGTATCGTTGATAGAAGCCTTTGCAGCCAAGTTAAAGGAGCAAAATGAGGAGCGAGTGCGTCTCACCTACAATCGAACACGACAGACAGCAACTATGACCCTAGACAATGAGTCAGTTGTAGTTTACATGGACGAGGGGTTGCATCAAAGACTCGGTTTTGAAATGGGGATTTTTGAGAACAGTCAAGTCGGTCAGCACATTGTTGACCCTGATCGAGGCTTGTACGGACTCTATGTCTATTGTAATCTCATCGAAGCTCAGGTGGTAGGAGACACTGTGGTCCCCCTTCTGCGTATTATTCCAATCGATCACGATCGTCGCGGGCAGTTGATGAACTCCACGTATAAAAAGATATTTTATTACCCGATAGCCACCAAGACTTTTTCTACTATAGAAATCGATATAAGAGATGACACGGGTCGACCCATTCCATTCGAATCTGGTAAAGTGACAGTGACGTTACATTTCCGTAAAATCAAGAAAGCTATATTTTGAAAACCATGGCTGATATTTACACCCCGTATTACCTGAACCAAGCGGGTGGAGGGCTCCCCGTGTTTTCCGGTGCCAGGAGTCAACGCGGACACGGCCTTGGTAATGTGGTTGGAGGTCTGGCTAAAATGGTGTACCGCTGGTTCGAAAAGTTTTACCTGTCGTTAAAAAACACGCCTTGAAAACAGGAGTGAGGGTGGTTGGAGATTTGTTGGGAGGGAAGTCTCTGAAACAGTCGGCTAAGAAACGATTGTTACAAACCGGAGAGGAAGTGTTCGATCAAATAGTTCCACCCAAACAACCGCGTCGCCGACCACCATTCTCTATAAAATGACTCGCACGAGGTAGGAACAGTAGTTCACGCGGTCGTCGTGGAACAACTGTGGATCGAATTTCCATCCCGTAGCTGCTTGATGCTTCGGTCCAGTCGAATTGTACCTCAGTGGGTTGGTGATG
>CM067345.1:45040290-45054914 GCA_034190875.2 Urechis unicinctus
AAAATCAAGCGGAATGTAGAAACCTGTTACTATAAACATCGGCTACCGCCTTGTCCTCTTCCTTGGTATCAACCTTGTCTCCTGCCCCCACTCGTATCTTAGTTGCGTTTCTGTCATCTGATGTGTCAATGCCCTGATACTGGAGGCCCTGTCTCTCCTGTGCAGTCCGCCACAAGTCGTGGTAACAGTGGTACACATCGCTGTCATCAATAGACATGACCTCATTGCCAGAAATCTTGATTGTCAATTTCTTAACCACGGCGCGGCCCAGGTTTTGCACAACGCTGCGGTTAACATCAGTCGAGGTCAGCGTGATTGTAAAGGCCAGCCGTGCTGTCCCTGAAAACAATGACGTCGTCTGCGCCTAGATTGGGGAAGCGAACCAGCAGTTGTTGGTTCTGGTCAATGGTGCTTGGATTGTTTGTAACGCATACAGATTGTCGCACGCCCTTTACCCCAAGGGGTTCGCGTATCCGGCGGTTGTGGGTTTAGTTTGCGCCCGTAAGTACTCGTCATGTTGAATGTTTAATTACAATTATATCTTTAACACACAGACATGGAGTTTGATAACCCAGCATTTGACGACCCAGAGGAGGAGGGGGAGTGGGAGAGGAATGACACTAACTTTGATGATGAGGAGACTAACCTGATTGACGAAACTTTAGATACATCGAGTACGATTAGTCCACCTTGGGCTATTACTGAAATGCCTGCGGGGTTAACAGAAGATCAGGTGGGTTCCAAAGAAGAAAACTGAAGTCTTAGTTACGAGGTGGGAGAAGGCAGTGTCTAAGCATGGGCTGCAGGCCACTCTGGAGTTTAGTTCGTCTCAACAAGGTGACCTTTGGGTTAAGTGGGACCGAGAATGGAAGCTTCTTACATGGAAGAACAATCCAAACAAATTCCTCTCTCCTAGGAGTATTCCTAGATTACGGTGGTACACAGCTTGCTCGGGCTCTTGGAGTGACCCCTGAACTATCCACAATGGCAGCAAAAGCCCTACAAGGCGTTGACGAAGCTGCTGCTAAAGCGGAAGCTGCACTTCCAAAGTTAGAAATGAGCAGCCACGAAGCCATGACAGAGCAAGGTGGTGTGGAAGAAACAAGCTTCATAGAGGGCGTTCATAACGCCATAGAAGACCTAGGCACACAAACAGACTACGAACTACCACTCTGAGAGCTTATGGGGCTTGATAAGGCTATGCAGACCCAGAGGGGTGAGCTGGTCAATAACCTAGCTAAGATAACTGAGATAGAAAGGAATATAAAACAGCGGGAAGCTAAAATGGCAAGCCTGGAGGAGGAAGGGAGGGGTGATAGTCGAGCATGGAGATTCCAAGCAAATGAGCTTGCAGAGCTGCAGGACCTGCGGAGTGCCCGTATTGAGGCTGCCTCTGAAAACCGTAACCGTCTAAGGACCCAAATTAACCGCATCAGGGGGAAACGATCAACAGACTTCTTAACGAGGACACAACACTAGCTGAGCGTGTACGCGACCTGTTCCGGGAGCAGGGTATAACAATCGCCTCCATACTCACTGCGATTGGATCGGCAATCTCGACCCTTGTAGTTGCTTTAACGGGCGGAGGGAGCACTAGTCCAACCCCGGCACCAACGCCGACACCAGCTGATAAGCCTGGTTTAAAGGAATGGATTAAAAAACAGCTGAACTCCTTGGCAAACGTCCTGAAGGGCCTAGCCGGTAAGGCAGCAGCTGCCCTTCCAGGAATCATTGGATCCATCGTATCATGTCTGCTTACGTCAGCTGCAAAGGTGGCTGGTTGGATGGCAGAACATGTATGGGCCGCAGTTGTGGCGGTGGGGGGGAGTTATCCTCCTGATACTCCGTGACTTACTACGTAGCAAACCAAAGCACAGCTAAGCCTATAGCGATTCCGCCTACAATAAGAGCGGTTTTCTCATCCTCGTGCACCCCACGCAGACTGGTCTCGGCCATAGGGGGCGGGCCCTGGAGAGGAGAGTTCCATATCTGTATCTGTATCTGGCGGAGGGTCAAAGCTTCCTCTATCTGGAACAACCGGAACCGCGTTGACATCAGTATTGCTGCCGATCTGCTGCTCCTCAGTTGCGATAGTAATCAGATTGTTGTACCCAGCAAAGTTTCCAATGGCGAGGCTCATATCAGACGGAGCCATGTACAGGCCCGTTCCAAACACATAATCAACCTTTGAGGAGGCATTCTGGAGGACGTTCTGATACCGTCGGATGGATGATGGTATATCCACTGGGGAGTTGATGGCAAGGTTAGCCTGAAATTGTTTTTGGGCATCAAAGGACGTTCCAACACCTAGTATCTCTGAGCGGGTCTGCGCCTGAGCACTAAGAATGGCCCAGACATAGGTCCGAATGATGTCGTTAATTCGCTCAACGCCGGTCTGTGTAAAGCCCTCAGACGTGTCCAGTATGAAGGTACTCCAGGCCTCATCTGCTTCAGGTCCCTGTGCTAGATGTAGAACAGCACCCATTCTCTCCTGAAAGGATTGTAGGTTACTCGCGTGGGCAAAACCTGGCTTCGTATCCTTTTCCGCCTCAAAGGCCATCCGTGTAGGGTCATAACGAACGTTTCGACCAGCAACCTTGACGACACTCCCGTAACCATACGCATCATGTGCATATAAGTTACCAAGACCACTATTAGCTACGGTTGCCTTCTGGCGCCAGTCTGTGTTTGGTTGAACACCAAAGTTAGTGCAGAGTCTCTCATATGCCCTCTTGTCATATGTATTGTTATAGGGGTCATAGGCATGATCCTGAGGTAGAGGCGCTTGCAGTTCTGCTAATAGGCGACGCACTGTGTAATAAAGGTGAAAGGTGTAGAGAGCTTTCACGAGTGGAATCCCAGCCTCGAGGTGATCGTGGGATGACACGCCGCAGCCGGCTGATGCACACCACACTGCAAAGTTTAACTGGTTCTGCCAAAACTGCATTGGATTTGTCAACCAGTCTTTTACTACTTTGTCCGCTGTTACCGGCGGCACCTTATAGTTACTGAATAGATCAGGAAACTTTGCTGTGAATGTACCACCATTGTGAACAACTTGAATTGTTTGTCGGGTTAGTTTATCTCCCACACCATATGTGGCTGGATACACCCCGCCCGCACCATATGGGGTAGCTTTTCTATTGAAACTAAAGGCTTGTTTATTCATAGTGCTATGTATCACACTCTGTCAAATGTTCAAAGCGGCGGCGCTGTGTCCCTGCAAAAACCTATTGACAACACTGCGGGCGATCTATGTGTTGGCCTAAGGTCAATCACGTATACTGTGGGCTGGTACAATCTAGAATCAGACGAGAGCATTGCATGGCGGTCAGAAAAAGTGACATTAAAGCAAAATGTTTGAAAGCGGCAGAATCGCCCCCTAGACCTGCTAAGGTATGACCCGGACAGTCCATTTGAAGTGTGGGGGTTGCTAGATATAATGGAGGCGGCGATAAAATCTTTCTGCAACGATCATACTGGAGTCAAACAAAATACGGACCAGTGGGAGACCATGAGGAAGGGCTGCGTTGGAGGAAGTGACTACTCCTCTATCATAGGGCAAAACTACTTTAGCAGCTATAGCAAGAAGCTGACAGAAAAAACTAGCAACGGGGGTGTTCGCTTTAGCGCACCCTGCCTCTGGGGTACGACTTTTGAGGAGGTTGCAATTGCGGTATTGGAGAAGGTGTACGACACCAAGGCCTACTCTCCGGATGGCTTTTGTGTGCTCCCAATCCGGCAGGCTGGAGTGGATGCTGTATGTCTGGGGCATCCTGAGGAGGTTGTGTTGCTCGAGATAAAGTGCCCCTACACTCGGAGTCCTGGGAGGGTGATTCCGAATATGTATAAGCCTCAGGTTCTGTTGGGGTTGCACCACAGTCCGGTGGCGACCATCGGGGTGTTTGTCGACTGCGTTTTCAGGTTGTGCTCCTTTGAGGACCTGGGGAGAGCTGAGACGTATAACCAGGTGTATCACAAGGATCGGAAGAAGTATAAGGAGACGGTGGCTTGGGGGTGGGCGGGGGTGGAGGTGCTTGAAGACGGCGACTATAGTGCGAACGGGAGATTTAATAGTTGCCTGGGCTTGGAACAGGAGCATCACGGTCCTTGGTTGGGAAGACCGAGTGGGACCACAGAGAGGCCGACGGGGCTTTCTACTGTTGGAAGCTCTTTACGATGAGATTGATAACCGCTCGTCCTGATCCCGACTTTATAGAGAAGAACGACGCTAAGGTTGCCCAGTTTATACAGGACCTCAACCACGTGAAAAATGGAACTTACAGCGACGGTCGCAGATATTTATCACTCAATAACCTCTATGGTGACTAACTACTGGTGTGGGCCTATACCATAGGGCTGGAAGGGCTGGGACCATATGGTGGGGGGGGGGGAGGTGCGAGCGGTTCGCTGGCTCATGTGAGTCTTAAAAGTACCATAACCAATTTGAACGTTTTCCCCTTACGACCTTTCCAACACATTGGGTGAGTGACTGGGTAATTAAGTAATTGAATGAGGAAAAACAGTCCATTAGCCATATTGCACAATATTGCGACTTGCCAAGCCGTCACTACACCCATGTGAGGAATACTTTACGTTGTGTAGCGTTAATGAAATAACCGGGAGCTTGAATTAATGATTACACTGCAGAAGTCAATATACTTAAATCATTTTAGAGCTTTTAATTATTTAAATTGAAATCACGAGAGTGGGGTGGGGGATTTAAATGTTAATAACAACAGACGTTGCTTATTTCCTTGATCTTTTCTCCACTGTGAACTATCTTGGTCACTTTACTGTGCCCCTGTGCTGTCACCTGAAATGACGGCGTGTACATAACGCGGTTAACAACCTTGAACAATGATGCAAGCACCAACAATTTAACCCCACGTCTGCATTGAATGTGTCAGCAGATCAGTTAGCTTCCCTGGTGAATGCTCAGAAATGTACAGCGCTTCGGGCTATGTTTCATGTATGGAATGGCAAACCGTAGAATAATATGTTCGTATACTCTATGAATACTCCATGAGTAAACAATTCTTCCATGGTTCATAGGTTGTGAATGAGACTCACAGCCATAACGAGTCCTTACCTACAAACATACCCAGCCTTATTACCCCATCAAGCAATTCTAGTAAATGAGCAATAAAACTTTATGCAGCGCCCCCTTGCTAAATGCTCAATTCTTCCATGGACAAAACTAGAACCATTACCTTGCATAAAGAACTAAAAAGCCTTACAGCAAAGCTCAATTCAGCATCACATCCAGTCAACCCACAAATTTTACTCCTAGACATATCTAAACGTTAAAACTTCTTGTGTCCCATCAGGATGAAAATCGGCCTTTTCAACTCAACCTAACATTGTCCACCACCGTGTAAGGTATACAATCTGCAAACATAATTAAATGGGCCATGACATCTTAAACCAAGTGTCTTCAGTCGGCCATACACCCTTGCAAAGAAAATGGCAGCACGCTTTGACCAAATAACAACAATTTAATATTAAAGGTCTGGTGATTAATCTGATACAATAAGAAAACTAATACCACGCATGTTAAGAACCCGCTATCGAATGCACAATGATACAAAATATGTTCTACCATAAAATCATTACTACCATGTTGTTTAAGATGCAGTGAATGTAAGACAAATAGGTGCGATTTAATACGATTCCAACCGTAACTTACTGTAAAGCTATGTCCTCTAAAATAGTAGACCCCGGGAAGGTTTTCATACATATATATATATATATATATATATATATAAATATACAAATATTTATATACATACGTATATAAATATATATGTGTATATATATAAAGATATATTTATATACGTATATGTACATACGTATATATATATATATATATATTATATATATGTTATATATATATATACATATATTCACGTATATATGCATATACACGTACATATATAAATATGTACATATATATATATATCTAAGATATATATAAATACATGTATATATATATATATATATATATAAAATATATATATATATATATATATATATATATATATATATATATATATATATATATATCTATATATACATACATATATATATATGTCGAGAGAAATGATTACCTGCAGAAATCATCAAGAGGCATTGGCGTAAAATCCGCATATAGGTTGTTCACATGTTTCTTTCCACTGTGCCAACAACTGTTCTCCCAAAGAATATCGTTTTCGAGCTAGTAAATAAAAAGAAAAGTAATCGTCTCATGAAATGTCAACTACATATAGGTAAGCGAGGTTTTGGATTAATATAATCCTGAAGCAAGAACGTATTTGAATACTCTGCATGGAAGAAAACGAACAGCAAACTGTTAAACCTCTAATTCAGTTATTCATGTGCTAACCTTGATTATGATGTCATTAGAAGGACCATGATCCAATTTAAAAGTACCAAAGCAATAGATGGCTGCAACTCCACCAGGGCGTAGAACCCGATTGGCTTCACAATAGAATTTTTCAGTGTTCATCCAATGGAAAGCTGATGCCACAGTGATCAAATCAACACTATCATTTGCTTGAAATGACACATTTTCTGCATGCCCCTTTTGGTATTGTACGTTATCGAAACCATGTGGAAACTTTCTGGCTTCTGTTATTTGAGATTGACTTGTATCTACTCCGATCACAGTTTTGAAATATTTCGCCAGTGGTAACGTGCTTTGACCTGACCCACAACCAAGGTCCAGGGCAAGGTTGAAATAGTTGTGAAACTTTCTACAGAAGTTCACAATCTTCTCCATGACCTGACTTGGATAAACCGGTCTGAATTGTTTGTAGAGTTTAGCATGATTTGATCCGGTAAAAAGCCTCGACATCTTGATTCACACTGCAAAATTAATTAGAATGCTCATCTCAATAAAACCACATTGAATTAATATTATTTACGAAAACATGGAAATAAAAATACAAAAGTACAGTTTAAGTGTGCAGGTCGAGAATTATATGCAGATTATGTGTATAAGGGGTATTTGTTTTAGTAATTGGTCCAGTTAAATATTGTAAATACCGTGTAGGCTGAGTAGTATGGAGAGTGGGGGTTCAGGCGCACTCCTATTCTCTATACTACACCCCTAATTACAGCTTATACAGGATTTCGATTTTTTTATCCTTCCTCACCCCAAGTCAAGAGAAAGGCGCGTCGGGCCAGACTCCCAAACGGGCCCGACTGATAGTTTGGTGTGACCATAAGCAAAGATGTCTACACCTTTAGCGGCTATCCACCTCTTGGAATCAAACGGAGAGATTGACACCTTGTTGACGTTGTATCAACAGCTCACCATCCACCACAGCGGTTGTATAAAATTTAATAACGTTGCCTTGTTCCAGCTGTGAAGGCTGGTCTAAAAATATTACAACAGCTCGTTGGTAAACAGGTTTACTTATCCCTATCAATTGATTTATCCCATTTATAACAGGAACAACTGCTATAGCACCGGTATCAGCGCCTACACCAAAAGACAACCCCATACAAATGATCTTACCATTGGATAACAGGGTATATCTACAGCTTGATTCTCGACCCCTGGCCCCATCATCAAACGACCACTCATAACCTCTGCTAAGGGGTTTCGTTTTTTCAGCTACGCATTGTCTCAGCTTCCTGTTCTGCTTTCTATGTTCACCATCAACATACTTTTTATTAGCAGCATCCTTTAATGAAATCGGGTCTCCTAACTGAACGATTTTATTCTCTCTCATTTCAAGGTCTCCAGTCATAGCACCGCCACCTTTATCCATTTTTTGTGAGCCACCAATAGATACATAGGTCATCATTGCATATTCAGAGAGGTCGGCGCCCTGAACAGTGCTTGCCGTTTTTCGTCTAGTTTCGTAAATACTCGTTATTATTGACATTTTGCGAGTTCAAGAACAAATCTGATAGGAAATTCGTGGTTATCTAATAGCCTTCCTTTATTATCACTTTACTGAACCTTTAACTCATGCACAGTTCCGCTAGTAACACTCTTAGAGACAGGAATAGAGATGTTTGTGGTTATAATATCACCGAAAAAGCAGCCTTCTACACCAACGCATCTACCATGTTGTGCGTGGTACTGACTTGATTGAGGTGAACACATATTGTGTTCAGCATGCTAAAGTTGATGGTCCAGTCACCCGTCATCAAGACACACCGTCTGATATGTGCGCAGTCCCATCAGGAACTTCAAGGGTAATAACCCCATTTACAGCATCAACTTCCAAACCAAGACCTAATGATGTAATCTGCTGCTGAAGAAGACTGAAACTCCAGAGACCGCTATACAATGTTCTCGTCTGATTCGAGATTGTACCAGCCCACAGTATACGTGATTGGCCTTAAGCATAGATCGCCTGTAGAGTTGTCAATAGGATTTTACAGGTACACAGCCTCACTAAGTTGAACGTTAGTTAGAGTATTGTACATAATACACATAGTACTATGAATACAGAAGAATTTAGATTCAATAGAAAAGCTACATAAATAGCAGGCCCGCTGTACCCGGTCAGTGCGAGGGCAGAGGGTCTGACCGGACCATGCATTCGAGTCGTTCACAGTGGCAGTACATTCACAGCAAACTTTCCTGAGTGTGTTCAGTCTCTACGTTATGCTGCCGGTAACTGCGGATAATATAATGCAAGCCTGGGTGTGAAAGCCAATGCAGTTCTGGCAGAACAAGATAAACTTTACAGTGTGGTGTGGAACCTGCGGCTGCGGCTTGTCAGCCCACGACCACCTCGAGTTTGAGGATCCCCTCGTCCAACCTCTCTACACCTTTTCATATTTATTACACAGTGCGGGCCTACTGGTAGAACTACCAGCGCCTCTACCTCAGGTTCATACCCATGAGCCCCATAACAATCCATATGATCACAGGGTATATGAGAGCCTCTGTAGTGAGTTTTGTATTCAGCTACGGACCATGTACTGACGTCAGAAGGCAACCGTTGGTAATGGCAGCCTTGGAGTGTTATATCCACATGATGCGTATGGTTACGGGAGCGTCGTCAAGGTTGCTTGTCGGGACGTCCGTTATGACCCTACGCGGGTGGCCTTTGAGGCGGAAAAAGCTAAAAAGCCAGGGTTTGCCAATGCGAGCAACCTACAATCCTTTCAGGAGGAAATGGGTGTTGTTCTACACCAAGCACAGGGCCATGAGCCAGACGAGGACTGGAGTACCTTCATACTGGACACGTCTGAGGGTTCCACACAGCCCGGCGTTGAGCGCATTAACGACAGCATTAGGACCTATGTCTGGGCACTGCTGGGAGCACAGGGCCAGACTGGTAGCCGCATCCTGGGTACCGGTACTGCGCCATTAAGCAGATCTTGCTTAATGTTGAAGACGCAGCTGAGTCTGCTGTTGACCTACTAGCTGCAATGAAGCAGTACCAAGACATTTTGAAGTTTGCAGGGTCCAGGGTGGACTTTGTCTTTGGCGTTGGGCTCTAGATGGTGCCAAGTAACATGCTTCTCCGAGTAGGTCAAGTAGTTGGGTACACCAACCTGATTGCCATTGCGTTCGATAGGCCGATTTCTAATTTATTCCTGAGGTCATGAAATGCCGGACTAACAAGAATGCCCTCACAGTGGTAACCGTGGCTTCACGCTACAAACCGGCCTAGCCATTGACTAAAAAAGAGGCTTTAGAGGTCGCAGGTGCACTTGAAAGGATATATAAGCAAGGCTCGCCACTCCATTGGCCTAAACTACTTCAGATCGACCCCGATGGGAGTTCTTAAGATGCGTGCGTGGGCAGATGCATAAAGTTTTGACTGATGCCCTGAAAAAGCTGAACGGAATCAAGTGTCAATTTGCCCTTAAAGTAAGACTTATGAAGCACACCGATGATATCAGCACTGAATATGTTGAGCCTGTATTGTGTTATAAGCAGCGAGGTGTTCTCTCCTCATTATTAACGATGCGGTGCACCAGAGCAATGATAATATCCAAGAGCGGTTGGAGAAGTGGACCAATGAAGGCTCCGGCGGGGAGTTTTAAGCAGTCACAAATCTGTGGATTGATATTGCTCGCTACCAGTCATTAAAAGGTGGTTCCTACCTACCACTATCGAGTGCGCTGCCAGATAAGAAGGCGATCATAAACATAAAAAACACGGATAACTACTGCCTTCTATAATCTATGGAAACGGCTGTGCACTCGGTTGTCAAGGACCCACAGCAACCATCTAGATATAACATTCCGTGGCTGTTAACCCTGCTGGAAGGGGTAGAATATCCAACACCAATGTCGCATATTGAGAAGGTAGAAAAACATGCTAACCTAGCCTTGAAGGTGTTGGGCTGGAATAGGGAGCCTAATATCACACAGCACATCAGTAAACAGCCTGGTCCACGTAGAAACCTCATGCATTGATGCTACCAAGAGCTACACGCAGAAAACAGAGGAACATGAGCAATGTGGTTGCGGCTATGAAGTTGCCCGGTGTGATGGTCAGACAGAACCCCCTGTGGTGTATAGAGAAGACAACACTGTGGAGAAGTTCTTGCAAGCCTTGCAACAGGAAGAGCTCAAGATCAAAGTAGTTCTGTCAAAACCTGTTCCCATGCGCATGACGCGAGAGGACAAAAGAGCGCACAAGGCAGCAACCCATTGACATGTGTGTAAAAAGAACTGGGCAGGGACTCCGTCCGCGACCACTGTCTTATAACAGGTAAGTACAGGGGGCAGCCCACAATGCATGCAACTTAAAACTGTGGTTGAATCCTAAGACAACAGCCGTGCCTGTTGTTTTCCATAACCTACGGGGCTATGACTCCAACCTCTTGATGCAGGCCGTAGGCAATATTGTAGGGAAGATCAACTGTATCCCAAACAATATGGAGAAGGAAGTACATATCCCTATCGAACAGACAGTTACGCTTTATTGACAGTGTACAGTTCCTCCCGACCTCGCTTGACAAGCTGGTGTCTACAAACAACCCAGACGCCTTTGCAGTGATGACTAAGTATGATCATGATGAAACGAAACGCAGACTGCTACTGCGCAAGGAAGTGTATCCCTATGCGTTTATGAATGGCTGGAATAAGTTTGATGCCTCGCTGCCGCCAATCCAGGTGTTCTACAGCAAGCTCTCTGAGCAAGGCATATCTGCTGCAGACTATGAACATGCGAAAAGGGTATTGGACGTATTTGAGTATATCATGACTAACATGACCTGCACACAGATGTACTACTCTTAGCTGATGTATTTGAAATATTCCGCTAAACCTTAAACAGTACGGTCTGGTTCCAGCTCACTACTATACCAGTCCTGGCCTTTCATGGGATGCGCTTCTTAAGGGTATAGTGGTGGAATTGGAGTTACTCACCGACTATGACAAACACATATTCATTGAAAAGGGCCTACGCGATGGGATAAGCATGGTATCACGTCGCCACGCTAAATCTTATAACCCGTACGTGGAGGGCTTTGAGGTGGATAAGCCAGCGAGTTATTCAATACCTTGACGCTAACAACCTGTATGGCTGCTAACAAACCCTTTACCCACTGGGGCGATTGAGTGGGTGGATCAGCCAGCCAATCTACAGATACAGGACCATCCTGACAGTGCCGAAACTGGATATAACCGAAGTTGATCTGGAATACCCTGCAGAGTAACATGCAGATCACAATGATTATCCACTAGCGCCAGATCGAATGTCTGTGCAGAATTAATGGTTGTCAGACTACCAAAAGAATCTCCTGGTGCATTGGGGAGCACCGGAAATGGAGTTGAGAAGCTGGTGCCCAACATGCGCAACTAAAATAAGTATGTGGTCCACTATAGGAATCTCAAGCTCTATTTGTGACTAGAACGGACGGAGCCTAACATTCGTATAAACACAGACCTGCGTAAGGTTGCCACCAAGGTTGCCACCAAGGTTGCCACCAGCGACTTCAGGAAGGACCTGTACAAGCTGATGAACAACTCTGTGTTTGGTTAGACAATGGAACATCAAGATTTTGCGCTCAGCAGAAGAGGAAAAAATAAGCAGGCTTGTGGCCAGTCCCGCCTATGCTCGACATAAAGAATTCGATGATGACATGGCTGCCCTGCATATGCACATGACCCGCTTAGTGCTAAACCGCCAGGTGTATGTAGACATGTGCATACTCAACCTCTCCAAGCACCTGATGCACGACTTCTATTATAACACAATGAAGTCCAGATATGGTAGCGACATTGGCTTGCTATACACACGGACTCTGCTTGTGGAGATCCGCGCAGCTGACGTGTATGTAGACATGCAGGCGAATAGTGACCTCTTGGATACCGGCAACTATGTTTGGGGGTCGGGCCCGACGCGCCTTTCTCTTAAAATCGAAATCCTGTATATGCTGTAATTAGGGGTGTAGTATAGATGAGATGATGAACGAGTGCGTAAGTGAGTGAGTGAGTGAGTGAGTGAGTGAGTGAGTGAGTGAGTGAGTGAGTGAGTGAGTGAGTGAGTGAGTGAGTGAGAGTTGGTGAGTGATTGTGTGAGGGAGTGTGCGAGTGAGTGGATGCGTGAATGAGTGGGTGGTGTGTGTGTGTGTGTGTGTGTGTGTGTGTGTGTGTGTGTGTGTGTGTGTGTGTGTGTGTGTGTGTGTGTGTGTGTGTGTGTGTGTGTGTGTGACAAGATGGGTGGGTGAATAAGTGAGCTAACGAGCAAGTGAACGAGGTAGTGGGTGAATAAACAAAAGCGTAGGTAAGTGAGTGGGTAAGTGAGTGAGTAAGTGAGTGCGTGAATGAGTGAGCGAGTGAGTGACTGTATAAGTAAGTGAATAGTTGAGTAATGAACGGGTGGGGTTGGGCTAATATCTAAGCACAACGGGGACTCGCAACTTACCTTCCTCCGTTAATGTTTAATAGTGCGATGTACGAAGTGGCCTGTAGTTTCAGTACTATGCTAAATAATTGATCAAGAAATCAATTTTGAGGTGTTAAAAGTGATCAGTGATTACACTCACCGCACAATGGTCTTCTAATCTTCAATCAACGTCAAAGAGTGGTTCCACACAATATCTTTTCCTCCTTCTGTAAAAATTAATGGCAAGAGGTAATTTCGGAGCTTGTGAGTAAAGCGCTGGTGTATATATTTCCCTTTGGTAGCCAAGCAACTACAATATAACGATTCACAGCTGTATGTACAACGAGGAGATACCAAAATAAGTTCTGGCCGTTAATATTCGTGTGTACGCGGCTGACGAGGGCAATGGCTGTTGGTGGGCTAATTTTTTTACTTCGATAAATATATTTTCTCAGAAAAAAAATGTCGGAGCCACTGCAAAGAACAATCAATCTGGAATAAGAAGCCTATTATGCGTAAAGAAACGTACTAGACTGATCACACTTATTGGTAACTCAGAAAAAGCGATTTTCATATTACACATGTGGCAGCAGTACTGAAACACCCACCTCCACTTTAACGCTATGCTTTGCACTTAGGTGATATCATCTTGTCGCTCCAGCAAGGCGAAGTGGTGATGGTTGGAGTAGGAGCGTTCTACACGTGTATAGTACGTTATATTGCTCACTCTGACTATAATGGTTTATTAACGACAAGAATAATTACCAGACTGTCATTTCTTTCGAAAAAGTCATAACTTCACGATATGAATTAAAACATGCCTAAGCTTTTCAGCCCATCAAAGCACTGCGATACCCGGGTTAACTTGATACGTCCGAATACGCTTGGACATGTTCGCCAATGTTTGCGTCCAATCAACGCCTCTGTCACACAAGGCCCGTCATGATTTTATGAAGGTGACTGCTGCACAATTCTATTAATATCATACTATTGTGGTAATTTCAAAGGCATAGGTTGCAGCGTTTACTGCAAAGAACACTCAATCAAGAATATGAAGCATATTATATGTTAATAAAAGTACTTGACTGATCAAACTTATTGGTAACTCAGTATAAGTGATTTTCATTTTACACATGTGGCAGCAGTACTGAAGCACCCACCACCTAGAGGACCAGGGACATTGACTACAGGAAAATTTTGGCAAAGACTTGGCAGCCAGTCAATTAGTACGTGATTCGGCATTGCATTCTTGGTTGAGCAATGAATGATCTACTTCATTTAAGCTTCCCATGAGTCATTATGATGTGTAATCTAGCACTCTGTACAAGACGTTATGCTGAATCAGCAATGGCAATATACACGCCACCATTTAAAAACCACTAGCATCTGATATTGTGATTGTTTCCAAAAATAAAATCTTCCTCGTCTTTCGCAGATGTCCATTCTGATCTCCATACACCTGGTAGAAAGTATACTTAGATTGGCAGTTGGGGAGTTAGACAGGTTTTAACAGTGAAGTATATGATGTAGTTGAATTATAAGCGTAGTAAGTTATAAAATAGATTATGTAGGGAGAGCTAGGGTAGTTAGGTGTGCAAATAAGTCATTTGGCAGGTAAGTAAGGCAAGTAAGAAGGGTACGTTTTTCTGCAGAGTAGTACGGTGGGGTAGTTAAGTAGAGTGTGCAGTAGGGTAGAGGGTTAATACGATAGGTAGGAGTATATGCAAGTAAGGAATGTGGTTAGATTGTTGAGAGAGATTGGGCAGTAAGAGTTAATATTGAGGCTGGTAAGGCATGATGTTTAATATGC
>CM067345.1:45062233-45137233 GCA_034190875.2 Urechis unicinctus
TCCCGTTCGCACTATAGTCGCCGTCTTCAAGCACCTCCACCCCCGCCCACCCCCAAGCCACCGTCTCCTTATACTTCTTCCGATCCTTGTGATACACCTGGTTATACGTCTCAGCTCTCCCCAGGTCCTCAAAGGAGCACAACCTGAAAACGCAGTCGACAAACACCCCGATGGTCGCCACCGGACTGTGGTGCAACCCCAACAGAACCTGAGGCTTATACATATTCGGAATCACCCTCCCAGGACTCCGAGTGTAGGGGCACTTTATCTCGAGCAACACAACCTCCTCAGGATGCCCCAGACATACAGCATCCACTCCAGCCTGCCGGATTGGGAGCACACAAAAGCCATCCGGAGAGTAGGCCTTGGTGTCGTACACCTTCTCCAATACCGCAATTGCAACCTCCTCAAAAGTCGTACCCCAGAGGCAGGGTGCGCTAAAGCGAACACCCCCGTTGCTAGTTTTTTCTGTCAGCTTCTTGCTATAGCTGCTAAAGTAGTTTTGCCCTATGATAGAGGAGTAGTCACTTCCTCCAACGCAGCCCTTCCTCATGGTCTCCCACTGGTCCGTATTTTGTTTGACTCCAGTATGATCGTTGCAGAAAGATTTTATCGCCGCCTCCATTATATCTAGCAACCCCCACACTTCAAATGGACTGTCCGGGTCATACCTTAGCAGGTCTAGGGGGCGATTCTGCCGCTTTCAAACATTTTGCTTTAATGTCACTTTTTCTGACCGCCATGCAATGCTCTCGTCTGATTCTAGATTGTACCAGCCCACAGTATACGTGATTGACCTTAGGCCAACACATAGATCGCCCGCAGTGTTGTCAATAGGTTTTTGCAGGGACACAGCGCCGCCGCTTTGAACATTTGACAGAGTGTGATACATAGCACTATGAATAAACAAGCCTTTAGTTTCAATAGAAAAGCTACCCCATATGGTGCGGGCGGGGTGTATCCAGCCACATATGGTGTGGGAGATAAACTAACCCGACAAAACAATTCAAGTTGTTCACAATGGTGGTACATTCACAGCAAAGTTTCCTGATCTATTCAGTAACTATAAGGTGCCGCCGGTAACAGCGGACAAAGTAGTAAAAGACTGGTTGACAAATCCAATGCAGTTTTGGCAGAACCAGTTAAACTTTGCAGTGTGGTGTGCATCAGCCGGCTGCGGCGTGTCATCCCACGATCACCTCGAGGCTGGGATTCCACTCGTGAAAGCTCTCTACACCTTTCACCTTTATTACACAGTGCGTCGCCTATTAGCAGAACTGCAAGCGCCTCTACCTCAGGATCATGCCTATGACCCCTATAACAATACATATGACAAGAGGGCATATGAGAGACTCTGCACTAACTTTGGTGTTCAACCAACACAGACTGGCGCCAGAAGGCAACCGTAGCTAATAGTGGTCTTGGTAACTTATATGCACATGATGCGTATGGTTACGGGAGTGTCGTCAAGGTTGCTGGTCGAAACGTTCGTTATGACCCTACACGGATGGCCTTTGAGGCGGAAAAGGATACGAAGCCAGGTTTTGCCCACGCGAGTAACCTACAATCCTTTCAGGAGAGAATGGGTGCTGTTCTACATCTAGCACAGGGACCTGAAGCAGATGAGGCCTGGAGTACCTTCATACTGGACACGTCTGAGGGCTTTTACACAGACCGGCGTTGAGCGAATTAACGACATCATTCGGACCTATGTCTGGGCCATTCTTAGTGCTCAGGCGCAGACCCGCTCAGAGATACTAGGTGTTGGAACGTCCTTTGATGCCCAAAAACAATTTCAGGCTAACCTTGCCATCAACTCCCCAGTGGATATACCATCATCCATCCGACGGTATCAGAACGTCCTCCAGAATGCCTCCTCAAAGGTTGATTATGTGTTTGGAACGGGCCTGTACATGGCTCCGTCTGATATGAGCCTCGCCATTGGAAACTTTGCTGGGTACAACAATCTGATTACTATCGCAACTGAGGAGCAGCAGATCGGCAGCAATACTGATGTCAACGCGGTTCCGGTTGTTCCAGATAGAGGAAGCTTTGACCCTCCGCCAGATACAGATACAGATATGGAACTCTCCTCTCCAGGGCCCGCCCCTATGGCCGAGACCAGTCTGCGTGGGGTGCACGAGGATGAGAAAACCGCTCTTATTGTAGGCGGAATCGCTATAGGCTTAGCTGTGCTTTGGTTTGCTACGTAGTAAGTCACGGAGTATCAGGAGGATAACTCCCCCCCACCGCCACAACTGCGGCCCATACATGTTCTGCCATCCAACCAGCCACCTTTGCAGCTGACGTAAGCAGACATGATACGATGGATCCAATGATTCCTGGAAGGGCAGCTGCTGCCTTACCGGCTAGGCCCTTCAGGACGTTTGCCAAGGAGTTCAGCTGTTTTTTAATCCATTCCTTTAAACCAGGCTTATCAGCTGGTGTCGGCGTTGGTGCCGGGGTTGGACTAGTGCTCCCTCCGCCCGTTAAAGCAACTACAAGGGTCGAGATTGCCGATCCAATCGCAGTGAGTATGGAGGCGATTGTTATACCCTGCTCCCGGAACAGGTCGCGTACACGCTCAGCTAGTGTTGTGTCCTCGTTAAGAAGTCTGTTGATCGTTTCCCTGATGCGGTTAATTTGGGTCCTTAGACGGTTACGGTTTTCAGAGGCAGCCTCAATACGGGCACTCCGCAGGTCCTGCAGCTCTGCAAGCTCATTTGCTTGGAATCTCCATGCTCGACTATCACCCCTCCCTTCCTCCTCCAGGCTTGCCATTTTAGCTTCCCGCTGTTTTATATTCCTTTCTATCTCAGTTATCTTAGCTAGGTTATTGACCAGCTCACCCCTCTGGGTCTGCATAGCCTTATCAAGCCCCATAAGCTCTCAGAGTGGTAGTTCGTAGTCTGTTTGTGTGCCTAGGTCTTCTATGGCGTTATGAACGCCCTCTATGAAGCTTGTTTCTTCCACACCACCTTGCTCTGTCATGGCTTCGTGGCTGCTCATTTCTAACTTTGGAAGTGCAGCTTCCGCTTTAGCAGCAGCTTCGTCAACGCCTTGTAGGGCTTTTGCTGCCATTGTGGATAGTTCAGGGGTCACTCCAAGAGCCCGAGCAAGCTGTGTACCACCGTAATCTAGGATACTCCTAGGAGAGAGGAATTTGTTTGGATTGTTCTTCCATGTAAGAAGCTTCCATTCTCGGTCCCACTTAACCCAAAGGTCACCTTGTTGAGACGAACTAAACTCCAGAGTGGCCTGCAGCCCATGCTTAGACACTGCCTTCTCCCACCTCGTAACTAAGACTTCAGTTTCTTCTTTGGAACCCACCTGATCTTCTGTTAACCCCGCAGGCATTTCAGTAATAGCCCAAGGTGGACTAATCGTACTCGATGTATCTAAAGTTTCGTCAATCAGGTTAGTCTCCTCATCATCAAAGTTAGTGTCATTCCTCTCCCACTCCCCCTCCTCCTCTGGGTCGTCAAATGCTGGGTTATCAAACTCCATGTCTGTGTGTTAAAGATATAATTGTAATTAAACATTCAACATGACGAGTACTTACGGGCGCAAACTAAACCCACACCGCCGGATACGCGAACCCCTTGGGGTAAAGGGCGTGCGACAATCTGTATGCGTTACAAACAATCCAAGCACCATTGACCAGAACCAACAACTGCTGGTTCGCTTCCCCAATCTAGGCGCAGACGACGTCATTGTTTCAGGGACAGCACGGCTGGCCTTTACAATCACGCTGACCTCGACTGATGTTAACCGCAGCGTTGTGCAAAACCTGGGCCGCGCCGTGGTTAAGAAATTGACAATCAAGATTTCTGGCAATGAGGTCATGTCTATTGATGACAGCGATGTGTACCACTGTTACCACGACTTGTGGCGGACTGCACAGGAGAGACAGGGCCTCCAGTATCAGGGCATTGACACATCAGATGACAGAAACGCAACTAAGATACGAGTGGGGGCAGGAGACAAGGTTGATACCAAGGAAGAGGACAAGGCGGTAGCCGATGTTTATAGTAACAGGTTCTACATTCCGCTTGATTTTGAACTCCTCGAGAGCCACATGCCATTCTACCAGAGTGCGCTTAGTGACAGACTGGAATACGAGCTCACATTCAACGACTACAACCGCGTGATTCACGCAACAGGCGACACCGCTGCAAGCTACAAAATTGATGGCATCTCGCTGGAGTATGACATGGTTACCCACACAGAGTTGGCCCGCATGATACGCACACAGTACACAAGTCGGCTCTCGATTCTGTATGACCGTGTGCTTCGTCACAGGAAGCTTGTATACAATAAAAGAGATACACTGTGGAACATCAACCTGAACGTGCCGGCTCGCAGCATGAAGGGCATCCTACTGCTCTTTGAAGACCCGACCAACGCCTCATAGGCCAGGAAAACAGAGTCGTTCTACAACCCAAAGATAACGAAGGTTGAGGTGACCATTGAGGGCATCCCCAATCAGCTCTATGCCCAGGGCATGCGTGGCTACCAGCAGTGGGACGAGGTGAAGAAGGCCTGTGCAGCAACGAGTAAACGAGACCCCAGTGTAGCAATAGCATTAAAAGACCTGTCATTGTCAGACGTTTCCCTAGGAGAGTACCTAACCACCAAGTATGCTCTGTGGCTCGACTTAAGGACGAGTGATGACGACCAGCTACACGGTAGTGGCAGGGCTGTGGAGAATGCGTCTGAGGGCATCACCATACAGATCACAAAAAAGGCAGAGGCGGCCGGCGCATTGAACGTTTACATGTATATTGTAATGGATGCACAGCTTAACATTAAAGATGGCAGGTTGGTCAGCGCAGTCTACTAAGTTTACATTTCCAGATGGCCCCTGTTCGGCAATTGTTTGTGGGCAGACAGGATGTGGGAAAACCGCATTCATCCTCGACCTACTTGAAGGGCCCTTCTTTGGTGCCTTCGAGCATATTGTAATCCTCAGCCCTACCATACGTTTCAACGAGGCCTATCGGACGCGGTCATGGGTGTGGGATGATTCAGAGGTGTACGTGGTTGATCCAGGGGAGCGGCTCCATGACCACCTGAGGGCTTTCTACCATTGTTTTAAGGGCGAGCCAACCCTGTACATTATTGATGACTGTTCGGCAACAAAGGCCCTAACCAAGAAGAAAGACTTGTTATCCGAACTGGCCTTTAGCGGCCGCCATGCGCAGCAAAGTGTCTGGGTCCTCACCCAAAAGTACAACTCTGTGCTGAAGGACTTACGTGAGCAGACTCGCTGGATGGTGCTCTTTCACACCAAGGACCGTGACTCGTTTGAAGACGCCTTACGTGAAAATGATGTAATTCCAACAAAGGAGGAACGTGCCACAATACGCCAACTACTAGCAAAGACCAAGCACGCAAAACTGCTGCTGAAGACTGATCAGCCTACTGCATATGCCGTCGATTGAAGTGATATTGGCCTTGATAGCAGCCGCTGCCTCAGTAATCAATTTAGGTTTCTTTATCTGGGTAGCGGTGCAGTATTTTGAAGCTCGAAGGCGTATACGTATAATCATGGATCCTGATACCATTATTGATAAACTCCTTGAACAGGACTCGACTGGCTTAGCAGAGACAAAGTCTGGGGGAGCGGAACCTAGTTGCACCCCTAGTGTAGATATGTCTTCTAAGAGAGATAGGCTTGCTGCCGTCATAGCCGGAGGTCAGGGCCGTCAGTACCTTGGTTTGAAGGGCCTTACAATTGACCAGGTTGAATCAATGTCTGATGAAGAGATCATAAAGCTGTATGTGAAATACGAGGCTCGGCTAGGTGCCAGCATGACACGTACTCTAGGTCAGACACTGCTACAGCTGTACTCAGGTATTGCTTGTATGTTTCTACCAATCCCACCAGAACACCAGCCAAGGCTAATTACAGACTTCGAGACGGACCCGTTTGTTGGACACGCGCTAAGCACTGCCACTTGTGAGCTATATCATCGCTATGGTATGTTTTTAGCTCCCTTAACTGCGGCTTTAACAACAGTTAAGCACTGTCAATTTGGAAAAACAAGCACCGAAACAACAGGGGCCTGTGGAGAGGAAGACACCACTTCGGCGCTATAGTATGTGCTTAACTCCGCTATAGCATGTGCTTAACTCCGCTATAACAGGTGCTTACTAAGAGCTGTCAATTGGACAAATAAATTTAGTAAGTAAACATGGAAGAAACGAACACGAATCAAGGGGGGAGACAACACCGGTGGAGATAACGTCAGTGACAAAAAAAACGCTAAAAGGGTTGCGGCAGGACGAAAGGGTGCTGCAGCTCGAAAAGCCAATCAAAATAAGCTTCTGAGAGAGCTCCGAGAGGCTAAGGCAGCGCTTACAGATGGTAGAGATGAAGCTGTGGAACCAATATCAGCGAGCAAACCTATGGAAAGGTGGACGTGGTCAACATGGGCTGTGCCTTTGGTTGTCGGCGGTGTTGGCGTGTTGGCATTGTATTGCTACAGGCACCAGATGGTAGCCTCACACCCTAAACAGGTTGTGGTACAAAAGCCTCCAGACGCTCATTTAAAGGATCCGTTTTATATGGAATAAGATGACAACACCAATTACTGATGGAAAAATGCTCGTCAACGCTCTGTACCACGGTGTAGTTGTTTCCGGTATTTCAATAGGCTATGCCAAGCTTGCTAAGATGGCTCTGGGTGGTGGGGTGCCACGTCTTGATTTCACCCCACGGGACCTGGCTATGTCTGTTGCCGATGTATCACTAGCTATGGCCACAAAGGATATGCTAATTAAACAAGGAATCTTACCAGTTGATATACTGAAGTAATGGCCACACTTGCTCTACTTGTTGGGGGTGCTCTTGTTAATGCCCTTGCATTCTCTGGGAGCAACTTTTTATTCTCTAAATTACGAGGCAGCCAAGTGGACGCGGAACGTAAACGCCATGATATGGCAATCGAGCAGCTTCAATCTGCTCAGGCAGCATGGTCCAAGAAGAGAACTGAGCGCTTAGACTTCATCAATGAGCAACTGCGCCGCCAGGGCCACGCCGAGCATACTTTTAAGGATGCGGACGAGGCTATGCGTGAGTACACCTTAATTACGAATAAAACCGTCGACCCGCTGGGCTCTGAGCCGCAGCTTTCAGACTTCTACGAGCCCTCAGATGAACAGAGGGGGCGTGAGGTGGCGTTCATTATACTGGGTATGGCTGCGACTGGGCCGGTTGCATACAGGCTTGCTAAGTAGGTCATTTGGAGACTCGAACGTTTACTGTATATGGATCGTCGCATGCAAGAGATCTACTATAGTCCTAAGGGATACTGGAAAGGCATTACTGCTATCAAGAAGCTTGCGACAGAAGCGAGGGTTTCTGAGGAAGTTGCCAGGGGGTGGCTAACAAAGCAAGCTATATGGCAAATCTACCTGCCAGTGCCAAAACACATTCCCAGGCCAAAGTTTGATGTCCCTGTCCCCAATGAGGTTCACCAAGCCGATCTCTTATTTCTTCCTCATGACGTTGTGAAGCGCCGGACTTACAAGTATGCCCTAACATTGGTTGATGTGGCCTCGCGCTACAAAGCGGCTGAGCCATTGACTACAAAAGAGGCTAAGGAGGTCGCAGGTGCACTTGAGAGGATATACAAACGAGGACCGCTGCATTGGCCTAAACTACTTCAGGTGGACCCCGGACGGGAGTTTATGGGTGCAGCGAATCAGCTGTTAGTAAAACATGGAGTATCAGTCAGGCGTGGCCGTGTGAATATCCATCGAGACTGTAGTCTCTGCGATAAATAATGAGGTGACCCGCTTGACTGGAAAAAAACCTAAAGATGCTATAAAGGCAAAACGAGTTGCACAAAAGCCCTCTGCAGTCGTACCACGGCGCCCTCTAGGGGTCAAAGAGCAAAAGCTTCCCTCTGATGTTGGCGTTCGCTACCTCTACCAGCCTGGTGAGGCAGAGCAAGACCACCGGCGGCGGGCCACTGACCCTGTGTGGTCACTCAATGTTTACCGGATTGGAAGCTCTGTCACTAAATCTGGTGAGCCTGTACTATACTATTTGTTGGATGGACCTCTCCGTGGCTTTGTAAAGGAGGAGTTGCTTGTGGTGCCGCCCGATACCCAGTTACCGCCAGACGGTATTACCAATTAGACTAATAGATATCTATATATATAACAATGGTAGTATTTGACAATAAGTGCCCATGGATATTGCTCGGAAAGAAAGTCCCCTGTAACAGGCCCTGTACGCAAGAGCAAGAGTTTTGTAACTTACAGAGATATAAGATAAAACATGGTGTCATTAATCGTCTTTGTATGGGTTGTCAGAAGGCTATAAAAAATAATAAGGTAGGATTGTGCATGGATTGTGGGTTCGATAAAGTCAACCACAGTCGTCTTCGTCTTGCCCAAAAGATTGTTTCACAACGGCCTATAGCTGGGGACACGCCAGTCGGCGCCACTGAACGGGGATTCCCCACTGTATGAAAATAGAAATCTTGTGGCGCTGTCAACAACATGGTTTGGCGGCTATGTGCGACGAAGCTTGGCACCTTGTCAGAGACGGGTGTTTACTGCATAGGTCAAAGTCCGCTCGCTGTATTGTTGTTGCCTTTTGTGTATCAATGAATTCCCTTTTAGACTAATGGAACTGTATAGTAAACATGACTCATAATCAGCGAGCACGTGAAGCCCAAATGATGATTATGTTTCAATTCACGGTTTTTAAGCCTCCTTATCCACACTCTAAGGTTGCACTCAAAGCACTCCAAGTGCGTAATGAATATGACCGTACATACAAGGAGATGTTTGCTAGATTAAAGGCTGGGGTGGCACGCACCCCTGTCCCCACTGCTGCCCCACGCAGACCAGTCCCTGCCCCACGCAGACCTGTCCTGCCCCACGCATCCCCACAACCCAGTCCCCAGTCCCCACAGCGCGTCTTGCCTTCAAGAAGACTAAGTGGGCTGTTTAAAAACTATTTGCGTGGATGGGTGATGAACGTTCCTGAGTCTCACCCCCTTAGCTCGGACCTTATGATGTTCTTTAAGGGCATGCGTCGGAAGATGCATAAAGTTTTGACTGGTGAGCTGGAAGAACTAGGTGGAATCAAGTGTCAGTTTGCCCTTAAGGTAAGAATCTCCAAGCACTCAGATGATGACAGTACTGAGTATTTTGAGCCTGTATTGCGTAATAAGCAGCAGGTGGTTCTCTCCCTAGAAGATATTAACGATGAGCTGGACCAGTGCAATGCTAATATCCAAGAGCGGTTGGAGAAGTGGACCAACCAAGGTTCTGGCTGGGAGTTTCAGGAGGTCACAACTCTGTGGATTGATATTGCCAACTACCAGCCATTGAAATGTGGCTCCTACCTGAAACTGCCGAGAAAGCTGGCGGTAAAGAAGGCAATTAGAAACGTAAAAAACACAAACGACCCACACTGCGTTCTATATTCCATTGAAGCGGCTCTGCACCCGGTTGCCAAGAACCCGCAGCGACCATCGAAATATAACATTAAGCCGCTCTTAAGACTCTTAGAAGGAAAAGGCGTGGACTACCCAACACCTATCTCGCAGATTGAGAAGATAGAAAAACATGCTAAAGTAGGCGACTTGAATGTCTTTGGCTGGGATGGAAAGGCCACCATCGTTCACCGTATCAGCAGACAGCCTGGTCCATGTATAAACCTCATGCTGATTGAGGAGGACGGTAGGTTTCATTACACGCAGATCGAAGACCTGAACCGCCTGCTGTATGACCAGAGTAAGTACGAGCACCGCAAGTTCTTCTGCGAGCGATGCTTGCATGGATACACCAATGAGAAACTGCTCCTGGCGCACAAACCTGAGTGCATGGGTATCGGGCAGACTGCTGTGCGAGTTGACATGCCTGAGGAAGGGAAGAACATATTATCCTTCCAGAACTGGCAGAAACAGCTTGCTGCCCCCTATCTTATCTATGCCGACTTTGAGGCGCTCACAGTGAAGCTTCCGGGACCTGCACCTAATCCTGGTAAGAGCAACACGCAGAGAACACAGGAGCATGAACCATGTGGTTACGGCTATGTGGTTGTCCGATGTGATGGGCAGACAGAACCCCCTGTGGTTTATAGAGGAAGCGATGTTGTGCAGAAGTTCTTACAGGCTCTGCAGCAGGAGGAGCAAAAGATCAAAGCAGTTCTGTCCAAGCCTGTCCCTATGCGGATGACTCGGGAGGATAGAAGGGCACATACGGCTGCAACTCACTGTCATGTGTGCAAGAAAAAACTGGGCTGTGACTCTGTTCGCGATCACTGCCATATAACAGGCTTGTACAGAGGGCCAGCCCATAACGTGTGTAACCTGAAACTTCGGCTGAGTCCCAAGACAACACCCATCCCTGTGGTGTTCCATAACCTGCGGGGCTACGACTCCCATCTCTTGATGCAGGGTATAAGCAAAGTGGAGGGCAATATCAACTGCATCCCAAATAACATGGAGAAGTATATCTCCCTGTCGGTCGGACAGTTGCGCTTCATTGACAGTGCACAGTTCCTCCTGGCCTCGCTCGACAAGCTTGTGTCTGCTAACAACCCAGATGCCTTTGCTGTGACGGAAGAATACGAGCCAGACCAGATGAAGCGGCGCTTGCTGCTGCGTAAGGGAGTGTATCCCTATGAGTTCATGGATGGCTGGGATAAGTTTGATGCTCCACTGCCGCCGATCCATGATTTCTACAGCAAGCTCTCTGAACAGGGTATATCTGCTGCAGACTATGAACACGCCCAGAAAGTCTGGAACGCGTTCGGTTGTAAAAACATGGGGGACTACCATGACCTTTACTTACGCACGGATGTACTGCTCCTGGCCGATGTGTTTGAAACATTCCGCAAAACCTGTCTTAAGCAATATGGTTTGGATCCGGCCCACTACTATACCAGCCCCGGTTTGTCGTGGGATGCGCTTCTTAAGAGCACAGGGGTGAAACTCAAGCTTCTCACCGATTATGACAAGCACCTGTTTATTGAGAAGGGGCTGCGCGGTGGGATAAGCATGGTATCACATCGCCACGCTAAAGCGAACAACCCATACGTGGAGGGCTTTGAGCAGGATAAGCCAGAGAGCTATATCCAGTACCTCGATGCCAACAACCTGTATGGGTGGGCAATGAGCCAAGCCCTACCTACTTCGGGTATTGAGTGGGTGGAACGGCCTGAGAACCTGGAGATCCAAGACCATCCCGATGATGCTGAAACGGGGTATATACTTGAGGTTGACTTGGAGTATCCTGCTGCGCTTCATGACGAACACAACGATTACCCCCTAGCGCCGGAGCGGCTTCTTGTGCAAAATGAGTGGTTGTCAGACTACCAGAAAGATCTCCTAGGTGCATTGGGGAGCACCGGAAATGGAGTTGAAAAGCTGGTGCCCAACCTGCGGAACAAGGAGAAGTATGTGGTACACTACAGGAACCTCAAGCTATATCTGTCTTTGGGGTTGAGACTCACCAAGATTCATCGTGCGCTTGTCTTTGACCAGAGTCCATGGATGGAGCCTTACATAAGGATGAATACAGATCTGCGCAAGGCCGCCAACTGCGACTTTGAGAAGGATCTCTATAAACTTATGAATAACTCCGTCTTTGGTAAAACGATGGAGAATCTCCGGAGGCGAGTCGACGTTAAGATTGTGCGCTCATCGGAAAAAGAAAAAATACGTTGGCTTGTGGCCAGCCCCGCCTATGCTCGACAAAAAGTGTTTGACGATGATTTAGCTGCCCTGCATATGCACAAGACTCGCTTAGTGCTGAACCGCCCGGTCTACATTGGCATGTGCATTCTGGACCTCTCCAAGCACTTGATGTATGACTTTTACTACAATACCATGAAGGCTAGATATGACAGTAATATTAACCTGCTTTTACACAGACACAGACTCGCTGCTGCTTGAGATCCGTACCACTGACGTCTATGCTGATATGAGGGAGGATGGGCATCTCTTTGACACTAGTAACTTTGACCCTTCTCATGCCCTACACAGTGACAAAAACAAAATGGTTCTGGGTAAGATGAAGGATGAGTGCGCTGGCGCGCCCATCAAGGAGTACGTTGGTTTGCGCCCTAAGATGTACTCTATCCTGATGTCTGATGAGGGCGAGATAAAAAGAGCTAAGGGTGTGAAGAAGGTGGTGGTGAAGAAGCATCTACGACACGCTCAGTACGTGGAGTCACTGTTCGACCAGAAGCAGTTTCGCCACGGAATGAACATGCTCAGGAGTGACTGCCATAAAATATATGGGCTCCACGTTAACAAGGTGTCTCTCTCCCCCTTTGACTCAAAGCGGTGGATAGCTCCAGGTGGTGTAGACACTCTGGCCTATGGGCACGTGTCGATATGTTGAACATATGATAGCTGAGGTATAGAATGAGCACCGATGAACATATTGGGGTGGCCGAGCTGCAAGCAGATGTGGAACATATATGGGAGGAGAAGGTGGACCTTGAGAATGATGTGAGGGATTTGGAATCAAAGTATGAGGACCTTTTGGAGCGCGTGAGTCGTTTAGAAGAGCTTATTCCTCAGGGTCCTGGTGTAGAGAGAGAAGGTGAGGGAATTGGAATCGAAGTATGAGGACCTTTTGGAGCGCGTGAGTCGTTTAGAAGAGCTTATTCCTAAGAGTCCTGTTGTAGATGGTTGACATTGCTGTCGCCCTCTTTTGTGGGCCTATACCATAGGGGCTGGAAGGGCTGGGCTCATATGGTGTGGGGGGAGGTGCGAGCGGTTCGCTGGCTCATGTGAGTCACCCTGTGTGTTTTCTGGGTTGCACCATATGAGATAGGTGTGTCATAATCATATGAGACTGGTGTGCCAGTATTACTGAACTTGAGGGTCGTGTAAAGGAGTTGATATTACATACAGAGTATATGAAAGATGAAAAAATAGTTTGCATCTGAGTGATATGGAGACTAAGTATGATGACCTTGTGAAACTGCAGGACATGGTGAGAGATCTAGAGGTTAAGAACAATGATCTTATGGAGCGAATGGAACACCTAGAGGACCTTGTTTGCAGGTTGTGAACGACATACTAGTTTACCAACAAACTAGCCCCTCGGCCCCGTTTGGGGGTCTGGTCCGAGGGGCCCTAGGGTGAGCAAATATCTTGTATAAGCCGTCCAAGGGTCAGTAGTATATATAAAGGAGGTAGGTGTGCCTGAACCGCGACATAAAGGTAGCCGAAAGTCGGGTTGCTCTGGAGTAAAAGAGCGCTTCTATAAGATAGGTGTGCCAGAACCCATATGAGATAGGTGTGTCATAATCATATGAGACTGGTGTGCCAGTACCGCTCGCACATGTGAGTCAGCCTGTGCGTGTGTGTGTTTTCTGGGTTGCACCATATGAGATAGGTGTCTTAATCATATGATGGTGTCCCTATACTACTATATATATATATATATATATATATATATATATATATATATATATATATATATATATATATATATATATATATATATATATATATATATATATATATATATATATATATATATATATATATATATGCATGCCGTTGGGCATGGCTGTATTCATACTTTGATTTGTGAGGACATCTTCACTTCTACACTAGGGAGCCATTGAATATGAAGTCATTGTACGGATTTATATTGCTTAACGATTGGAATGAATCATTTTCATTATAATCTACTCCATGTTGTATCTTTGCAATATTCAATCAACTCTGTTACAGCTTACAAAATTGCCTCCGATTTTCAGTTCTCACGCGTGAGACTGACTGACGTAGTTGGTGGAGAAGCTCTCTGATATGGATCATAACAATTCTATAAACGTATTCTTTACATTTAATCGGATCGAGCTGCAAGATTAGATAAAAGAAAGCCCATAAAGCATTAAGTGTATTCTCTGATCTAACACTTTAAAAATGAGTTACCAATAAAATATTTTGCATGTTCAACCGTCTTGAACATATCACTATTAAGCATCATACTCCCGATTGTCTCAATTGCGACAGATCTGAAGGCTACCGATGTTCTTTATTGCGAAATTATATCATTGCTTGTCGTCTTTTATTACGCGATGAATGAAGCCTCAGCCTGTACATATATTAAATCGACATATTTGTCCGAGGCCAAGTCAAAGAGGTCATGGCTATGCTAAGAAGGTTCACTCCGTCAAGCTGTGTGGTGATTATGAAATAGCATGAAATACACGCCCGTCATAAGGCGACAAAACCATGATATCAACGAAAGCACATTGGACTGTTGATCCAACGTCTCGGTGGTCGGCGCCTGTTAAAGGAATGGAGTCATCCGATTGGTCGAGGCAACCAGGCCTCCATGTGGTTTTAAGAGATGCTTTGACAAAGCAACACGCGGCTCACAGGTGGCACCTTCACATATTTTCTCGGGCGAAGGCTTTAGTGAACACTCTTAGCGTTTGCCCCTGTACAAGTGTACCTGGCCAAGAACTGATGCTAGGGCATATACATGCGTGTTCAATTAGCATACAGACTCTATCCATAAGTCAGGTTATGAAGGTAGAGCTCGATTTATCGGTCAAAGTCTTTATTCGCGCATACAAGTACAATGATGTGTTAAGTTCCCAACATATTTCCCAGAATGAAGAGAGTCGTCATTATGTTGTGCAATATATGCCAATGGTGAGCTACGACTGACTCACTCATTCACTCACTCATTTCCTGCGTATTAAACATATGGAACGTCACCAATTGCTGAAACAAATACCTACAATCACACAACATCTACGTATACATCTTTGCAAGTACACTTCAGAAGCAATTTGTTAGATAATGGTCATTGAATGGGGTTTTATTGCAATGAATATTCTATAACATTTTGTAGTATAATTTAAGAGTTGCGGCCCTTTACCGGATCAATTAGCGCTAAAATCTGCGAGCGATTTCATGGCGGGTTTATACAAGTGAAGCCATGACAAATATTGGGTACTAGAGTACAAAGTTTTACAACAGTTTATTCCTTGGCCCTGACTTTGGCTGAGGGTCAGATGAAAGCATGTTCCCGCTTGTTTAATGTTTTGAAGTCGATGTCGGTCAATCTCAAATAGCTGAAACCAGAAATTCGCCACATGCTTTCGATGACATGCAATATAGAGGGGTATGCAGACATTTTTGTCATTGCATGCTGACGAGAGTGTTGAATAGATAGCTGTGGCCGGAGTTCGTCACAGAATGGATACTGAAAGATTACATCGTGAATCATGTTCTCCATCCTGAAGGGGTTGCAGCGATCCATTGGTTACAGTATTGTTCGAACCATGGATCTTCATATAACCTAAACACCACAGCCAGTATATGAATGAACCATTTAGAGGGCAACAGTTTGTTTTCCGGTTTCATAACAGTCTTCATATTGATAGGACGCAGTATGTTTTGACACTAATTGTGTGTGAATATGATCTTCAGGTTACCACTGCGAACTTGATTCGGCCTGACTGAAAGGATTATTCGTTCGGATGATCATGTAGGTAGGCATGTCCAGACAGTATTTCTATGTGCTTTACACCTAGCACGCCTCTACGTTATGCAATATGAGTGATAATAAAACCTCGTAAAATATTCCAAAACCGTTTTTTTATCCTGTGTAATTGTCAGAGATTTACCTGAAAATGGCATCTCGTTTGTCCAGTTCTAATTTCGTTTGGAAAATGTGTGTAGAATTAGGCCAGAGCATACACACTGTGGATTTGTTAACGCATATGATATCCAACCTAACTGTATTCTGAAGGACTCGATTTCCACTTTCCTTTTACATTATTGTGGCATAATATGTATTGGTTTGAATCATTAAACGGTAATAACTTGTCTTCAGCCAAATAAATCTGATAATCCATTTGAATTAATCAGTGGCCTTACATCTATTAAAGGAGTCACTTCTGCACATTTAGTGTTTTCTGGGTTTAAGATATCATCATTAGATCTTGGATTATGGTTAAAAAGCGACACAATATTTTATAAAGTAATTATAATTTGACAACAGAATGAATGTAACTGCATTACATTGTGAGGAAAGAGTTATTGATTAAAGTGCTCACAGAATAATTTTACTTAGTTTATATATGTCGTGAAATATCTGTACACCTCTAAAGCATGTTGTCAAATAGTCAATATTGTACACGATAACTAAGAAGCAAGGTAAAGTTACTGAATGAATCACGCCAAAGATATATACTTTTAAGCATTCGTGTGGATATAATGTAAACTTTTCTCTCAACTTTTACAATCATTTTGTATCACAACAATTAACACAATACTGAAGAATAAATATCTTTGGTACCAAATATACCTGGTCAATGACTTGGTGGTCACTCAGAATCTACTATGCACACAGAAGGTTGATTGGTATATGTGTATTAGTGTGATAGAGGTGGATTTGACACACATCATATATCAGACTGACTTGTGAGACTTCATCTGGTGCAAATAAAACAACAGAGCAAACTAATCTAGGGATGACTTTGTATATATATGGTATGTTAATCCCTATTCAAACATACAAGGCTTGGAGCCTATATAATGCAGTACAGCAACAGCAACATATTCATGTAGCAGTACATATTGGTGTATAGAAGTACAATGTAATGACAGCCTGTGGAAAGGTGTCTGCATCGACTATGTATCCAGACACACAGAACAATATTAAAACCATATGTGGTAAATAAACAAGCTTATGGATTTAAAGTTTTACATTTGCAGCACTGAATCAAGAGATTTCGAAATTCTTTTCGGATAATAAAATATACGAGAAAATTGATTGACGAGTTAAGAATGATTAAATCATTGGCAATGTAGCCAAATATATAATATGCGGACCATAACGGATAGTCTACATTCGCCCGGCTATCTGCATGATAGATAATTACGCGCAAAAACTCTGGGGTTTGACATATGATGAATACAATGATGACAGTTATCATAGTGATGGTCATGTTGTGTCTATGGATCCTGTTGCTAAGAGACGTTGATGTGGACGCAGAAGTGATGCTTGAATCACTCGCTTCGCGGCGTAGTTTCAACGATTTCCTTAAAGATCGCAGTATGAATACAGTCATGACCATCATAATGGCCACGGGAAGAACAAATGTTATAATGTGATATCCCACAAACAAATAACCAAACGTGTACCATTGGTTGTTATATCGCTGGATGAGAAAACATTCAGACGAAGCTGTGGAGGCGTTTGATAATTGCTGATGCTTGCAAAGATTACCCACGATTGCAGTTTCGCCAAATATTGGCAATGAATACAATATTCCAAACACCGTCACAAATGCAATTTGCATCCACGAACGCTTGTACGATGTTAACATTTTTGCCTTAAGCGGCCAGCAAACTACGAAATAGCGGTTCACAGCTATTAACACAGGTGTGTATATAGTCCATATCCGAATCATGAAGATCAGCGCAGCTATCACAATACTTGGCGTTCTTGTTAGATACCCCCTTGCTGTGATGAAAATAGATATCACAAAGGGATAATTTGTCATCCTTTCCAGCAGAGGAGAGAAAAAAAGAAAACCTGTATCTGTCACGGCTAGCCAGCGCAGTAGACATATAGCACTCTTGTGTTTCTTGTCCCTGCCAAGAACCACCAGGGATGTTATATTCCCCGCTATTCCTAGAATACACATCAATCCTATGAAACATGTGTGGAAAACAAAGAATATGCCACTCGAATTCCAGTAACTTTCCACTCTGGTTGAAATATTGTTCAGCGAATAGAACGACCAATCTTCACTTGAATTAACCGCATGATACATTTTCACTCGGTTTTACCAACTCTTTTCTCAAAGGCTTTTACGCAACTCCGGGCCATTAGTTTTCAGCAGTATGCACCTGCGTAAGTGGGGAGACTCTTCGACGTGTATTTTAATTGTTTCAGTAGGTTGACATTGAATAGGAACGAACTCCAATGAACCACTTATTGAAGATCAAAAGTGTTTGTCAATATACAGCGCTGATCTAGTTCATTTCCGAAGATGCGACATTGGTGTTCATATCAAAGATGTAGCGGAGATACGGAAACACCCACCTCCGTAAACAGTGAGGCCGACTCATAAATCGTGCTCGCGCCATCCAAGCACACGGAGCCGGCGAGAAGCGTTGTTGGTGGGTAGGGGAGGGAGGGGGGTGGGGGCATTATTCCCAGTTCACATCTCTGGCAGATCCAATTGGCTTTTGTGTTCGCTCTGACAGTGCTTAAACTAGGATGGCGTGGGATGAAAATATGCTTCTGGATTTATATAGTTCACTACCGACAAAACTGCTCAATCTAGTTGAAGTGGTTATACATATGCCAAAGCTTTTCCGGCTTAACTTATCTCGGTATGTTCAAACACGGCGTCGGTAATCACTCAGCTGTCTGTTCAATTGTGTTTGGAGAAACCCCATTGTATGCTTAGCTAAGTGTTGGATGTGATGATATCTGCACCAACGATTCTTGATTTAATGTAATGATAGAAGTCATAGAAGATTCTAGGTGAATAAACGTTCAATAGTCAAACATGCTACTGCATTTTCAAACCAGAAGCATTTGATAAGGTAATTTTGAACACGTAATAACTATCCCTTTGATAATGCAACAGAAACTACACAGGGCCTCGATAGTGCTATACCGGGCACATTTACCCATGCCAAGTACTCACATGTTGGTGTAAGACCGAAGGTCACCCCCATTCTGGCTCCATGCCATCTATGCACTTACTTATTATGCGCAGACACTGAAACGTACCCCTTGATGTGATTGACTTCTTCGTATATGTATTCGTTATATTGACTTCCTGAACAAAATGGAACGATACAGTTAATAATTGAACAATAAGAGTGCATTTCATTTGAATCTTTATGTGGTTCACACCAGTACATTTATCTACAAAACATTATCTAATCCATCCTGTTGCTATTCTCCTGTGAAATATTTCACACCAATAACTAGTAACGTTCTGCGTCTAAAGAAAACCTGATGTTTGCTACAAATGACATATTTGTTTATTATTAATTACAATAACAAAATGATTATTATTAAAGTATTGATATCGATTAGTATTCCAGATTACATATTTAAATCCTCTTTTTAACGAAATGAGTTATCATAGGTCGGATGTCGTACCCTATTTTCTACAGCTATTTATTCAGCTTGGTCCATTTATTTGCCGCTGTTTTCTGAATGTCGCCTAGTAGGAGAACTGTCAACAATGAATTAAATGTAGGGCTTTATAACAGGAGGTCTTTGTGCATTATAAGAACTTCCTCTCGAGAGAGGTGTTGACTATGTCTTGTCTAGGAACTTCACAGATGCCTCATCAACGCGGATGACAATATTCGATTTCACTCCATCTGCAAGAGTCACAGCAGATTTATAGACTCGCACTATTCCAAATCTCACAGCTGTGACCAAAACGATATCTCTATCACAACCACATGCCTTGCCGCCCAGTAGATCTTAGTAGTGTTTGATACAGAGCAGCTGCGTTTTTTTTAATTTTAAAATCGTTATAAAATTACAATTGGAATCTACTTGCAACATTGCCTTGTAGCTCAATTTAAAGGAGTGTCAGCTCAGATATGATAATGCAGACATTAACATCACTGTTAAAGTTCTGATCCCTGTTAGCTAATGAGATCATAGCGGTCATGGTTGTTTTTCATTTAATCTTTAAACTGTCATCATATCCATCGGTCCATTATATTCCAAAAACAAATAAGCAACCAAACTTAACGCTGGAAGTGGAAAATGTCGAAATCATTTATTTGGACAATAAGCAGTTATAATGACGAATTAAAACAGGATCATTACGAAATCACTAGCCAAATAATCACATGGAATTGCAATGTTTGAACGCGGTTTTGAATAATCAGACATTTTTTAAAATTTGAGGTGCAACCTTTCAACAACTTATATATACAAATGATTACTTCACAGCTACACTGCCAAACATTGATAATGATTAAACACAATCCCATAAAATACACATAGACAAACTCCTGTCAGGCACAATCAAATCTGTTCTCACGAATTGGGTATTGAGGGGTTAGGTGATAACAAGGAGAAGGGGATGCGAACCTAACATCTGCGGCAATGAGACATAGATATACAAACGCTCCCTTATTACAGCACACGGCTCTGCTTGTAATTTGCTGATTACAAATATTTCAATTAAAAATAAAGTGCATATTGAAAAGAGCAATATGGTTAGTGACGAGAAATAATTGCTGGGTTATCAAAATAAAATTAATAAATTATTGCCGGCACCAACTTTCCATTCGCCAGTTAGTGTTTGTGCAATGAGATACCGAGAGTTTTAATCAGTTACGCGGCAGCACGAAGCAATGCGGTCCCTCGCCCGCTTGCGGTGATCAAATACACACGGTTTACATAGAAGATTGCGCAACGTCGAGTCCTACGCTATTGTTGATCGAAACCGTCATATTATTGATAACCTTGGAGAAAATCATCACTTATAGATATGTACGGCTGTCTGACTATTGAAAGTAGAGCAAAAGAAGGGAAATGCGAAACTTAGCAGACGACAACAACTTAACTTATTGAAAGGTGACTTGTAATCTTTTCATCGGCCAGGATCCGTATATTTTGTGTTTACGTTGGGATAACCTACCTGTCCTTTTTCGTATTAAATGTTTTGTCATCTCCCCTTTGATAAGATAATCTGGTGCGGTTGATTTATAACCAACCAGAACACAGGGTTAGGGCTTTCTGCCCGGACCCCTACAATTCTACCTAGTTAAATACAAGCAGAACCCTGGCTATGGCAATTATTAGAAAACTGCTTGTCATCGCCACATGTTTAACCCAGTCAAAACGGTTGTGGTTTATTGAGGGTGTTGCCATCTTTTCTGCAGGCTTGAAGCTTATGGCCGCACAACAACTTCAATGAAGTAGAAGATGTTGTTCAGGAATACCACATCAACACACAAGAGGGAACCAAGTAATATACTGATTGATTCTTTGTGGGCTTACTTGTGCATTCCAATGTATTTTTATTACTAATTATCAGATGATCTCTCTATTTGTTTGAGCACAAAGTAAGCCACGTTGATTATGCCTATAAGTACTAAGTTTATTGTGTTTGTTTTCTATCATGTATAGTGTTATCAACACGGACACCCTGCTCCCCTGCTTTGATATGGTCCAGTTGACTGCATATCTCCGTTCTCTCAGCAAAGAACTGTACGCTGAAAGATTCCTCCGTTCCCTGCGAACTACCACTGATCTGGACTCTGGTCTACATCGGAGGTTGGTGCCGTACGCAGATGAAGAAGTTCGGGAGTATGAGGTTGATGTGGTACTTGACATCCATGGTGTCTTCATAGAGTGCCAGTGTGATTACGGTGGGACATGGGCGGGGAGGCACTGTAAGCATTTGTGCGCTGTGCTCTGTGCACTAGTAGCTTTCAAAGTGTATGGCAATCTTAAACTTGAGGAGAGCTTCATAGAGAAGCTCTAGGCCCTTCATCAGACCACAAACTTTAAGGGATAGCCTGTCAACGCTCAGAACCTGAAGCTTAGGTCAGCAACTTCTTGAATGGAGACTTTGACCCCAGGCCATACAGTAACCGCTCAATGCCTCATCTTTCAGAAACATGTGTGTCAACTTCGCCCCCACGTCCATCCGCCTATCCCGCAGCTCTTCCCCCAGCAAACAAATATTGAATTGCCAATGACCACAATTTCTTCACAAGATGAATTTCTCCAGCATGAAGGCATCACCCCCATCACAGAGCCTCATTGCCAATTCGTTGATAAAGCTTGGCATATGAAAAGATGTAAGAGACAGCAGTCCTCCAATTTGGCAGGCTATGCAAAGTCACAGTCAAAACAGACATGGCAAAATTATTGACCTGCATCTGTCAGATTCGGGCCAAATCCATTGACCATGGCATCCGTAATGAGCATGTGGCTCAGGAAAAAAATCCTGAGATTACATGGGGCCGAAGTTATGCGATGTGGGACTGTGGTGTCCCAAACTCATCCCTACCTCGCTTGCTCACCAGATGGTGCTGTGTTTAGTGACCTGATTGCCCGGGGGGGGGGCACTTGGCCTTATTCTGGATAGGGGTGTGCCGCGGGACCTCGAAAACCCGTACCCATCGTACAAGGTCAAAATGGCCAAAAGCATACCCCGTCGTACAAGGTATTATGCGAATGTATAACCCCTCGTACAGATTGAAGCTCAAAACATACCCCGTCGTACAAGTATGAGGCCAAAAAACCCGTCATACAAGTCAAGAGGCCGAAAAAACATACCCCGTCGCGCGGCACATATGTACTACCTCTATACCATTAAGTGCCCCCCCCCCGGGCCTGATTGTTAATGTCTAGTGCCCCTCCAGTACAAGGAACAAACCTGTCACTCATGTCTTGCTGCTATACCTGGTCAGTGTGAACAGCAAGCTGACTCACAACAGCCTACACGAACCTTTTACCAGATTCAGGCCAGTCGTTCTGTACAAAAAGTCGACTTTGTCATCTTGAGGTGCTTACCTCTAAGAGCATGGAGATTGTTCCAGTGATGATGACTTTATTGGTGCTATGGCTGCAAAGTTTGAGTTTTTTTCAGGGGATACTTCAAAGAGTTTGTGTGGTCTTGTGCACTGGATTTTTCCTTAAATAATTATATACATGCACCTATAGTTGAATATTGTCTTTGGTGAAATGTATTATAAACTTTAAATATTTGAAGTCCAAAGTGTTTTGATTTATTTTTGGCTTCTTTAAAATTATAAAATTTAACTCAATATTAACTTGTTCAATGAAAGAGACGAACATTGATAGGTTTCAAATTTTGTTTATCTTCACAACATTCAGAGTACTCAAGTGAAGGATTATTATAGATTACAGATATCAGTTCATAGTATTAAATGACAACTACATAAAACCCTAGGATAAGTGAGACCTTTAAGTGAGATTCATATAATATCACACACTGAATGGGACATTCATAGATGCATTTGATGTCCTCTCATCCACATTCACATTGTACAAACACTACACATTACGATCGGCAGTTGTAGGGACGATGCACTGCCGAAAGTTACACGGTATATAACAGACATAGATTAAGTCTGACGAAATCTGGAAAAGTTGTTCGTCTGCTACGCACAGCGCATAAACAGTGACAGCTTTACCCAAAACAATTCGTCTCTGTCAATATCACATGACCGTGTAGCGTAGTCAAAATGGAACAAAATGGAAACAATTGTTTTGTATTTACGCGTTAACCATTAAGTAAGAGCATTGAGGCGATAACTTTCGGTCGATTACCGTGACCTCATTCTGATGTCCGCCGTTACTTTATCCTAATCCTCCAAGTGACCCCCTGCCCCACCCACATCTCGGCCCCAGTCTATTATCCGACGTGAATCTACTCTTATACTGGCTGTGACCAAATTAAAAGTTCTGTCGTGATTCCATCAAACGACTCCAGTACTTCAACATAAACAACATTCCCATATGCTCTTATGATTTTATGGTAGCGCAACATGGCGGTGGGTCTGCTGGAAATGCTCACCCCATATATCTATTAGAGTGAGCCCTCGTAGTTTAGCCATACGCTTTTTGGTGACGCCACCCAAATCTCCGATGTGACAACTATAAGAAACAAGATAATCATAACGCATCAACATTATCATTATATGCTGTAAAGTATGAACCCCCATAGCGGATATAAACCTGGCAAGGTACGACTGCAAATCACCTTGAGGCCACAAACAACCATGGAGGTCAGATCCAATGTGTGCATGACATCCAGCTTTCAAAAACTCGCGATCTACCCAATGTCGCTGTTATCCGAAGACTTCGCACTGGTTACGTCATAATGAAGTTACATTACTCATGACTATTCGTTGCCTTAATGTGATTGGTCTCATAGTTATACTTACGGTCGACGGGAGTTTTCGGTGTGTAATGCATCGCCATGAAACCACAAATGCATTGGCAATTGAGCAATGAAACAATTCAATGTTATGGATACTGACAGTCCAAAGTCCCCTGAAAGTCCAATGTAACTTTTCCAACTGTTACCAGCAGTACTGATCGATGTTGGGTGCATAGCCACAGCTCTCAATGGCGCTTGTTTGTTGCTTTGATTTTATTGACTTTGTTTTATCAGCATCCCCAACATTTGAGACAATCAAGATATACATGTGTTCTGTGATTTTGTAAGATCGATCACCTTCTCTTGTATATTCTAATCAAGGCATGATATTTGTTATACAGTTGCAAATACATTCTCTTGGAACTCTTACATGGCTCTTAGACGACTTTCCGCTGTAGCTAAAAATTGGGTGGAATAAACAAGAACAATATATATTGGCTAACGGCTATACAAACAAAACCATGAGCAATTGTTTGCCATGCAACTAATAATTAGGCCATCATCTATTACCTTAATTGCGTTTAACATAACTTGGGGTGTGACGATATGCATAAATGGTCATAATGTCACCATTTCATACTGCATCGGTTTACTAGCAGCGCGCTGTAGCTCAGTAACTCATTTTGTGAGCGGCAATAATTTGGCTTGGTACAGATTATTTTTATTCATGGGACGGGACAGATTCATGGAACAACGTGAAATTATGGTGATTGTTTGACAGAGTCTGCACAAGGCGATATACTCGCGACCTTAATGCGTGTACCCACCAAGACTTCTCCTGGCTTGCAAAAGTGCTGTCCATGGGGCTTGTGTCGAACCTCACTAGCAGTCACTATTGGACAAAATAGACCGAGATAACTAAACCACGCTGACACTTTAACTTACAGACATCTTCAAAGGATCATCACAGAATAGGCCATATAAAGCAAATATGTAAACCAATTTACTGGTCAAATAAGTTCTTAACGAAAATATATTTTTTGTAAGGTATGCTACACGTAAATACTACGATAATGTTAAAGTAAGCTTGATCTAAATACATTTGTAAATAAGTTTATAGAGTACAAAATTCCGAAATTTGGTATAAATATTAGATGCACAGCTGACAAACCCACAATAAAGCCGTATTCCCAAAACGGCAAGCTTTGCGTCTATGAACATCCTGACATTGAATATTGTGTTGAAAACTGAAGAAAATATTTAAACCGTTTTAAGCGCCTCTCGACCATGGTAAAATATATCTGGATACGAATGTTCTCAAAATAAGGTTTCATGTTCTGAACCAATCAACGCAGGAATTAAGATTTTATAAAATCCTGATTAATATCGGTACAAATAAACAACAAAGTGGTAACATTCTGTTAACATTCTCAACTTTATTTGTTGACCGTGGAGGGGGATGTGGGTCGTGGATGACAAGTTACGGTTGCTCGTGGTGGACGTGTAGGGATGGTCTCCGTCCCATGGGCCTCGGGCAGGATGGGGTCAGCGGTAATCGGCGGTGCGTGCCTGGAGGGAGGCAACTCCTCCTTTACAAAGCCACGGAGAGGTCCATCCAACAAATAGTATAGTACAGGCTCACCAGATTTAGTGACAGAGCTTCCAATCCGGTAAACATTGAGTGACCACACAGGGTCAGTGGCCCGCCGCCGGTGGTCTTGCTCTGCCTCACCAGGCTGGTAGAGGTAGCGAACGCCAACATCAGAGGGAAGCTTTTGCTCTTTGACCCCTAGAGGGCGCCCTGGTACGACTGCAGAGGGCTTTTGTGCAACTCGTTTTGCCTTTATAGCATCTTTAGGTTTTTCCAGTCAAGCGGGTCACCTCATTATTTATCGCAGAGACTACAGCCTGCAGTCGAGAAACCCACTCAGTCGATCGTTTTCCAGTATCCCTTAACTCTACGGCATACTGGTGACCAAAGAGTCGTTCAGCAAGGGTTCGGTTAAAGCGTTCCACTATACCCTGGTCTCGATGGATATTCACATGGCCACGCCTGACTGATACTCCATGTTTTACTAACAGCTGATTAGTTTAGGCCAATGCAGCGGTCCTCGTTTGTATATCCTCTCAAGTGCACCTGCGACCTCCTTAGCCTCTTTTGTAGTCAATGGCTCAGCCGCTTTGTAGCGCGAGGCCACATCAACCAATGTTAGGGCATACTTGTAAGTCCGGCGCTTCATAACGTCATGAGGAAGAAATAAGAGATCGGCTTGGTGAACCTCATTGGGGACAGGGACATCAAACTTTGGCCTGGGAATGTGTTTTGGCACTGGCAGGTAGATTTGCCATATAGCTTGCTTTGTTAGCCACCCCCTGGCAACTTCCTCAGAAACCCTCACTTCTGTCGCAAGCTTCTTGATAGCAGTATTGCCTTTCCAGTATCCCTTAGGACTATAGTAGATCTCTTGCATGCGACGATCCATATACAGTAAACGTTCGAGCCTCCAAATGACCTACTTAGCAAGCCTGTATGCAACCAGCCCAGTCGCAGTCATACCCAGTATAATGAATGCCACCTCACGCCCCCTCTGTTCATCTGAGGGCTCGTAGAAGTCTGAAAGCTGCGGCTCAGAGCCCAGCGGGTCGACGGTTTTATTCGTAATTAAGGCGTACTCACGCATAGCCTCGTCCGCATCCTTAAAAGTATAAAAGTATGCTCGGCGTGGCCCTGGCGGCGCAGTTGCTCATTGATGAAGTCTAAGCGCTCAGTTCTCTTCTTGGCCCATGCTGCCTGAGCAGATTGAAGCTGCTCGATTGCCATATCATGGCGTTTACGTTCCGCGTCCACTTGGCTGCCTCGTAATTTAGAGAATAAAAAGTTGCTCCCAGAGAATGCAAGGGCGTTAACAAGAGCACCCCCAACAAGTAGCGCGAGTGTGGCCATTACTTCAGTATATCAACTGGTAAGATTCCTTGTTTAATTAGCATATCCTTTGTGGCCATAGCTAGTGATACATCGGCAACAGCCATAGCCAGGTCCCGTGGGGTGAAATCAAGACGTGGCACCCCACCACCCCAGAGCCATCTTAGGAAGCTTGGCATAGCCTATTGAAATACCGGAAACAACTACACCGTGGTACAGAGCGTTGACGAGCATTTTTCCATCAGTAATTGGTGTTGTCATCTTATTCCATATAAAACGGATCCTTTAAATGAGCGTCTGGAGGCTTTTGTACCACAACCTGTTTAGGGTGTGAGGCTACCATCTGGTGCCTGTGGCAATACAATGCCAACACGCCAACACCGCCGACAACCAAAGGCACAGCCCATGTTGACCACGTCCACCTTTCCATAGGTTTGCTCGTTGATCAGACATTGATTCAACCTGGTCAATTGTAAGGCCCTTCAAACCAAGGTACTGACGGCCCTGACCTCCGGCTATGACGGCAGCAAGCCTATCTCTCTTAGAAGACATATTTACACTAGGGGTGCAACTAGGTTCAGCTCCCCCAGACTTTGTCTCCACTAAGCCAGTCGAGTCCTGTTCAAGGAGTTTATCAATAATGGTATCAGGATCCATGAATATACGTATACGCCTTCGAGCTTCAAAATACTGCACCGCTACCCAGATGAAGAAACCTAAATTGATTACTGAGGCAGCGGCATCTTTGCTAGTAGTTGGCGTACTGTGGCACGTTCCTTCTTTGTTGGAATTACATCATTTTCACGTAAGGCGTCTTCAAACGAGTCACGGTCCTTGGTGTGAAAGAGCACCATCCAGCGAGTCTGCTCACGTAAGTCCGTCAGCACAGAGTTGTACTTTTGGGTGATGACCCAGACACTTTGTTGCGCATGGCGGCCGCTAAAGGCCAGTTCGGATAACATGTCTTTCTTCTTGGTTAGGGCCTTTGTTGCCGAACAGTCATCAATAATGTACAGGGTTGGCTCGCCCTTAAAACAATGGTAGAAAGCCCTCAGGTGGTCATGGAGCCGCTCCCCTGGATCAACCACGTACACCTCTGAATCATCCCACACCCATGACCGCGTCCGATAGGCCTCGTTGAAACGTATGGTAGGGCAGAGGATTACAATATGCTCGAAGGCACCAAAGAAGGGCCCTTCAAGTAGGTCGAGGATGAATGCGGTTTTCCCACATCCTGTCTGCCCACAAACAATTGCCGAACAGGGGCCATCTGGAAATGTAAACTTAGTAGACTGCGCTGACGAACCTGCCATCTTTAATGTTAAGCTGTGCATCCATTACAATATACATATAAACGTTCAATGCACCGGCCGCCTCTGGCTTTTTCGTGATCTGTATGGTGATGCCCTCAGACGCATTCTCCACAGCCCTGCCACTACCGTGCATCTGGTCGTCATCACTCGTCCTTAAGTCGAGCCACAGAGCATACTTAGTGGTTAGGTACTCTCCTAGGGACACGTCTGACAATGCCAAGTCTTTTGCAGCTATTGCTACACTGGGGTCTCGTTTACACATTGCTGCACAGGCCTTCTTCACCTCGTCCCACTGCTGGTAGCCACGCATGCCCTGGGCATAGAGCTGATTGGGGATGCCCTCAATGGTCACCTCGACCTTCGTTATCTTTGGGTGTGTAGAACGACTCTGCTTTCCTGGCGTATGAAACATTGGTCGGGTCTTCAAAGAGCAGTAGGATGCCCTTCATGCTGCGAGCCGGCACGTTCAGGTTGATGTTCCACAGTGTATCTCTTTTATTGTATACAAGCTTCCTGTGACGAAGCACACGGTCATACAGAATCGAGAGTCGACCTGTGTACTGGGTGCGTATCATGCGGGCTAACTCTGTTTGGGTAACCATGTCATACTCCAGCGAGATGCCATCAATTTTGTAGCTTGCAGCGGTGTCGCCTGTTGCGTGAATCACGCGGTTGTAGTCGTTGAACGTGAGCTCGTATTCCAGTCTGTCATTAAGGGCGCTCTGGTAGAATGCCATGTGGCTCTCGAGGAGTTCAAAATCAAGCGGAACGTAGAACCTGTTACCATACACATCGGCTACGGCCTTGTCCTCTTCCTCGGTATCAACCTTGTCTCCTGCCCCCATTCGTATCTTAGTTGCGTTTCTATCATCTGATATGTCAATGCCCTGGTACTGAAGGCCCTGTCTCTCCTGTGCTGTCCGCCACAAGTCGTGGTAACAGTGGTACATATCGCTGTCATCAATAGACATGACCTCATTGCCAGAAATCTTGATTGTCATTTTCTTAACCACGGCGCGACCCAGGTTTTGCACAACGCTGCGGTTAACATCAGTCGAGGTCAGCGTGATTGTAAAGGCCAGCCGTGCTGTCCCTGGAACAATGACGTCTTCTGCACCTAGATTGGGGAAGCGAACCAGCAGTTGTTGGTTCTGATCAATAGTGCTTGGATTGTTTGTAACGACTACAGATTGTCGCACGCCCTTTACCCCGAGGGGTTCGCGTATCCGGCGGTGTGGGTTTAGTTTGCGTCCGTAAGTACTCGTCATGTTGAATGCTTAATTACACTTATATCTTTAACACACAGACATGGAGTTTGATAACCCAGCATTTGACGACCCAGAGGAGGAAGGGGCTATGGGAGGGGATAGGAATGAGACTAGCTTTGATGATGAGGAGACTAACATGATTGACGAAACTTTAGATACGTCGTACTCGACTATGCCACCATGGGCTATTACTGAAATGCCTGCTGGGTTAACAGAAGATCAGGTGGCTTCCAAAGAAGAAACTGAAGTCTTAGTTAAGAGGTGGGAGAAGGCAGTGTCTAAGCATGGGCTGCAGGCCACTCTGGAGTTTAGATCGTCTCAACAAGGGGACCTTTGGGTTAAGTGGGACCGAGAATGGAAACTTCTGACATGGAAGAACAATCCAAACAAATTCCTCTCTCCTAGGAGTATCCTAGATTACGGTGGTACACCGCTTGCTCGGGCTCTTGGAGTGACCGCTCAACTATCCACAGAAGCAGTAAAAGCCCTACAAGGCGTTGACGAAGCTGCTGCTAAAGCGGAAGCTGCACTTCCAGATATGTTAGAAATGAGCAGCCTTGAAGCTGTGACAGAGCAAGGTGGTGTGGAAGAAACAGGATTCATAGAGGACGTTCATAACACCATCCAAGACCTAGGTACACAAACAGACAACGAACTACCACTCAGAGAGCTTATAGGGCTTGACAAGGCTATGCAGACCCAGAGGGGTGAGCTGGTCAATAACCTAGCTAAGATAACTGAGATAGAAAGGAATATAAAACAGCGGGAAGCTAAAATGGCAAGCCTGGAGGAGGAAGGGAGGGGTGATAGTCGAGCATGGAGATTCCAAGCAAATGAGCTTGCAGAGCTGCAGGACCTGCGGAGTGCCCGTATTGAGGCTGCCTCTGAAAACCGTAACCGTCTAAGGACCCAAATTAACCGCATCAGGGAAACGATCAACAGACTTCTTAACGAGGACACAACACTAGCTGAGCGTGTACGCGACCTGTTTCGGGAGCAGGGTATAACAATCGCCTCCATACTCACTGCGATTGGATTGGCAATCTCGACCCTTGTAGTTGCTTTGACGGGTGGAGGGAGCACTAGTCCAACCCCGGCACCAACGCCGACACCAGCTGATAAGCCTGGTTTAAAGGAATGGATTAAAAAACAGCTGAACTCCTTGGCAAACGTCCTGAAGGGCCTAGCCGTTAAGGCAGCAGCTGCCCTTCCAGGAATAATTGGCTCCATCGTATCATGGGTGCTTACGTCAGCTGCAAAGGTGGCTGGTTGGATGGCAGAACATGTATGGGCCGCAGTTGTGGCGGTGGGGGGAGTTATCCTCCTGATACTCCGTGACTTACTACGTAGCAAACCAAAGCACAGCTAAGCCTATAGCGATTCTGCCTACAATAAGAGCGGTTTTCTCATCCTCGTGCGCCCCACGCAGACCAGTCTCGACCATAGGGGCCCTGGAGAGGAGAGTTCCATATCTGTATCTGTATCTGGCGGAGGGTCAAAGCTTCCTCTATCTGGAACCACCTGAACCGAGTTGACATCAGTATTGCTGCCGATCTGCTGCTCCTCAGTTGCGATAGTAATCAGATTGTTGTACCCAGCAACGTCTCCAATGGCGAGGCTCATATCAGACGGAGCCATGTACAGGCCCGTTCCAAACACATAATCAACCTTTGAGGAGGCATTCTGGAGGACGTTCTAATACCGTCGGATGGATGATGGAATATCCACTGGGGAGTTGATGGCATCCTCAACGTTAGCCTGAAATTGTTTTTGGGCATCAAAGGACGTTCCAACACCTAGTATCTCTGAGCGGGTCTGCGCCTGAGCACTAAGAATGGCCCAGACATAGGTCCGAATGCTGTCGTTAATTCGCTCAACGCCGGTCTGTGTAAAGCCCTCAGACGTGTCCAGTATGAAGGTACTCCAGGCCTCATCTGCTTCAGGTCCCTGTGCTAGATGTAAGACAGCACCCATTTTCTCCTGAAAGGATTGTAGGTTTTTCGCGTGAGCAAAACCTGGCTTTGTATCCTTTTCCGCCTCAAAGGCCATCCGTGTAGGGTCATAACGAACGTTTCGACCAGCAACCTTGACGACACTCCCGTAACCATACGCATCATGTGCATATAAGATACCAAGACCACTATTAGCTACGGTTGCCTTCTGGCGCCAGTCTGTGTTTGGTTGAACACCAAAGTTAGTGCAGAGTCTCTCATATGCCCTCTTGTCATATGTATTGTTATAGGGGTCATAGGCATGATCCTGAGGTAGAGGCGCTTGCAGTTCTGCTAATAGGCGACGCTCTGTGTAATAAAGGTGAAAGGTGTAGAGAGCTTTCACGAGTGGAATTCCAGCCTCGAGGTGGTCCTGGGAGGACACGCCGCAGCCGGCTGATGCACACCACACTGCAAAGTTTAACTGGTTCTGCCAAAACTGCATTGGATTTGTCAACCAGTCTTTTACTACTTTGTCCGCTGTTACCGGCGGCACCTTATAGTTACTGAATAGATCAGGAAACTTTGCTGTGAATGTACCACCATTGTGAACAACTTGAATTGTTTGTCGGGTTAGTTTATCTCCCACACCATATGTGGCTGGATATACCCCGCCCGCACCATATGGGGTAGCTTTTCTATTGAAACTAAAGGCTTGTTTTTCATAGTGCTATGTATCACACTCTGTCAAAAAGCGGCGGGCTTGTCCCTGCAAAAACCTATTGACAACACTGAGGGTGATCTATGTGTTGGCCTAAGGTCAACACGTATACTGTGTGGGGTACAATCTCGAATGACGAGACCATTCAATGGCGGTCAAGGACTTCAGGAGAGAGAGAGGAAAAATTGTCTCATTAAAACCGGGCCTCTGGAGTTTCAGCCTTCTTCGGGAGCAGATTACACATTAGGTATCCTGCAAATGGGTTTATTACCCTAACAGTTCAGACAATGGGGTTGTGAATATATCAGACGGATGTGTTAAAAATGTTGGGTCTTGATGACGCCTCGGGTGGATACCTTCAGGTACTTACACCGCCTACCGCCCATCAACTTTAGCATGTTCTACACATTATATATTCACCTCGATCAAGTCAGCACCACACACAACATGCTAGATGGTGCACCCACTACGCTTCTTGAAGTTGTTGGCTTAGAGGGTGGCTATTTCGGTGATATTATAACCACGAACATAACTAATCCTGTATGTAAGCGTGTCACTAGTGGAACAGTGCATGAGTTAAAGGTTCAGTTACGCGATAATAAAGGAAGGCTATTGGATAACCACGACTTACCTGTTAGTGTTGTTCTTGAATTTACAAGATGTCAATAAAAAAGAGTATTTATGGACCTAAGCAAAAACCGACAGACACTGTTCAGGGCGCCGACCTCTCGGAATATGCTACAAAGACCTATGTATCTATTGGCGACTCACAAAAAATGGATAAAAGTGGCGGTACTATGACTGTAGACCTTGAAATGGGAGATAATAAAATCATTCAGTTGGGAGACCCAATATCGCCAACGGATGCTGCTAATAGAAAGTATGTTGATGACAGACATAGACAGCATCGCAGGGACCTGAGAGAACACATAAGCTCCCAAACGAAACATCTCATTACTATTTGGGCAGAAGTAAAGTGCCCCCTTCGCAGAGGATGAGTGGTCGTTTGGCCATGGGGCTAGGGGTCGAGACTCACAAGACTCAAGCTGTGGATATACCATGACATGTGGTGGTAAGATCATTCGTATGGGGTTGTGTTCTGGTGTTGGTGCTGATACTGCTGCTATAACAGTCGTTCCTGTTATTAATGGAACGAATCAAGTGGTAGGAATAAGTAAGCCTGCTGACCAACGGGCTGTTGTAGTATATTTAGAACCGCCTTTACAGCTGGAAGAAGGCAACGTTATTAACTTTTATACAACCGCACAAAACAGAGGGGCGACTTGGTCTGTAGCTTCATTCCTAATTGAACTTGATATATAGACTTATGTATACAAAGACAGTATGAAACAACAACCAACGACTGCACCGTTAAATCCGGAGCCTCCTCCATGTGATCTGGGGCACTCCTATCGGCTGAATGAGATCAGTCTTAAGAAGCAATACCTTGAGAAAGAAAAAGAAGATTATGGTGCTATGTACAAAAAATATAGGTGTGCAGTAAACTCAGTGGACGCTGTAGACACTGCTTTAGTTGCTGTGGGTATGTGTCTTGGCGCAAGTGGTGTAGGTGTAATGTCTACAATAGTTGGCATTCCTATTGCCACAGTGTTGGGTGCTACAGGAGCCGCTTGTGGGCTACTGAAAATTCATCAGTAGGCGGCTGACCATTAAGTTAAAAAAGCATGACAAGATCCGCATTCTCGCTCAGAGCAAATCGAATACCATTGCTGACATTGTATCAGTGGCGCTTGAAGATGGGTATATCTCAGATGATGAGTTTAAGGTCGTTTCGGTCGAGATCATGAAATATAGTCAAATGAAAAGTGACATTAAAGCAAAATGTTTGAAAGCGTCAGAATCGCCTCCTAGACCTGCTAAGGTATGACCCGGACAGTCCATTTAAAGAGTTGGGGTTGCTAGATATAATGGAGGCGGCGATAAAATCTTTCTGCAACGATCATACTGGAGTCAAACAAAATACGGACCAGTGGGAGACCATGAGGAAGGGCTGCGTTGGAAGAAGTGACTACTCCTCTATCATAGGGCAAAACTACTTCAGCAGCTATAGCAAGAAGCTGACAGAAAAAACTAACAACGAGGGTGTTCGCTTTAGCGCACCCTGCCTCTGGGGTAGGACTTTTGAGGAGGTTGCAATTGCGGTATTGGAGAAGGTGTACGGCACCAAGGTCTACGGAAATAATATCTATATTGATGGCGGCGCGACGGCCTACTCTCCGGATGGCTTTTGTGTGCTCCCAATCCGGCAGGCTGGAGTGGATGCTGTCTGTCTGGGGCATCCTGAGGAGGTTGTACTGCTCGAGATAAAGTGCCCCTACACTCGGAGTCCTGGGAGGGTGATTCCGAATATGTATAAGCCTCAGGTTCTGTTGGGTTTGCACCACAGTCCGGTGGCGACCATCGGGGTTTGTCGACTGCGTTTTCAGGTTGAGCTCCTTTGAGGACCTGGGGAGAGCTGAGACGTATAACCAGGTGTATCACAAGGATCAGAAGAAGTATAAGGAGACGGTGGCTTGGGGGTGGGCGGGGGTGGAGGGGCTTGAAAACGGCGACTATAGTGCGAACGGGAGATTTAATAGTTGCCTGGGCTTGGAACAGGAGCATCACGGTCCTTGGTTGGGAAGACCGAGTGGGACCACAGAGAGGCCGACGGGGGCTTTCTACTATTGGAAGCTCTTTACGATGAGATTGATAACCGCTCGTCCTGATCCCGACTTTATCGAGAAGAACGACGCTAAGGTTGCCCAGTTTATACAGGACCTCAACCACGTGAAAAATGGAACTTACAGCGACGGTCGCAGATATTTATCACTCAATAACCTCTATGGTGACTAACTACTGGTGTGGGCCTATACCATAGGGGCTGGAAGGGCTGGGCTGATATGGTGGGGGGAGGTGCGAGCGGTTCGCTGGCTCATGTGAGTCCCCCTGTGTGTTTTCTGGGTTGCACCATATGAGATAGGTGTGTCATAATCATATGAGACTGGTGTGCCAGTACCGCTCGCACATGTGAGTGAGCCTGTGTGTGTGTGTTTTCTGGGTTGCACCATATGAGATAGGTGTGTCATAATCATGTGAGACTGGTGTGCCAGAACCGCTACTCCCTATACTACTCGTAGTATCGCCTCCGTGAAGTCTACGTCAGCCCCACAGCCATCGGACGAGCATATTGTCACATATTTGCATGTGCCGGCCTGTCCTTTGATTCGAGCACCAAATGACCGGATGGGCTCATCGCGGTCTTGTGACATGTGGTGAAGCGTGACGCGGGCGACCATGATATTTTCTCGCCGCACCGCCAGTGCTTCCATTGCTGTGAGTGCCTCCCTTTCGGTCTTGGCTGCGAGCGAACCTCCCGCAGCGCGGGTCAGGTCCTTACGGAGCTGATCGTCGCAGCACTCAAGGAGTTGAGAGACGACTTCTGGGCCCGTCAGTTTCGTCCCTTCACGGTATTCATTCCATCGCGTAACGAAGTAGGCCCATTCCTCGCTGGTTCCAGCAGCCGAGATACATGGGCGTTTCAACTTCTTCGCCTTTGCGGGTCCGGCCGCAGATGTGGCATGAACTTGGGCATGTATGTTGAGAAGGGCAGCGATTACAGCACCATCATCGCCCTCAGCAGTCTCAAAGTCACAACCGGGGAGGGGGCATTTCACTTTAACCATTTTGCAGTGATCCCACTGTCAGTTCAACTGTGTGCGGAGAAGCCCCGTTGTTTGCTCAGCTTACTCGTGGGTTCACATATCTTAAAATCCAACACTCAGCTAAGCAAACAACGGGGTTTCTCCGCATACAACTGAACTGATAGCTGAGCGATTACCGACGCTGCGTTTGGAATCACCGAGATAAGTTAAGCGGAAAAGCCTTGGCATAAGTACAACCACCTCAACTAGACTGAACAGTTATATCGGTAGTGAACTATATAAATCCAGATAAATCATATTTTCATTCCACGCTATACTAGTTTAGGCGCTGTCAGCGATGGGAGCTGGGAATTACCACCTACCCATTAACACCGCATCTTGTCTTGTCAGCCTCGCTTTTCGTGGAGAGATGGCTGTTTCAATATCTCTGCTACATCTTTGTTAAGAATACTAACGTTGAATCTTCAGGAAAAAAAATCAATAAAAGCAGAATATTTTCAAAAACAAAAGAGACTTTGTCGTAACGTGATCCGTGGTGTTGAGATGCACACGATACGCACTTGTAATAAGTAAAGAATCGAACTCCAGGTGTAGGGTTTATACAAACTTGAACTTTATTTAACTGTTTTCAACTTTCGAATTTTCGATGTTACTTAGCCTAAACTTAAGAGAGAGATGTGTTGAGCTCGGAGGCCAGGAGAGAACTGATTTTGAAATATAAACTGCTTCCCTCAACGACTAAGGCACGCCATCCCAATTCTCATGGGACATGCGGTAGCCAGGTCTGTGAGGGTTGGGGCTATCGGGCGTGGCCTGGTCAGGATGGTAATGTGGCTCTGGAATATGGGGTATTTATGAGGAGAGGGGGGAAGTGGCAGGTGACATGTAGGTCACTTGTGGATCTGGGAAACTGGGGTTTATAATTAATATAAGCTGTAGGGGGTTACTCCACCAACTCTTGGTATAGCATGGAACCTAACACCCTTGGTGGTACTTGGCAGGGACAAGAAACACAAGAGTGCTGTATGTCTACTGTTTATTTCCAGCAGGTTAAGTCTGATTATTGCTGCATGTCAAATCCGCATCTATCACATTAATAAACAAATACACATCAATCTTTTGTATACATAGTAGATTCTTAATGACCACCTAGTCATTGACATGGTATATTTGATTAAAATGATATATAAATATTTCAGTATGGTGTCGATTGTTGTGATTAATAGAGTTATTGAACCAATGCAGTGATGATGCGTAAAAATGATTGAAAAAGTTAAAAAGAAAAGCTGACATTATGTCTACACATGGTGATTCATGCTTTAGAGTATATATCTTTGGTGGATTTTTTCACTAACTTATCCATGCCTCATTGTTATCGTGTAAAAATTTACTATTTGGCTATTTATTCTATTATATTATCATTTGGCTGAAGACAAGTCATTACCGTTAAATGATTCAAACCAATATCTATTATACCACAATAATGTTAAAGGAAAATAGAAATCGAGCTCCTTGGAATACTGTCAAAAATACACGTGTTTCCGCATTGAAAATCCCACTCTGTTCGATGTCATGCCTCGTCTTTTACAAATATTTATTCTGCTGCATTCATCCACATGTGCAACAGGAGAGTTAATGTAATTGGGAGGGTAGTGATATAAATGTAATGACATGTAAAGGGAATAGTCCGATTGTTTTGACCAAACGAATACGGATCCCAGTTGTTCCATACCTCTTTCATCGATGCCAACCAAATCCCCAATTAGTTGCTCTAGCTAAGCAATTCTCTGTTAAATATGCGAAAGGTTTATCGTAAAAAGATGCCCCATCAACAGCAGCCACATTTGAAAAAAACGAATGTACTCAAAATCAAGCTTGGAACCAAACAGGACCGATATAGCGTTATGGTAAGCTTGGCCACTCTAACTACAAGCACCACCGTTGACAATGACTCACAAAACTATCCCATGTACCAAATTTCTCAAGATAAATATCCATCACTCCTCTCTCCCTACCTTACCTTCTGCCTGATTGACCCAACACTTTATCCTACCTGCATATATAACTACCCAAATAAACTATCCAATCTACACATATTCTAAAACCTAACCAATCTAACCAAACTACCTAACAATCCCAACTGTGTAGCAGCACCACTCACCTATCCTAAACCCCTAACTAACTACCCTATTCCTCTAGTTGCTTCAACGGATTGTCACCCACTTCCAACTGTCACTCATTCAACCTGCATAGAAAACAAACAACATTTACTTAACAACCGCGAATGTATCAACACCGTCAAGCTTACTTGGCCTTCCCTGCTGGTTCATACGATTTAATAATATGGCGCCTATTATGGAATCATATTACGCTCTACCAGACAACTTAGGGTGGTCTAAAATATGGTACCGGAGTTTTACCAGGAATCCCTAACTAAGTGAAAGCTTACCCCAGGGACAATGATGCTTCGTTGACAGCAGAGGATTGGGCTGGCAGAGCTAATGAATCATAGTGATAATCATCAACAGCCATGTTGATTCAGAACAGAAAATGAAGAACCACGAGGTTTGTGAATCATATAAGAAAGCTTTCATAAACAAGATTTGGATTCGAGTTATAATATTGCTTTAAATATCATATTCAATCTACATGGTGAATATTGTGAATAAACGTAATGCTTATATTTGAACACAGTTGTTCAATAACAACACTGACTATTCCGGTGGATCTTGTTCATCTTAGGTAACAAAGCCAATTTAAGTAACAAGAAACAACGAATAATCAATATAAATATCTTCATGTAAACTATTGCAGCCAGATTGATCATACAATATAATTGCATCCAATGGGACATTTCCTCCAAGCATGAGGATAGGGTTAATACTTCCTCGGGCCTCTTCTGAAAAATCTTCATGCGTGTTTAGCTAAAAACTGACCCATCTTTGCCCACCCTTGATGATTGTTATATTCTGACGGCGGTTCTGCTGGTTCCCACACTTGTATGTCTATTGTGGAATTTATCCAAGAATTCTCTTTTTTGTAAACCTTTTTTTTGTGTGTCTTCATCATTATGCTTAATTGTCAATTGTATTTGTATGGTCAAGTAGCTATATTACACCTTAAATATGGTCATTTTATGGCTTATCCTATCAATATGAGACTCCTCAAAGGTATGAGATGCCCACATTTATCAGTGGTCGACTTTGATGTGTTTATGGACATTTTTGTTCCAATGTAACATACTGCATATAGTCATAAAATTGATTGTCACTTGACTTTGTGCATCTTTTCCTTATTTGGACGAACTTTGTAATTTACCTATTAGCAACTCTTTATTGGATAAGAATAGGCTATTGTTCACATTTCACTTTCACTTTATGATTGAGATATATTTATATGTGCTACTACCTATACTGGTTTACAATGTTATATGAAACCACATATTATTATATAATGAATACTTTAACTTCATGCAAGCATTGTATATCATATTTACAGTGCTGAATAAATATTGTATTTTAACCCATACATGGACTTGATGATTGAGTCACGCAAATATTTGTAAAAGACGAGGCATGACATTGGATGAAGTGGGATTGATGATGATAAGAGTAGAATTTAAATGGACAATTTCGTAATGTGAAATGATAATGAACAAATATGCGTTTTGATTGCTTTATTTGGCAGAAACGTAATAACAGGACAACAGACATTCTCATTGTTCAGATATTTGTTGTTTCTTTAAAACCTTGATTTAATTTAAATTTAACATGTGCACTTCAGGTAAAGTAAATTACGTCAATGGAAAGCTACATTCACAGCGTATCATGTGCGATGTGTGGGTTTCGTGTTTGTGTTTTAGTACTCCTGGCAAATATGTGAAATCGAAATAATTATTGCCGGGTTTGAAATAAGGAATTTTACTGCACATACAGAAGAATTCCTATACCGATCAATGTTATGTGCCATAGTTTTGTCAGATTTGGTCAGTCAAACTATTTTGTTTTATCCAAGTCGAAGCCTTACCCAACGAACAGCCATTGAGAAAGAAGTTAATTGAATTAAGTGAAACTGGAATATGCAGTATATTTTTTAGATAAAATTTTATTCCTTTCGATTTCAACAGATCTGCAAAGTTTTATCATATTTGAAGCTATTCATACATGTTTCGCTGTGTGCTTCAGGAATAGCCAGGACATCCCTTATGGTGCTAGGCCGGGACAAGAAATATAATAGCGCAATGCGCTTACTACGCTAGTTAGCTGTGACAGTTTTAATCACTTTGTCTCCTCTGCTGGGTTGGATAACAAGACTATCGAATTAAAACGTCTAACGTTCTGTTTGTTTGAAGGAGAAAGTATTTTCTAAAACAGTTTGCAGTGTGATTCAAGAGTTGCGGCTTTTTACCGGATCAATTGACGCTAAAATCTACAAATCATGGAAAAGACTGTGTATTGCAGTAAAAAGTTCCACAACAGTTACTTTCTTGTCCTTGACTTTGGTTGTGGGTCAGATCAAAGCATTTTACCACTGGCTCCATGTTTGCACGACTGTGATCAAAGTTGATGCCAGTCAATCTCAAATAGCTGAAGCCAGATATTCTCCACTTGCTTTGGATGACATATGATACTATACAGGAAAATTGGTATATGCTGGTCAATTGTCACGGAAAACTAATTAGAAATATGCCTGAAAATGTGATCTCGTTTGTCCAGTTCAAATTTCGTTTGTTAAATGCGTGCAGAATTAGGCCGGAGCATACACACTGTGGTTTTGTTAACCAGCGCATATTCAAAGCAAAATTATTTATTTTAAACAACAACGTTATTTACGATGTCTTTAGTAAGATTTTTTTGCAATTATTCAATCGTTCACGTTTTGTATGCAAAGGCGATATATAATATCCAACATGACTGTATTCTGAAGGACTCGATTTCCATTTTGCTTTTACATTATTGTGGCATAATATGCATTGGTTTGAATCATTAAACGGTAATAACTTGTCTTCAGCCAAATAAATCTGATAATCCATTTGAATTAATCAGTGGCCTTACATCCATTAAATGGAGTCACTTCTGCACATTTAGTGTTTTCTGGGTTTGAGATATCATCATTAGATCTTGGATAATGGTAAAAAAGCAACGCAATATTTTATAAAGTAATTATAATTTGACAACAGAATGAATGTAACTGCATTACATTGTGAGGAAAGAGTTATTGATTAATGTGCCTACAGAATAAATGTACTTAGCTTATATATGTCGTATACCTGGTCAATGACTGGGTGGTCACTGAGAATCTACTATGCACACAGAAGGTTGATTGGTATATGTTTATTAGTGTGATAGATGTGGATTTGACACACATCATATATCAGACTGATTTCACCTGCTGCAAATAAAACAACAGAGTAGACTAATCTAGGGATGACTTTGTATATATATGGTATGTTAAGCCCTATCAAACATACAGAGCTTGGAGCAGTATCGCAAATGCTACAGTAGCATATTCGTGTAGCACCACATATCGGTGTAGGTGAAGTACAATGTAATGACAGCCAGTGGAAAGGTGTCTGCATCGACTATGTATCCAGACACACAGAACAATATTAAAGCCATATGTGGTAAATAAACAAACTAATGGAATTCAAGATTTACAATTGCAGCACTGGATCAAGAGATTTCGAAATTCTTTTTGGATGATAAAATATACGAAAAATTGATTGACGAGTGAAGAATGATTAAATAATTGGCTATGTGGCCAAATATATAATATGCGGACCATAACGGATAATCTACATTCGCCCGGCAACGATTTCTTTAAAGATCGCAGGATGAATACAGTCATGACCATCATAATGGCCACGGGAAGAACTAATGTTATAATGTGATACCCCACAAACAAATAACCAAACGTGTACCATTGGTTGTTATATCGCTGGATGAGAAAACATTCAGACGAAGCTGTGGAGTTGCTTAATATTTGCTGATGCTCACAACAATTACCCACAATGGCAGATTCGAAACATATTGGCAATGAATACAATATTCCAAACATCGCTATTAGCACAGGTGTGTATATAGTCCATATCCGAATAATGAAGATCAGTACAGCAATCACAATAATTAGCGTTCATTTTAGATATCCCCTGTGATGAAAATTGATATCGCAGAGAGAAATGCTGTAATTCCTTCCAGAAGAGGAATAAAGAAAAAGTGTATCTGTCACAGCTAACCATCCGACTCATCGCAGCAGACATACAGCACTCCTGTTTTTCTGGTCCCTACCAAACACCATCAGGCATGTCGTGTTCCATGTTATTCTAAGGACACACATCACTAGTAACAAAACGTGTGTGAAACATAAAAAATGTGCCATACTCCTTCCAGTAACTTTCCAGTCCGTTTGATATGTTGTTCGGTGAATGGATCGGATCGACTCATTTTCGCATAAATTTCAAAAGTATGATACATTTTCACTTGTTTCAACCGACTCGTCGTTAAAAGGCTCTTTCGCAACTACTGACAATTTTTGTTTTCATTCGTGTGCACATGTGCAAGTGGGGAAACTCGACGACATGGATCTAAATTATTTCAACTGCTTGGCATTACATAGGAACGAACTCTAATGAGCCAATAATTGAGGATCAAAAGTCTTTTGAGTATTTGTAGATATTCTGCTTTGATCTAGTTCATTTCCGAAGATCCAACAATGGTGTTCATATAAATGATGTAGCAGAGATACCGAAACACCTACCTCCGCAAATAGTGAGGCCGACTCATACATCGTGCTCGCGGGGTCAAAGTACGCTGGGCCGACGAGATGCGGTGCTGGTAGGTGGGGGATGAGTGGGTTATTTGCAGTTGCCATCACTAACAGTACAAATGTGCGTTAGCATTCGCTCTGACAGCTCCTAACGCACATTTACTCATACTCTCATACTATATATATATATATATATATATATATATATATATATATATATATATATATATATATATATATATATATATATATATATATATATATATATCTATATATATATATATATATATATATATATATATATATATATATATATATGTGTGTATATATGTGTGTGTGTGTGTGTGTATATATAACCTGTTCTTCGTAGTGCTGCGTTCCCCGTTCACCATTGAACAGACATAGATACACAAACGCTCCCTATTAACAGCGTGCAGCTCTGACTTCCAAATATTTTATTTAAACAGGAAGTGCACATTGAAAAGGGCAATATTGCAACAGATAACTGCTGTGTTATCAAAATAAAATCAATTAATTATTGCGTGCTAAAAACATTGCTTCCAAACATTAGTGTTTGTGGAATTTATTGCTATCAATTTGGCAATAGTGAAGCCAAAACCCCGGAATACCACCAAATTATGGTTATTATGTTCGTCTGTGTGTAAAATAAGCTGTCGTTAAATGACCATCAACCTATCGTAATGAGATATTTTGCAATGCTAATCATCCTAGCGAGAAATCTGGCCTAGTCCAAGACTGAATGTTGACTAGCTCTTGCTTATCTGTGCATTGGTTTGTTACCTCTAGATTAGATAACTGGTAAAGTGAGATCTTACTAATTTACGAGTATGGAATAGCGCTGCGTTCATTCCGCAGCTTTTCACGGAACACATGAAGACGGCTTTCTGATGGCATGCAAATAGTAAACACAGTAATATTTAAAAAATAAAGTGACCTCTCCCGTATCTCCACCCATCACATGACAAAACGTACGCGTTGAACCTTATCAGCTCCATATAAATAACCTGGTTTGGCGGCTATTAACAGAGAACTTGCTGAGAAGCTTGTCGGTTCCGTTGTACGATACCAATTGGAAGAAACCATTGCCCTAGTTTGACCAAGTAAGTCATGGCTTTTATCGTTCACTTTGATAATGCGCACGCTGTTTCAGCAATCACTATTAGCTACCGATATGCAGCGTTAAGTCATATTACGGCATACAAACTGTCATCTTCAAAAGTTTCTCGCTGATTTTTGTCCGCTCCTGTCCATCATATTAAAATGAAAGCAAATGCAGACCCTAGCGATATGTTGCACACAATCTTGTAATTTTTACTGAATAGTACAATAATAGGGGCCTTATTTGTTGGTCATACTATTTGCCGGAATGATCAGAAAGTCGCTTATTTATGATGCTGTGTAATTAAGAGAAAGGGTATAAAGCTGAGCACAGGATCGTCTGGGTGTTTTATCAAACTATCAGCCTTTCTTTCTTCCATCATTCGTGGTTATATTGTATTTGCCATCGATGGATACCCGGACGAAAAAAGGGCCATTATAATAAAGTTTCACATTGACAGTATCACACATCAGTTGTACTGCTTGTGTGCCACACCCTGATGTCTTTTCAAGCTCTTAGCCATTGTTGTTAAAGCGACACCTGATTGATATGTTGTCATATGCACCTAACTCAATCCTCATGCTTGGAGGAAATATTCCATTGGATGCAATTATATTGTTAGATTTACTTGCCTAGAATACTTTACATGCAGATATATTTTATGAGCATTTATGTTTCTTGTCATTTTCAATGGCTACGTTACCTTAGATGAGCAGGGTCCGAAAAGAATATCGTTTATGGTTATTTGGCAACAAGGTTGAGATATAAGCATCACGTTTATTCACAACATTCACCATACATTATGTGTATGGCATTCAAAGAAATTATATCAATCGACTCCAAAACCTATTTTATGAATCATGAACAATTTCGATGGGTTATATCAACAAACGTAAATAACTGTAACCGAATGTTTTTCTTCAGAAAACTGCCCATGTAGGGCTCATGTAAATTGCTTATGAATTGTATGGATTAGTTTTCCGCAATCAAATCTTGCATTTTGCTAAATACAAATACAATGATAGCTGACAAGGTGGAAGTGTATCAGACGATTCCTGGTCTCGTGATAATCATTTCGGAACATGGTGGCTAACAAACTACAAAATAACGGATCGATACTATAAGAGCGGTAGACATGTTTTGGACTTTATAACCACGAGCCTAGACCACGTGCTTCTTGAGATAATCGTAGAGCAGTTTTTGGAGTCCAAATGTCATTACAACTGCTGTCTCAATATATTCACAATGCGTTAAATGTAGAGCTCGTTAATAAACACGAGTGCAGATGGGGTTACAGGTGCAAACACTTAATTCAACAAATACCGTTGTCTCTCTCGTAGCGTCACCCAGCACAGGGCGGAGCGTTCGTAAATTGAACATTATCAGCTCCATTCAAACAGCCACGTTTCAAAAACTGCTTTTACAAGAATGTCTTAACACACTATATACACTGCCATGTTGCTGGTTTTTCACTCTACGATATGCAACTCATTTCAAGAATACGAAGTTCGACAGTTTGCTTAATTAAAATTGATTCTAAGTCATTGTCAACTCCACTTGATCAATAGACCCCGTATTTGCCACCGATGGGTACCTGGATGAAATATATGTCCTTACAACACCACACGAGCGATTTCGCCCCTACATGACATCAAGCTTGTATATATTGTCATATTGACTGTTTTATTTCTATGATGTGCTGTTCATGTGCCACACGCTGATGTCTAGCACTGACCCTCTGTTGTTGGTGCAATGTGTGAAACACAGTCATAATGGCCTAAGGAAGTTCTAACCCAGTCCTTATGTTTGGAGGAAGTATTCCACAAAATAAAATTATATTGTTGTATCACTGTGGTTGCAATAGTTTGGATAGAGACATATTTTTTTAGCAATTGTCCCTTCTTGTCGTACTCAGCGGTTATCAAACATGAGCAAGGTCCGAAAGGGATAATCTTTATTGTTACATGGTGATTAAGTTTAAACATGATCATTTCGTTTTTCAACAACATGTATGGCGAGTATGATATTCGAAGCAATTATATTGATCGGTTTCGAAAAGCTTGTTTATGAAACATGTAAAATTTCGATGGTATCAAACTTCTTTATTTCAGCTGTACAAATCCATTACAACTATTTGCAACCAATTTTATTTTCTTCAGAAAACTGCCTAAGAATTTACCACAGATACAATGGAGGGCTCAGGTGAATTGTTTATGAGTTGTATGGACAGATTTAAATAATCAAATGTTGCATTTTATTGCATAAGAATAAAATGATTGTGAATCCTTAATGGATCATTCTTTCTGTGGCCTTTTCAATGCGTAAAGCTGAAAAGCCGGAAGTGTATCAGACCTTTCCAGATGGATACATCGTGCGCAGTATGATGACAGATGATACGAAGATCGTGCAAAAGTGGTACATGGAAATGGGTACCTTGAGCCGTTACGATTTAGAAGTGGCTCTAGCGGTTTTCCCCCCTGGTAAAGGATTCTACATCGGTGAATATGAAGGCGAGGTGGTGGCTTCTGCTGTCAGACTGCCATGGGGACCGGATATTTACTATGGCTCTTATTACTACGTTGCCAAGGCGCATCGTGGTAAAGGATTTGGAACGCGCTTGCGTGATCAAGTTGCCTTCAGTCACGTGGGTACCAGCAAATTATGCATAGACGCCGCAATGGGAAAAGTAGCCAAAGACAACGAAGAGAAATTTGGTTACAAGGCGGCGTTCCAGACGGCTATGTGCACTGGTATTGCATGCGAAATTCCCAACTCGACCTCTAACAATATTGTTATGGTAAATAAGTTTTGATTTTAGCTGCACAAAAAAGAGCAATCTGGTCTTTATGCGAGTCTGTTATTCGAAAAAGAGTATTCAATGTATCGTATTATAATTTTTATGACCTTTCATTTCACGATGACGCGACCCCAAAGGGCTGCAGACATATTTAGTATTCAATGATACCATTGGCGAATAGGTGGCAGTAAATATAGTCGATGTTGATGGCCAATCCCTCTTTTATTCATAGTAATTATATTTTTGTTTTGGAACATGCTGTTGTTGTCCATGACTGAAATTGACTGTCACAGACGTCGTCGGTCCCTTTTGAGAAGGTCTTGGCGTACGACGATCGACATTTCGTCACTGCGGGATATGCTATTCGACATGAGTTCTTAAAGAGGTTCTGTGAGGTACAATGTGGTGCAAGCTACTTAGCTGTTGATGCTGAAGGAAATATCAGAGGCTTTGGCTTACGTAGGCCTTGTATGAAAGAGCGAGCACATATGGTTGGACCACTATATGCAGACGACACCCAGACTGCTATAGCGATAATGAACAAGCTGTCTTCTGACGTCATCGGGGAGAGTATAACGATTTGCATACAGTAAGATTATTTTGCCTTTCTTTTTTGACTGATTTCAACGATGCAAAGACGAAAGAGGAAACGACGTTTATGGTTTTCTGATACTTATTGTGATTCCGATGAGGTGCCAATTAATATAATGGTCAATGGTAAATACAAATAAAGAAAAGCTCGCAGAAGACAATTTCCTGCAAACAGTTTAATGATCTACAGCTATCATGCTACAGTTTGTATCATTTGTTTTTATTGACTTTGTTTTATCAGCTTGCCAAACGAAGACGCTTTGCAAATGGTGAGGAATTACGGCTTGGAAATAGAAGTTGAAGTATGTCGAATGCATGCCAATGGTAATCCGAATGAGTACAAACCTACCGTTTATGGGCTTACGTCTATTATGGTGTGTGGATTCTGAAAATAATCAACATTTGAGACGATCAAGACATACATGTATTCTGTAATATGTTAAGATCGAACATCTACTCTTGGATATGTTTAATAAGATATCAGTTACACAATTACAACTACATTGTGTAGTTACACTTATATTGCCCATAGACGACTTTGCACTGGTGCTCAACCAAGATTGGCTAGTAGTTATTCAATAAAAAACCTCATAATCCATGTTTTTATGTTGCTGATAAATGTAATATCATTTATCAGTAATAAATTATCTACTACCGTATTCGTGTATGACACAGCTTGGAATGTGACGATCTCATCAATATGCAAAATTATGAATGGTCAAAAATGTCACCATTTTATACTAGCTCGTTTTTGAAAACTTTTCCATGACCAGAACATGACCTTTTCAGTTTCACTTTATATAATAATACGTTCTTTGCTTACAACACGTTTATTACATACAATATTTGATGTACAGAAATCGTCTTAATCATATCACTCCTTGTCGACGACAATAATTTATCACAACATGTTATTATCACAACATACCTTCAGCTAAACTTTCCGTCAGGCAACAAATCACCTTAGATCTTGACTCGTTTACAAAACAACTCAATGCGTGTGGACCAGATCAGACACATCGCTACCTGATAGGTATATTTTGGCGCACCTAAGCTACGTTTATCATTGTGAAAATTTTAAGCGGTGCACCGGTAACATCATCATAACGTTAAATAACTTAAGAGTTTCTGTCAAGCAATTGTGATCGGTATCGCGATCACCATTTTAGCAGACAGGAGACACGGATGGAGGGGTTGCTGTTGTGTAAAACATTTCCGTCAAACGCCAAATAAATGGAGGAACAAGTTTCTACTGGATGCATTTTGCTAGGGAAAATATTATAGTTTAATGTTCACTAGAGCCGGATATTTATCTTCCCAAAATTTAATGGGAATTTTTTCTAGGTCCACAATGGGATTTTCCTTCTCATAAAAGCCGACTCATCCCAGGATATTCCATATGAAATTCATTTAGAGCAGAATCTCTGACCAACGACTTATAACTACATTTCTTTAAAATCATGTTATCAGTAGAAGAAGATTCATGTTGCCTTCATTCCCGGCTTTTAACTGAACACATGAAGGCGGCTTTCTGATGGCATACAAATGTCCAAGTAAACACAGTAATATTCAAAACAATAAAGTGACCTCTCCCGTATCTCCACCCATCACATGATAGAATGAACCTTATCAGCTCCATATAAACAACCGGGTTTGGCGGTTGTTAGCAGGGAACTTGCTGAGAAGCTTGTTCCGTTGTACGATACCAATTGGAAGAAACATTGCCCTACTTTGACCAAGTAAGTCATGGCCTTTATCGTTCACTTTGATAATGCGCACGCTGTTTCAGCATTCGTTATTAGCTACCGATATGCAGCGTTAAGTCATATAACGGCATACAACCTGTCATCTTCAAAAGTTTCTCGCTGATTTTTGTCCGCTCCTGTCCATCAAGTTAAAATGAAAGCAAATGCAGACCCTAGAGATATGTTGCACACAATCTTGTATTTTTAACTGTTTTGTTGGTCATATTATTTGCCGGAATGATCAGAAAGTCGCGTATTCATGATGCTGTGTAATTAAGAGAAAGGGTATAAAGCTGAGCACAGGATCGTCAGGGTGTTTTAAAAAAACTACCAGCCTTCCTTTCTTCCATAATTCGTGGTTATATTGTGCTGTATTTACCCAGTGTCAATACCAGACATTGTTTTTACCATCGATGGATACCCTGACGGAAAAAGGGCCGTTATAATAAAGCACCCGCATTCCATCACGCTTGTTTCACATTGACAGTATCACACATCAGTTGTACTGCTTGTGTGCCACACCCTGATGTCTTTTCAAGCTTTTAGCCATTGTTGTTAAAGCGACACCTGATTGATATGTTGTCATATGCACCTAACTCAATCCTCATGCTTGGAGGAAATATTCCATTGGATGCAATTATATTGTTAGATTTACTTGCCTAGAATACTTTACATGCAGATATATTTTATGAGCATTTATGTTTCTTGTCATTTTCAATGGCTACGTTACCTTAGATGAGAGGGTCCGAAAAGAATATCGTTTATGGTTATTTGGCAACAAGGTTGAGATATAAGCATCACGTTTATTCACAACATTCACCATACATTATGTGTATGGCATTCAAAGAAATTATATCAATCGACTCCAAAACCTATTTTATGAATCATGAACAATTTCGATGGGTTATATCAACAAACGTAAATAACTGTAACCGAATGTTTTTCTTCAGAAAACTGCCCATGTAGGGCTCATGTAAATTGCTTATGAATTGTATGGATTAGTTTTCCGCAATCAAATCTTGCATTTTGCTAAATACAAATACAATGATAGCTGACAAGGTGGAAGTGTGTCAGACGATTCCTGGTCTCGTGATAATCATTTCGGAACATGGTGGCTAACAAACTACAAAATAACGGATCGATACTATAAGAGCGGTAGACATGTTTTGGACTTTATAACCCCGAGCCTAGACCACGTGCTTCTTGAGATAATCGTAGAGCAGTTTTTGGAGTCCAAATGTCATTACAACTGCTGTCTCAATATATTCACAATGCGTTAAATGTAGAGCTCGTTAATAAACACGAGTGCAGATGGGGTTACAGGTGCAAACACTTAATTCAACAAATACCGTTGTCTCTCTCGTAGCGTCACCCAGCACAGGGCGGAGCGTTCGTATTGAACATTATCAGCTCCATTCAAACAGCCACGTTTCAAAAACTGCTTTTACAAGAATGTCTTAACACACTATATACACTGCCATGTTGCTGGTTTTTCACTCTACGATATGCAACTCATTTCAAGAATACGAAGTTCGACAGTTTGCTTAATTAAAATTGATTGTAAGTCATTGTCAACTCCACTTGATCAATAGACCCCGTATTTGCCACCGATGGGTACCTGGATGAAATATATGTCCTTACAACACCACACGAGCGATTTCGCCCCTACATGACATCAAGCTTGTATATATTGTCATATTGACTGTTTTATTTCTATGATGTGCTGTTCATGTCCCACACGCTGATGTCTAGCACTGACCCTCTGTTGTTGGTGCAATGTGTCAAACACAGTCATAATGGCCTAAGGAAGTTCTTACCCAGTCCTTATGTTTGGAGGAAGTATTCCACAAAATAAAATTATATTGTTGTATCACTGTGGTTGCAATAGTTTGGATAGAGACATATTTTTTAGTAATTGTCCCTTCTTGTCGTACTCAGCGGTTATCAAACATGAGCAAGGTCCGAAAGGGATAATCTTTATTGTTACATGGTGATTAAGTTTAAACATGATCATTTTGTTTTTCAACAACATGTATGGGAGTATGATATTCGAAGCAATTATATTGATCGATTTCAAAAAGCTTGTTTATGAAACATGTAAAATTTCGAAGGTATCAAACTTCTTAATTTCAGCTGTACAAATCCATTACAACTATTTGCAACCTATTTGATTTTCTTCAGAAAACTACCTAAGAATTTACCACAGATACAATGGAGGGCTCAGGTGAATTGTTTATGAGTTGTATGGACAGATTTAAATAATCAAATGTTGCATTTTATTGCATAAGAATAAAACGATTGCGAAATTCTTAATGGATCATTCTTTCTGTGGCCTTTTCAATGCGTAAAGCTGAAAAGCCGGAAGTATATCAGACCTTTCCAGATGGCTACATCGTGCGCAGTATGATGACAGATGATACAAAGATTGTGCAAAAGTGGTGGAGAGAAATGATCTCCTTGAGCCGGTACGATTTGGAGGTGGCTATGGAAGTTTTCTCTTCGGGTAGAGGATTCTACATCGGTGAATATGAAGGTGAGGTGGTGGCTTCTGGTGTCAGACTGCCATGGGGACCGGATATTTACTATGGCTCCTATTATTACGTTGCCAAGGCGCATCGTGGCAAAGGATTCGGAAAGCGCCTGCGCGATCAAGAAGAGTTACGTCGCTGTGGTACAAGCAAGATTTGTATAGACTCCGTTATGGGCAAAGTAGCCAAAGACAACGAAGAGAAATTTGGTTACAAGGCGGCGTTCCAGACGGCTATGTGCACTGGTATTGCATGCGAAATTCCCAACTCGACCTCTAACAATATTGTTATGGTAAATAAGTTTTGATTTTAGCTGCACAAAAAAGAGCAATCTGGTCTTTATGCGAGTCTGTTATTCGAAAAAGAGTATTCAATGTATCTTATTATAATTTTTATGACCTTTCATTTCACGATGACGCGACCCCAAAGGGCTGCAGACATATTTAGTATTCAATGATACCATTGGCGAATAGGTGGCAGTAAATATAGTCGATGTTGATGGCCAATCCCTCTTTTATTCATAGTAATTATATTTTTGTTTTGGAACATGCTGTTGTCCATGACTGAAATTGACTGTCACAGACGTCGTCGGTCCCTTTTGAGAAGGTCTTGGCGTACGACGATCGACATTTCGTCACTGCGGGATATGCTATTCGACATGAGTTCTTAAAGAGGTTCTGTGAGGTACAATGTGGTGCAAGCTACTTAGCTGTTGATGCTGAAGGAAATATCAGAGGCTTTGGCTTACGTAGGCCTTGTATGAAAGAGCGAGCACATATGGTTGGACCACTATATGCAGACGACACCCAGACTGCTATAGCGATAATGAACAAGCTGTCTTCTGACGTCATCGGGGAGAGTATAACGATTTGCATACAGTAAGATTATTTTGCCTTTCTTTTTTGACTGATTTCAACGATGCAAGGACGAAAGAGGAAACGACGTTTATGGTTTTCTGATACTTATTTTGATTCCGATGAGGTGCCAATTAATATAATGGTTAATGGTAAATACAAATAAAGAAAAGCTCGCAGAAGACAATTTCCTGCAAACAGTTTAATGATCTACAGCGTATCATGCTACAGTTTGTATCATTTGTTTTTATTGACTTTGTTTTATCAGCTTGCCAAACGAAGACGCTTTGCAAATGGTGAGGAATTACGGCTTGGAAATAGAAGTTGAAGTATGTCGAATGCATGCCAATGGTAATCCGAATGAGTACAAACCTACCGTTTATGGGCTTACTTCTGTTATGGTGTGTGGATTCTGAAAATAATCAACTTTGAGAAAATCATGGCACACGTGTATTCTGTTATATTTGAAGTTTCATCACCAACTCTTCGATATTTTTAATCATGGCACCAAATTTTAATACAGTTACAAACAAATTGTGTGAATACCCTTATGTTGCTCTTTGATAATTTTCCATTTGTGCTCAAACTTGGGCAGAATAAGCAAATGCAATCTGTATTGCCTAATCGTTGTACACAAAAAAATAAAAGCCCTGGTATTTTCGTAACAGATATGTGAGATTGTGTTCATCATTGGTCAATAACATCTACTATCTTAATTGTGTATTAGAAAACTCATAGTGTGACGATCTCTTCAATGTGCACAAAAATAGATGGTCTTGATGTCATCATTTCTCTCTGATTGTTCCAATCATAAAACATATGCTTAGACAACCTTTCTATGAATAGAAAATGACCTTCCACGTGATTTCAATATTCGACATTGAGAAATCTTCGTCATCATATTGCTTCTAGTTGACGACAAGTGTTCGTTACAACATGCATTTATCTGAACACACCTTCAGATCAACTTTCCTTCCGGAAGCAAATCACCTAAATCATTTACAAAACTCTATGCGTGTGTACTAGATCAAACACAGTGCTATCTGAAAGGTTTATTTTCGGACCGACAGCTCCTAAATGCCTCTCACGCGTGTTAGATTCTAAATAGACATGTTTAACAAGCACCAGGCATGATTAAGCTCGTTAGCTTTGATACACTAAAGACAGGGTCTTGATAAATAATACAAATGATAAACGCTACACTCTTGTTAGCTTTGACCTTATGACACACTATTCACGTTGCTATTGTCTGTTCAGCCCGCATTTACCACCAATGGATTCCAAGATAAGAAAAACTATAAGCCACATAACATCGTACGCGCGATTATGCCAAAGGGTTTATAGCTACACATCAGAGTTAATTTGCCCCTCGGTCCGACCAAACATGTCATCATGCCACTTGGGAGCAAGCGCTACTTGTCAAACCCGCTAGTTTAAAATCAACATTGTCTGGTCAATTTGGGATGGAGGTCACATCGACCAACAAAAAGACTATTTCTTCAACATAAGCCACAAGACCCAAGTCCCCGAGACGTTTGATCAGCAGTAGCGTCATGCACATTCGTTGATTTTATGGTAGCTCCACCTGGGCTAGCTCCAGTCGTAACGGTAACATGAATTTACTCAGACGTCTTGTAGGGCTACACCTGGGCGTGTTGTTAAAACATGGGAACGCTCCCGCATAGCCAATCGAAGTGAGCCATCTTGACTAGCCTTAAACTGTACAATGTGACACCAAGCTAATAAGACACCGGCAATATAATACCTCTAAAGTCAACACATATACAGGGTTGGCAAAATATGAAATTACCAGTATATATATATATATATATATATATATATATATATATATATATATATATATATATATATATATATATATATATATATATATATATATATATATATCGAAGAAAAAAGTGTTAATCCTCATGAATATTCATATATTAGTTTGCTTTTATCGATGGTTAATTATTTTGCCTTGTCGTGCAAAGAGTGATTTTACGGAGTAGAGTCGAAGACCTTATAGCTACGCTAAGAGGGTTCACTCCGACTAGCTGTGAGATGATCATGAAAATGAGTGAATTACAAGACCGTGATCAGGTGACGCTACCATGAAATCAACAAATGTACAAGAGATTGTTGATCCAACGACTCGGGGATCGGCGTCTGTGAAAGATGTGGCGTACAGGCGACCACGTCCCCGAATTATTCGAGTATTTCAAGTGGTTTTAAGAGACGCTATGACAAGGCACCACGATGCTCACGGGTGGGGTGATCCCATATTTTCTCGGGTGGAGGCTTGAGTGAACACTTTCAACTGCTCAAGGTAGCTATGAACGCTTTGCAGTTCTTATGTCATAACGTTAACATATTGCCAAATTGATCCAATCATAATGCATCCAAATTCAGCAAATCGTCCATTGACGGAACTCGATATTGTTAAATAAGATCGATTCTGGCCTTCATGACCACACCGTGGCATCACCATGACAACATGTCCTAATGATAACACGCCTACACAATACTATTAATTCATAACAACACACACACGGAACATGACACACGCCTTCATAACACCACTCCTTCACACCAGGAACACACCTTGACCTCCTGACAACACCAGGAACACACGCCTTCATGACACCACGCCTTCACAATAACATGACCTCCTGACAACACAAGGATCACACGCCTTCATGACACCACGCCTACATGACACCACGCCTACATGACAATACGCCTTCATGACACCACTCCTTCACAATAACATGACCTCCTGACAACACCAGGATCACACGCCTACATGACACCACGCCTACATGACAACACGCCTTCATGGCTGCACGACTTCATGACAACATGCCTTCGTCACAACACGCTGTCATCACAACACGCCGTTATCACAACATTTCATAATCTTATCACCAACGTGACCACTAGCTTCCCTGATTATAAGTTGTCAATACGCGCGGTTGTCGTTAGATGCATGCGTCCAGTAACAACGCCCGTGCTGCGCAGGGGAAACTATGCATCAAGCGTCGACAATCTCAAATAGCTTAGGTACGCGAGACGAGATAGATTACCAGGGAATTGATGCGCCTGTGTTTCATCACAGCAATCTGGAAAGCATTAAGTAGTTCAGAGATATCTCACCTCTTCCGCTTCCGGGCTATGGATACGCGGTTTGAGGAAAGGGAGGGGTTTCTGGAAGAAGTGGGCACGTGGAGAGAGAGTAAAGCGTTGGTGGGGGTCGAGGCGTCGTAATGGGGCGGTTGCAGGGGTGTATAAAGACGCAAATACGTCATCAGCCTTATTCCCTTTCGCTCAGGTCTTTTAACTCTCGCTGAGCTGGCTGGAATGGGAACATGAGATTCACTGGCTGCTTCACCACCTGGCGGTTTCTCCCCGGGCCAAAAGTTGGGAGTTTCTCTGTATCTCTGACGTCAATACGGCATTCAGACCTACGGGCTGCGGCGTTCAAAAGCAAGGTAGACAGGCTCGGTTGTCTATGAAGCGTTTTCAGCCCGGCCTCTAGTGAGGCCAGTAAAACTTTGTATCTGAACGCCAACAAAAGTTTGATCGATTTGGATCGCATTTAACTGCCAAAATTCCTGCATTTGGAATACGCTGGACCTAATGCCCGGGCTTGTGTATATATATATATATATATTTATATATACAGGTATGGACGAGAATTGACGTGATATGGGTTTTGGAGTACGAGTTGTGCTTTTGTAAAGCTCTTTCAGCAATTCCCTTCCTGAACGGATTGGACCTTGTTTGGAATAATACATCAAGCCAGGAGGGTAGTTTGGATATCAATGCGCTGGCATTTATAACATACTGTACCTGTGAACTCGACCTTCGTGCGTGACTCAAATTACAGCTCCCACCTCGGCTGACGTGTAGCCCTTTGAGTAAATTGATGTCGGATGAATTCAGCCGACGACGATTAATTGCAGCTTATTCTAGCTGGAAAGTTTCCAAGGAAGTGGTTATTTGCTGAAATTAACACGCTGATATCACCATAGGAGACAAACGTCTGTCACTAGGATATAATTGGGTGGGCGTGTCACTTCACGAACTGCGCTGGATTATTTCACTTGTTTACATACAAAGGTGTCACCGGCGGAATAGTTACTCAGTTTTTGCCAAATTAGTCGCCGCATCGGGGAAGCCAAGCATACCGGTAATATAGCCTTGAGTGAAAGCGAGGTGGACTCGCATTAAGCAGCTTCGAGTTGTTTCCTCTTTCATTGTTGCCCTTTATGAGCACGTATTTAAAGGGTTGTGCCGCTTTCTTTCTTCTTTAAATAGCGCTTGGATGTTGTGAATACTCGTTAGTCGGTTTAGGCAAGAGGGCATAGCTGTTATATATCCACGTCCAACAGAGCACTCTAGCCGCTTGGTTAGGTCGCCCAGAAACTACAACACATGTCAAATCGCGGAGAAATAGTCGCATACCTAAACCGTGAATAGTGTGTAAATTGAGTGGGTTGGAGAGCAAATATCCACATGGAGTGATGGCGATAGGACACGCTTTACAAGTTGGTGATAAACTTCGCTACACCCAAGTGCGTATCGGTGAAGTACGAACGCAATAATATAGATATCCTGTGTAAATAGCACTTCAGGACTGGCGCGCTTGCATCCAAACGATGGCTGTTGCTGAATCGTATTTAGCCTGGCTGACCTGATATGCGGTTGGCAATGATTTGCTATTCTTCTCTGCAGAAAGCGCAGAAGAATCAACGGTCATTCATTGCTTTATGAATGCCCAAAGAAGTGAATATTCAAGAGCTTTCCACTCGGCTTCGCAAAATGAGTCGCAGTGAAGAAAGCAGTGATTTTGACTGTAGGGATTGCGACACAGGAACACGGCTCACAAGATTGACTCATGAATTAGAAATACTCACGGATGTGGAAGAGGACAACCGTTGCTGTGGTAACGGATTACTACATCGGCGAAGATTCAGCCCCAGATTGATACTAGCCGTGGCATATTTCTGTGCAGGGTTGCTTTTCTTGTTGACGATCAACTTACCCGAAATGCCGTGTCTCCCATTCCCCATCACGGGCAATCTTCTTCCAGAGTTATTCCAGAAAATGGACGAAATACCCATCATGGTCATCATATTATTGTGGGGCATCCATTTTTTACGCCGCTTTGGGGAAGTTCTCTTCCTTCACGAATACCATCGCACATTTTCATTCGTGGAAAGCGTAGGATCAGTAATCTACTATTCCTTTTTCGGCTTTTGGATCGGATGGTCTTTGAACTTCAACAAGAGTCACGACAAGGTTAATTTCAACTACAGACCCCCCGCCTATGCTCTGGTTGGCCTTGGTGCTTTGTTAGTCTTCATCGGAGAAATAGGCAACTGCTCGGCGCACGTGTCTTTGTGCAAACTCAGGACAAACTCTCGTTCAAATCGCACGCCGATTGCGATAACCAGCGCAAATCATATTCTCCCGAATGGATTTCTGTTTAAATACATTTCTTGTCCTCACTACCTGTTTGAAATAATCACGTGGTTGGGATTTTTTGTGGCCACGTGTACTCTGTCGTCTGCTGTGTTCTTACTGTGTGGATTCGTTACCATGGTATTTTATGCAAGAAAAAAACACAAAGAGTACTTGAGGGAATTTGATGGCCAAGATGGACGTCCGGACTATAAGCTACTTAATCGCAAGATGTTGATACCATGTGTTTACTGATGGCCCTACAATATGCAAGTGAATGTTCTGATATGAAAATGTTGATTTATTTTTTTATAAACTACATTATATGATGGGTTTTTTTGTACTCGTTATGGGATATGGTAGATTTCTTGTCTCGTTGGTGCTACCTGTCATTCTGTTTTAAGTAGAAAAAACTCAAATCCGTTCCAAAAATGATCATGTAATCTCCAAAGTTCAATTAAACGACCCTGTGAAAAGAGCAGTCAATTGTTGTGTATGGTTTGCTATGTCAAATGTCTTATTCGTCGCTCAATGACATCACTTTAAAAATACAGTAATCCCCCATAGTGCAGCATATTTTATTAGATATAATATCTTTTTATTAGTTGACATTTATCGCACGGGTGCAATTTTAATATGATCCGTGATAAATATTGAAGCAAAACGCTCTTGTTGGAATGGATGATGAATTGAAGGTGAAGGCCATTACACTTTTCACAAAGTAATAAACAACCTAGGATTGCATTTCAAACCACATCAATCAACTTCTCGGCGTTTCATCCTTGACTTGTACATCATCCGTTGTGATTGATTGATTGATTGATTGATTGACCGATTGATGGTTAACGTCACATTCAACCCGACAAGGCATGTGCGTCACATAAATCGAATGTCCATCTTAACCAACCCAATGTACATGCTCCAGTTTTCCCCCGTTGTTTTTTATCCGGGTTGGCTTGAGGGCAATATTTAAGAGATTGTTGACAGATTTTATGGCACGCCGGAGGTGATGGGATTGGACCCAGGTGAAGTCGTAACTGGCAGTCGACAGTGGGTTATTCGGGGCTGTAAACGGTCTACTTGGCAATGAATCAGTCAAAAACACACATAGGTTATATCCTGCTAGCGCTGACAGTCGATAGTTATTTGAGTTACATCTACCTATGAATGTTAAGGCTGATCTTTCTGGTTTAAGTAACGAAAATACGGGGCTAAATAGCAACCTATATGCTTAGGAATCGGTTCATCTGAACACGTTGCCGAAAAGTGCTCATCGAATACGGGCGCAAGTTTCGAATGAGATCAAAAATAAAACATATATATATATAAACAGACACACACACACACACATACACATATATATATATATATATATATATATATATATATATATATATATATATATATATATATATATATATATATATATATATATATATATATTATATATATATATATATATATCACAAGTTTCGAATGGAATTTAAAATCGATATATATATATATATATATATATATATATATATATATATATATATATATATATAAACATATATGTATATATGTGCATATATATATGTATGCATATATATATATATATTAAATGTATGTGTGTGTGTGTGTGTGTGTGTGTGTGTGTGTGTGTGTGTGTGTGTGTGTGTGTGTGTGTGTGTGTGTGTGTGTGTGTGTGTATAAAGCACACCAATCAGCTAGCCCTACAGCACGTCTCTGTAGACGTCCTACGATGTTCGATCCCAACGCAATGCACAAATCCACAATTCAAATGAGACACCTTGAACGTATAAAACCTGGCGAGTTATTTGGTTTCATCGCATTTTTTGTGGTAATAAACAATTTGCGACTATAATCACGAGTGATGTATTCGGCTGACACGGATTACCAATACGATTGCAGTCGTGGTGGCTTTATCGATGTGCACATGTCGACATGTTTATCTGTAAGACGAGGCGGTAGTAGCTGTGAGCAGGCGCAGTCCGGACTATTTCAAACAGATGACAGTTCGAAAAGCATGGTACGCCTTCGACTCGGCGTCTAGAGTCACAGCCTTGCCGCACATATGGCTTAGTTCCAATCGTGATGGATATCAAGACTAAACATGTCTGCTGCGATCCAACATTATCAAAAGAGCGCATCCATCGAAATATTCACCTCAAAAGCTTTGTCGCCGCTTTTCTATGGTGAATTATCTATAAGCAGGACGTTGTTGATGGCTTTCTTGATAAATTCTTGTACTACGATACATTCGTGAAGAAAAAAAGAATTATCCCCACCCACAGGGTACATCTAGTTCAATTCTGAACTTTCAATGCCAGAAACTGAAAATATATACTCTGCGACGCAGCTCTTGTGTGATGGCACCCGGAAACGCCGAGTAGAACCCACTCTATGAGCACCTAGCGAACGGAGAGCAAACAAGTACCATGTGTCCTTAAATTTACCCAAATGGTGGTCATCGCATTCGGATTTCTCGGAAATGAATATTAAATGGCATTTATTGAAGAACCGCATGAATACGGGGTAAGCTTTTGGTCCGTTCCTACATATTTTTTCACAGGTTCTTAATTTATGTTGTTTTCTAGATACTAAATCCCCCGTTATTTTCAAAACACATTACCCATTCGCGCGGAAAATGAAGACGCAGGACGGTATATAAGTATATCACCGTCCGACCGAACATTTAGTTTACGTGAATGCAAGTCTGCAACGAGCCTAATCATGGCGTCGATCGGATGTATTCTATCATTGCACAGCTTCCAGCTGAGTTTCTGAACCTTTTTGGATCGATCCATTCCCTCTTTTAGCGTGGGCTGCTTGAACGAGATATACGATGACAAGCGAACAATAATCTAGTTTTTGCAGCATATGATTTTTTAGTACGCTCGCTGATTATATTACCAATTGTTGATTGGAGTAGCAAATCCAGAAACCACAAATGTTTCCTGTAGCTCGACCTCTATAAAACTTCACAGAGGGAGCTAGCTTCCCGCGTTTCTCCCACGCATCACTTAACATAAAAACCATTTCCGGTATTTATTTTCTCAGGCCTGGCTACAAGAAACAACAAGTCCCATGCCGAACTGAGTCAGATTCAGTTGTCCTCGAAAACTGTGGAACCTGGAGAGGCTTTCTGTGGTAAGAGCAGTCCGACAACAGGCTTACCTTATGATCGCCCGCCATGCGGTCGTCTCTAGAATGTACCGACGAAAATCGATCTTTTATAGTGAAATACCACGCGCCCTGCGCAACTAATTAGATTAACGTAGTAAAACAAGCCCAACATATGTTAGACATTTGAAGCAAAATGCGGTAACAATAACGCCACATTCCACAATACAGTGAATGAATGAGTTGGATGGATTGCTGGAAAAGGATAGTGCATCATTATCGGTAGCGGGGGGAATCCTTCATCTCTAAACCTACTGAAACCCCCACACCCTTTATGTGACCCCCCCCCCCCCCCACACACACACACATACATACACACACTTCCCAATTATTATCTCAATAAGCATTCAACGCCTCTTATCTCCCCACCATCAAAATGGCCCCACCTCACCTGGAGAATTATTTACGAACCTACCTAAACATGGTCAATAATTGTTTGGTTATATTAACAGAACTTTGTTCCTTGTGATTGGTTTACCTGCGAAAATCACAGTGGTGTGGGCGTATAACCTCATAGAGGCATAGGGATTTGCGATCTCCTTGCGCATCGGCTTCTGCGCAGGCTAGGATTCGCCTCTGCCCCAAATAGATTGATTTGGGGCAAATTCGGGCCATCACGCGAGGAATATTGATACGAATTATCAACTCTTAAATGTTACAAAATTATTTTCTACTTTGTTCGACTAGAAGAATAATATACATTTTGTTATGGAAAACTTTTCAGAAGGTCCAAAATGAGGCATTTATCAGAAAAAAATAGTTCCGCGGACGTTTCATGGCCGTCAAGCGTTTCTAAAAAATGGCGGCAGTCGAATTTGTTATCGAAAATCGATTGAAAAAAACAATAGAGAGTTACAAGCCGGGATTGGAAATGAAAGACAAGCAGCAAGTGTTTGGAGAAGTTGTTCTTGGGAAACGACGTTGTTGCTAATCTATCAACGGGGTATGGGAAAAGCCTGATATTCCATTTGCTCCCAGATTTACTATTCGGGAGTTCGCGTTGTCGCGCGCGCGGCCCTGGTGACCTTTGTGAAACTAACTTCTGTTGACTTCCGGTTTCTGCTTCGTCGTGCGCCTGCTGTCAGTGGCATGAGATGACTTCCTCAAACAGTACGTTTGTGGAAATAACAGGTGTAAGAGACTCATTCAGGATAATCAGATAGAAAATGTGCTTTGTTGTGACACAAGTTATGCATAGTGTTAGCCGCGCACGACGTCTAATATATGCATACTACACCCGTCCGACCGGGGCTATCTATACTGCCGTCCGACCGGGGCTATCTATACTGCCGTCCGACCGGGGCTATCTATACTGCCGTCCGACCGGGGCTATCTATACTGTCGTCCGACCGGGGCTATCTATACTGCCGTCCGACCGGGGCTATCTATACTGCCGTCCGACCGGGGTGGGGCTAGTATAGTGTATGTCATTTGTTGTGACACTGGTTGGTTAAATGTACATGAGTATGGCACAGGTTAATGCACGAGCCATGTATTATCAGTGCGTCATAAGATTGTCATGTAAACATGTATTAAAGTGTGCTTTGTCAGAATAAAATTTTAATTTTTCATATAGGCTTATAGTCTGTGAATCGTTACCTATCAGTGTTTTTCTGGGCATCTGTTGTTGGTTACAAATCACTTTAAATAGCCTTTAAAGTTATTAACTGTGATAAGAATAGTTAACCAGTGATTATAGTGTTGTCAAAGATTTTATGGTATAAATCTAATTTATATTGTTTGTTAATGTAATACACAAACTACATCTGGGGAAAAAACATTTACTTACATCAATACAGGGAGCAGTATAAAGGCATATGCATGAAATAATGATAACAACAGCATGACTTTATATATTTTAACTTGTTAGAATGAATTGACAAGGATGGAATGCTGTACCCTGTATACAAAAAAAAATCATTTAGTCATCAGGTAGGATCACAATGACAATATACAGGTTGGGGAGTGTTAAAATAATAATGATATATACACACATGTAACAGTTTGTACAAAGGTAATAATGAAATTTTCAAGAAAGCTTGTTTGAAGTTGACAAAAGAATGCACAAGCTTTGAAAATGTTTTCATAATTGTTAACCATTGCCACCAGGGGCGTAGCCAGGCTTGAAGGAATGTTACGCACAGATGGGGAAGAAATCTACAGTTCTAGACAGTGAAGTGTAACCCCACTTAGCTTTAGACTTTGATGCTATTTTTTGCCATATTTATTTATTCACTTTTCAAATTGATGTTACGCACGTGCGTAAGTGCGTATCGCTGGCTACGCCCCTGGCCACTTTCATTTCTATTTCCAAAATCTTGAATTCCTTAATTGCCCTCATAGCACGCTCAACATGGATATGAGCCACATATTTTCAGAATACCCTAACTGTTCTGCAGTGAAATGGCCTGTTTGTTTGTTTTTAAATGGAGAAATTATTCCTAGAGATAAATCTCTTGCAATAGTTATACATCTGCCTACCATTACTTGGTCAACAGCATCAAGTGACCTGCATCAATACATCCAATTTTGATGTCTGACGCCCACCCCCCCCCCCCTCCCCCCCAACCCTGTCCGATACATAAATAATAGCCCCAGCAGGACACATCCCCGGTGTCTGACTAGAACATTTCGGATGTTGGTAACATCATCGAGGCAAGCAGCTGCTTTCTCTCGCATTGTCTGTGTTGAAGGCATGGAACATATGATCTCCAATTCCTGGAATATCAACATACACCAAGCGTTGAACAAATTTGAGAAAGTACTTTCCACAATCCCAAATTGCCGCGCCAAATCTTTCGAGGGAAAACCTAAACAAAGATGTACAAGCGTTGCAAAAAGTTTCTCTTTAAAAATCAATGCTTTTTGTCAACCAGGTTTCGATTTGAATTTTGATGAGTGATGATACATACTGCATGTCCTCTGCCTTATCCTCCAGATAGTGAAAAACTGAATAGTTCATATGATGGAATACCTTGTAATAGGGAAAATAGTTTTCCTTGATAAGGTTCAGACGTAACATCTGGCTCGTTTCTTCCATCACCTTGTGAAGTTCCTCCATTTTTTTAGCATTTCTGGACTCTTTCATCGAATCTTCAGATTGAGGGTGTGTGCCAATGAGGTTGTCCAATGTAGAAGCCAATCAACCAGCCACAACGTCATTCCCCAAGGACACAACTCGAGGCCGTGTGAGCGGACGGCTTGGCTTGAGTGTGAATGGGAGGCCGTGTGAGCGGACGGCTTGGCTTGGGTGTGAATGGGAGGCCGTGTGAGCGGACGGCTTGGCTTGGGTGTGAATGGGAGGCCGTGTGAGCGGACGGCTTGGCTTGGGTGTGAATGGGAGGCCGTGTGTGTAAGTGAGTGAGTGAGTGAGTGAGTGAGTGAGTGAGTGAGTGAGTGAGTGAGTGAGTGAGTGAGTGAGTGAGTGAGTGAGTGAGTGAGTGAGTGAGTGAGTGAGTGAGTGAGTGAGTGAGTGAGTGAGTGAGTGAGTGAGTAAGTGAGTGAGTGAGTGTGTAAGTGAGTGTGTAAGTGAGTGTGTGAGTGAGTGAATGCATTGGCGTTGTTGACACGCTGATTGCACAAGTGATCGAGTGAGGACATTAGTGCGTTCAGTCGTTCTTTCTTTGTATTCTGTTTCAACAAGTATCTGAGTCACTACCAACCTAAACCGAAACTGTTCTTCATGACTCAATGCCACGGTTCGCCCTGCTGACCCTCCGCACGCTGGCATTACATTATGTAGAGAAGAGAATATTAGAGTAGCATGACTTCCTGGCGAACGTTATGATAACATTTCACGATTAGTTAAAGCTAATCACGCACACAACACCTGACGTGAAATACACACGCACCTTACCTACCTAACTACCCTACTTATCTATCTATTCCACCAAACTTCACCACCTTCCCATCTAACATACCAGCCGCCTGGGATTTCTCTCTCTGTATGACAGCATGGTCCATATGCATATGATTTATGTTACAAATAGCTTCTTCTTCACTCTAAAAAGCACGAAAACAAAACCTTGATTTCTTTACGTCAAACTGCTTCGTCATTGTTTTATGGTAATGCACTGTGAAAATCACACATCAACAGACAGCACGAAATAGCCCTACAAGACGCCTGAGTATATAGCTCGATATATTTGGAAGCGGTAGAAAGTCCGAAACACAGCAACATGTTTGTTTTCAAGTTCAAGACCCATTTTCGCCCGAAATGTGGCGCGCTCTCTCGCACTGACCTTTCGCATAACTCGTTCTAAGAATCATGGGATTGAGCCGAAAGTAGTTCCAGCAAGATGGCAAGATGGCAGCGTCTGTCAATGTTTGCGGTGTTTCTGATCGGGAAAATATCAAGCCTGTCGTTGGTAAGCAATTGTCAACCTTAATGTATCACACTAATGTTCAGTAATTGCATTTATATATTCAATAAATTAGAGTTGATTATGCAGGCTTTGTGACATATTGTCGATTCAGTTAATTTTGGAAGAATGAGCGATGAAATAGAAGTACACCGCATCGGTGCATGCATATGCCAGTGTGGTTGACGCGGGGTCCGAGGGGGTAGGGAGGGAGAAATGGTAGTGATGCATTTTTTCAGTGATTTCTACGGTATTTACATACGCTGTATACACACTAGGGTTCACATGGTCATTCATGTTTACTGTCCTGTCACTTGGGGTCCACTGGTCTGGTTCTGCTCTCTCATAAATTAAAGCCTACTTGTTGGAAGTGTTGGTCACGAAAACTGCTTGAACAAAGCTGTTCTTCCTTACTGAGTCACAATTTATAATTTAAAAATGACTCGTTTTTATTTTATAAAATGGTATTCATTTGTTTGTGTCCATGCTTCAGAATTTCAGACTCCAATGAAGATAACCTTGTCCAGGTTGAGACCCTATCATCTATGCTTTTCGTGCAGGGAGGACAGGAAGCATTGTCACCTTCGGCTTCTGAATAATGTGACTCTGCAGAGAACCTACATGAATTTGTTGAAGGATGTATTTTTGATAGAAATGCCCCATGACTGTGAATACTAATTATGTGAGAATTGTATCAATAGATTGACCAAAACACTTCAGTGGAAAAGAGATGCCATTTTCATGTTCTATGTATTACACACACAAAGCATAGATATTAATATTAGTAAATTAGAATAGCATGATATCATATGTGTGCATGATTGGTCATCAAGTTGTTAAGAAATGCAGATTCAATATGCTCATAATTAAATAGTTTTTATGGAGGTGTTCATGTGTTTACATTCATATTGCTAAGCAGGTTTCTTATGTCTGTCTTTTAATATAGTTGGGGATATTGCAATTGTTAATGTCGTAATGTTTTGCTTTCTCTTGCTCTATACTTGTTTGATGCTCATGTGATCTATTGGCCAACAGCTTACCGCCCTGCGTGGAGGTCACATGACTTTTAACTAATTGCTTAGCCGATAGGGATGGTAATCACTTCCTGTTGTGACTCTGTCCCTTGCACACACAATTTTGATTTTCCTATCCCACCCTCCACTGTTTTCCTGTCTTGTTGTAGTTTATTTAAATGTACAACCTTTTCATGTTGTGGTGGTGGTTTTCTCCCCCACCTTTGCTGTGTGCAATGTATTTTTGTTTATTCCATTTCTTACATGCACCTGGCTTAAATAAACAAGCCCATTTATCAACTCTAATCATGTTTTATCTTTCACAGCAAACTATTTGCAAGGTTTTTGTTTTAACTCTCATAACTCATACAATTTCAGCCAACTTGATTTTATTATATGACCACCAACCATAAAATATATTTTTTCCATGATAGTTCGATTTTTCCATGTGTCAATTTCCCAGAACTTTAAAACAAAGATGGCTATGTGTTGCACAACAGTGAACTTTGGTAATGTATTCACACCATAATTTTCCCTTTCGTTTATTAAAACAATAACTCTAGAGCCTTATTATTTTTAATTGCAGATGAATTAAATTGGGAGAGCATTTCCTCGTTTAAATTACCCATTGCATTCACCCGATTTTCCAATGGCATAACCGGTCGCTTCTTGAAATATGAATATCAACACCCTTTACGATCCTAATTCATCTTCAGAAATGCTAGGGACTGGATGATACCCATTTTCGAATATCTTACCCCACCCCCTTCCGTGCCCACCGCGCTTGTGTACATGTGATTTCTTTTTATTTCTTTGCTCCAATTTCTTCAACCCAACAGTTAAATATGAATATGAAGAAATCGTGAGTTTTCCAATATTAGCATCGGTAATTACAAGGTGTTAGAATCATATGAAGAAAACTGCTTTCGCGACCCTTGCAGCGAACTGATTGCGGTGTAAAACCACGTGCAGAATTTGACTCGAATGTTTACTTGTATTGAGTAGTAATTTTTAGAACTATGTTTTTGGCGTAAGGAGACTCCCGAGAATCTCGGGACTGGGTGAATCAGTTATGAGAAAGGGGTATGCGGTAAGGGACAGGAAGCGGCCCCTTGCGGGAGAAAATGGTTCAAGACCACGTACACCGCGCATGCTAAGAATGGCCTGACCCATCGACGACTATTGCTTCCTGCGTCTGAACACGATAAGATACAGCAGATTGTATTCAAAGTGCTTCACATGCTTAGCAGGGAGGCGATGCGGATGAGGCAGCGGTTTGACGGAAATGATATATAGATGGCATTTCTTAAAGATTAGCGTCGGGGTAAGCTTTTTGGTGCGCTATGACTTTTTTTTGTACAGGCTTTTGATATATGTTGTTTTCTAGATGAGCGATGCAGTACATTAGCCAAACGCATGTTTAATGTGCGCCCAAAATGTTGAAGCAGAACGTATATATTTATATACCGTTCGATCGGAGCTAAGCACGAAGGCGCTTAGAAAAGCCAGCAAGATGATAAACGTACAGTGTTAAGGTTCGGTTCTGGATAAACGTACAGTGTTAAGGTTCGGTTCTGGATAAACGTACAGTGTTAAGGTTCGGTTCTGGATAAACGTACAGTGTTAAGGTTCGGTTCTGGATTTGGTTGAATTAGTATCCTATCACAGGAAGTCGACTATTAGCAGCGGCTCTCATCTGCCATCTTTATTGAACTGTCTTAATTCAATGATCATGCATGGAGATATTAAGCATTGACCTTGTTTCATTTTTCATAAATTTTGATGCTTTCGTAACCGGAAGCCACTAACACGACTAAAGCATTTCGCTAAATTAACAAGGAGAAGCTTAGTTTATTAAATAGTATATGAGGACAAGGTCAAAATAAAACCTCTGGGTTCTGCACATCACTGAGACCTTCCATATTTCTCTTTTCAAAAAGAGGGCTGGATTTCCATGCATTTTTAGCGTCACCACCGAAACCAATTCAAAACACCCTACACTGCGAGAACATTCGTTTGTACCGGATCGCTACCAGATGGCCGCCGAACCGCTACCGGACCGCAGCCGGACCTCTACCGTATCGATGGAAACGAAGCTGCAGCGCAGTCAATGACAAGGGGTCAATAAGTACAGCAATACTTAATTATGTTCAGTATTTGTGTGTAATGCATTACCTGTAGAAATCATCCAGAGGCATGGGCGTATAGCGTATTTAGAGGTTTTTTTGTATGTTTCCCTCGCTTGTCTCTGCAACGATTACCCCACAGGGTTTGTTGATAGACCTAAATTTGAAAAAAAAAGGGGGGGGGGTGGGGTGAGGATACATTATTGTAACTGTGCTGTAATTCTATTTATATCACGGTTGATATAACGTATATATTGATATCCTTTCAGCCAAGAAAAAGTGAAATTCATCATGTGATATAGCTTATGATGATTAAGTCGTGTACTGACCATTGTTATGAGGTCACTTGAAGGACTGCGATCCAACTACATATTCCCATAACCATAAATCGCCACAACCCCACCATGGCGGAATACGCGATTGGCTTCATAGTAGAATCTGTCAGTGTCCATCCAATGAAAAGCTTTGGCCACAGTTATTAAATCCACTCTTTCGTCGGCTTGGAATGCCAAGTCTTCCCCATAACCCGCTCTGAATTGAAGGTTAGAATGAGAAGATGTGGCTGTTTTTGCCTCATCTATTTGAGTTTGACTTGCATCTACTATACGATCACAATCTTGAAATATTTACTCAGCGGTAACGTGCTTTGACCTGACCCACATCCAAGGTCAAGCGCAAGGCGAAAATTGCTGCGAAACTTATTGCAGTAGTCCACGATCTTTTCAATGACTTCACTTGAATACACGGGCCTGAATCGCTAGTAGAGTTTCGCGTGCGCAGATCCCGTATGTAGGTTTGACATCCTGATCACACAAGTGGAGTTAAGCAGTTAGACAGTTTTAAAGATGGATCATAACGTTCGTGATGACGTGTGGCAATCTCCGCCAGACATTTTAACAGGTGATATGCCCTTGTGGAAAGTACCTGGCTCGAATAACCGTATATATTAAAATACAGATAAAAATGATTAAACGTTGTTATCAAGTTATTGCGGACCCAATCATGGCGACCACAATCTGCCTTCAGCAATACCATTATCTTTAAGTCGCCAGTGTGAACATCATCAGCCGATAAATCAGGTAGGTTCCTGGACTCCAAGGCCCTCTGTGTAAACTTACAAACAACATAAAAGTACTCGGTTATTGACCTCATGCTCACCTTAGAATTGCAGCACAACATTAACCAGGTAAAACATCGATGACAAACGGGTCAGTTATATCCCCCATCATAACGCGTGATTTGCTCGACAACTCCCGCTGCCCCACCTCGCTGGCCCCAACAAGCTTACCTACCTTCCCAACTAACAAAAACAAAACAAAGTACCTGCCAAACTACCACATGAGTCTAATTGACCTGTAAAAACACTCATAATTCCTACCTAATATTGTACTACCCCTATGATCTAACTTCCTTACCTGCATTCCAACCCTATCTACCTAAAAGATTATTTCATTTCTTCAGAAAGTAATTAACACATTGGTCGATTTCATCCAACATTTCCCGTTAGTAGCTCTCTTTCTATTTTGTGCTGATTCAACAACATTCTGGTGTTTTTTTATCAATTCACGGTGGTTAAACGCAATAGAATTATAATTTATTAATCTAGCCATATTTACCACCAAAGATAGAATAAACGACAGCGATAGTGATTGTGTTCATGTTTGACATATGAAAGTTGCCAGATTGCATTCTTTTTACATACCACCCATGCTGAAATTGCTGTGCAATATTTGATTTGATAACATAGTTCTGCTGCGGCATGGGCACACTTTCAGACAACTGTTAACAAAATCAACCACTCTTCAATTATTTATGCATATAATGTTATTTCTTTGTCTCGATATAGGCAATGGGAGACCGCATTGCGGTTCTCTCCGAGAGGTGGCGGCACAGAGCAATGCTTACTTCGCGGTTTACGCGTAAATACAAGAGATTCATTTCCATTTTGCTTCATTTCGACGAATAAAATTTCTCGCTCTACGTCACGCGGTCATGAGATATTTGATGGTGACGAAATTTTGGGTAAAGCTGTCACTGTCAATGCGCTGTGCGTAGCGGACGGGCATCTCCGAAACGCTGTGAAACGAGCCGACCGGCGACGGACAACTGGCCAAGTCGAGATCAAAGAGACCCAGGTATATCGTTTTCTAGGCCACTTTTTCCACGTACAAGAACCGTAACACAATGAACATGGTGGTGGGTGCTACACCAGGAGGCCTATAGTAGTGTCCAAGTGTCCCCCTCTTATGGCGGCGCAACCAGTGACAGGCAGGTGATGGAAAGGAGAAAACTACCAGAAATGTGTGACCAGGGTGACTCGGTAATAGCTTTGTCATGCAGGACTTATTTGCTCCCTATGATGTCACCGTAAATATACCAACCTTTTTCAGTAAGAAGAATCAGCTGACAGGGAAAGTGGTGCAGAGAGACCGGAAGATCTCCAGCAAGAGTGTGCACATTGAGCGGATAAAATGATTGGGAAAAACCTTCAAAATCTTGGTGGAACCTATGATCCACTGTGAGGTCCAAATTTCCTCTGACATAATCTTTGTTTGTTATATGTTATGTAACTTTCGGCAGTGCATCGTCCCCACAACTGCCTAAGGTGAAGTTTAGTTTTTGTGAAGTGTGACTGTGTATGTTTTAAGTCCATCCCACTCAGGGTGTGATATTATATGAATCTCAATGAAAGGTGATGTGTAGTCTTTTTATACCACGTGCCTTATAATGTAATCGATAATAACCCTTCACGTGAATACTGTTGAAGAAAAAATTGTTTTTCACCCTTTTCATGTTTGTCCCTTTTATTGAATAAGTGACCGTGGAACCCCCAATGGGTTAATTGTTTATAGTTCAATTAAAACACTTTGTACTTTTAAAGTTTCAAGAGTTTATTATACATTACACAACATGCAATATGCAGGTAAATGATTCCAAAAAGAAATCAGTGCACAAGACTACTCAGTAAGAGAAACTGTGAAAAAAACATTGAATCAAGTATAGTATCTTTGAAATAGTCCCTGAAATCATAGTTGTTATAAACTCATCGTCACGGGTAACTGGAACAATCTCCATTCTCTGAGACGTAAACACCACAAGATGACAAAGTTGGCTTGACCTCAAAGTTGACTTGACCTCAACAATCATGTCATCAGACACAACCCCATCTGGTGAGCATGCGCGGTAGGGCTGTGTTTGTGACACTACAATCCCACATGGCTTGACTTCGGTCCCAGTCAACTCTGCATATTCCTCAGAGCCACAGGCTCATTACGGATACCGTGGTCAATTGCTTTGACCCGAATCTGGTTGACGCAGGTCAGCGACTTCGCCATACGGACCAAGTCTGTTTTGATAGTTGCTTTGCATATCCTGCCAAACCGGGAGCTCAATTCTTTGCCCGCTAAGAATCTCATTTCGCTTCTTCGGCTCTATTTTCAATTGCTGTAAGGTCAGACGGCCGTACTTATCCATCAGTAATGATTTTCTCCAATGTTACCAACCATATAACTCGAAAGGTTTCAATAAAAAATAACGATGTTGCGCAACCTTCTATGGTAAACCTGTTCTTCACTTTATTGAATGTTTAAATATAAAAAGGAGTTTTTACAGACGTCGGTAAAACTACTGATTAACAGGCAAGGACAATATAATGCTGTCGCCAATTATATACCAGTCTCTGTATTGTGCATCTTGTTCATAGTATTTGAAGAAATAATGAGCTCTAGAATCCCTGCATCCTTGGTTTGATGTATTGCATACATTAATAAAGAGTTAGGAAGCGTTATTATACCGAATGAGTTCTGCGTACATTTTGGGTGATATCAACAACGATGATGAAAACTAATTTTATGATTTTTCCTTTTGCTCAGAGGTATGTGCGACAATTAAGCACATTGTGAATGGTCAGCAAATTAACATAAAATATACATTGTTTTCATGCATAGCCAAATCACTATTGGAATCATTCTAGTTATGAGGATTGTCATGAAAGGCTCTTTAAAGTACTTCTTTTGTAACGATTACTTTTGTTTTTGTTTTAATATTGGTGGAATTTATGTAATTGTGCATATACAGACAACATAATGTAAATATTATTGGAAATGAACACTCTGTATTTCTCAAATGCATTTTGCAAAACAGCTAAACGATCATATTAAGGATTCTTATAGCACAGTGTCTAAATTATACTTATGAAAAGCAACAGATTACAAACATGAGATATGGTGAGGATGCGTTTTTCTTTAAACATTCAGTTGGCTGTGCTGACATCTGTGCTGACATCTCATAGTTTAAATATAAAGTATACTTACTGGTAAATGAATTATTGAGGAAAGAATGAAAAATGAACCGTATCGTTTTACATGTTGACAAACTAGCTCACGAAATGTGCTCAAAATGGTTATCAAGCTATAGATATGATAATGACCACAGGCTCATGAGTCCGGACGTCGTGATTTATTTTCTCCCTTGCATTATGATATATCATAATTCTAGAGTAGGGGAAATCATGATGTCCGAACTAGAGTGCCTGTTACAATCACTCTCTAAAAAAGTTGATTTGTTATGGAGGTTTATCGCGTACTGCATATTATAAAAGCTAACTTTTCATCCGGGTATCCATCTGCAGAAATTGCAGCTTAAAGTGTTAGTTATCGCATGGTCACGTGGGTGATATGTGGAATTGAACATGTTAGCGGATGTGGTCGTTCAGGAGTCTTCATCAGCCCTCTTTCCAGAGTGATATGGGTCTGTGCACTAATGTTTGGAGTATGCCAGGCACGGAATGACGTCACCATAAAAGACGAGTTTCGTCTTCCGCTGGTAGATGAGTGCCTAGACACCTAAGCAATTAATATATGGTTCACTGAAGTGGATGCCAATTCAGCACATTGGGAAGTAACAATTAAACCAGAAGATAAGAGGAACACCACATTTACCATCACATATGGCCTATACAAGCATTTCAATGTGGCATTTGGATTGTGTAATGTGCCTGCTACTATAAAGACGCTCATAATTCTAAGGGGGCAGAATTGGAACATATTTCTATTGTTTCTTGGTGACCTTGTCCCAGTGTCTGTTTTTTTTTCCAGCAATATACAAGAGGCCTTGATCTGATTCAGTTGAAAGATGAAATCGAAATAAATGTGTTTATCATAAAGATGTGGAATTTCTTGGTAAAATGGTAAACAAGTAAGTGGGTCCGACTTCAAAATGTCACAGCGTAACACCTCAGTTATCAGGGAACAGCCAGAACCCAAAGAGCCTAAGGATGTCGAGTTGTTCGTGAGTTTAGCCTTAGTCGAGGGATTCTCCCGTCTGGATAAGCCATTATGCCGAGTGATAGAAAAGAAGGAATATCCTTGAGTTATATACCACAAGCATTGGGCATGTGCGTGTTTAACAATGTGCAAGATATATTGACGAGTGCCACCTAAATGTATCAGATGCACATATTTTTTATTTTAGGGTGTGACCGTGGGATAAGGTCAAAGTAGCTAATGACGTTAGTAATGTGTTTTCCAACCATACAACACATCTGATGATGTACGTTTCTGCATGCCAAAAATCAGACTAATTTTACATTATGTTTACCAGAGTATGAATCCTAGGTTCAGAATCAACAGTAAGCTGTTGGAAATATACTTGAATATCACTAATACTGAAAATATGGTGATAGGTTATATATGACATCGCGAAAACAGGAGAGGGGAATAAAAACACATAAAAATATATGGAATTAATATCAGGGTGAAGTCAATCCCAAGAATGACAGCTGATTTTCCTGGTGATCCTCATCATGACCTCATTACTGAACCCTCCTGATGTTGTGCATATCAGAGACATTGATCAAGCGCATCCGCCAACTGAGCGCGCAGCTGTCGCGCAGCCTGGTTTCGGTTAGGATTCAAAGACAGCCTCGTATGCCCAACTTCATATCTCTGCAATAAAATATGCATTGCAGAAATCAACATCGCCGTGATGAACCGGTTCTAAGATAATTTTGATAGACCCACTGGAAGAAATTTCGCCTATTGCAGCAATTGACTGAATAATTTGTTAGCTCGCATATGACATCAACTGTGCAACGTTGAAGATGCACTGTGCGTATAAGTTTAGTCGACCGAATTCCCGTCACTGTTGCACAACCTATTTCCATAAGTGGTTTCACTCGCTGATCGGATTTCTACAAGGGCATGGCAAGCCAACCGCTTTAAGCTGACTAGCCTATGTTCGTAAAAGTCCTATCCTAATTTGCATTTTGTGGATATAGCGCGCGTGCGCATTCGATATCTTCGATAGCATCTTTGAATCTTGCGAGCTTCGGAAACTTCGGAGACTTCCGATTTTGCTTCACTGTTGTGTTTAGTATTCGTGTAATTTGTTAATAAATCTTTGTTGTGAAACGACTAAGTTTTGTACAGGGTCATCAGAACAGGGTCATCAATTTTACATGTCCCTATGGCAACAATAAATGCCTTAAACGAAGCCATGTCGGTTACAATTAATATCACCGAAGAATCCCAGAATCACGCGGTTATTTTGTTTTTTGCTTGGCTGCAAAAGCGATAAAGCCAAATGAAAGGATATAAAGGAAATGGTCCAGAGCGAGGGCCTTAAACCATTTTCAGTATTATCAACGATGATCAATTCATATTTACTCATGTTGTGATATCATTCGACGAGGTTTACTGACAAGGTGAATGTTAGAAGCTAGTCTGAGAAATCCCAGCAGAGGGTCATCAGTGGACGTTATG